>JAQIUQ010001127.1:0-15195 GCA_030378365.1 Hybognathus amarus | reverse complement strand
AAAAAATAAAAATAAATAAAAAATAATAATAATCGGAAGGAAACAATAGGGCTCTGCGCCCTTCAGGGCTTGGGCCCTAAAAAATAAAAAAAATAATCGGAAGGAAAACATATAGGGTCCCTGCGCCTTTCAGGGCTTGGGCCCTAATAATCGGAAGGAAAACAATAGGGCTCTGCGCCCTTTCAGGGCTTGGGCCCTAAAAATACCAGGCTTAAGAAATGTATTTACTTTAGCAGGCCAGACACACAGTGAAATGATTAAGCCCCCTCCCCCTACACACACACACACACACACACACAGGCAAAGAGACAGACCAAGGCTTAGAGAGAGCATGATCATATTCAAACTACAATATCTGACTTTCTGTGGGTTTGAGCTTATTATTGTTAATTAGAAAGTTGTTTGGCTTGAATAGAACAATATACACGGCAAGTTTTGTAACTGTCAGTAAAACTAACCAAGTTATAACACACTTTATGTGTCCTTTTTTAGTCAAAAAAATCCGCCACGGCCAAACCGTTCGAGATATCACAAATCCGTCCGGAATTTAGCATCCTCAATGTCTTGACTTCATGCACACCGAGTTTGGTGGTGATTGGTAACAGCATGGGTTGTAATTTGAATGTTTTTCTAGGACATTTATTAAAAAAAAAAAAACATAATTCCCGACTTCCGTTTGAACTGTCGTAAAACTTAGAGCACGAAAGTTGTTTGGCCTGATGTGATCTATGAGTGTACCGAGTTTCATATTAATCCATGCACGTGTGTTTGATTTATGGACAAATGTTCGAATCCCTAAAAGAATGCATCCTAAAAGAATGGTAAAGTTTGATGCGTCGCCACGGCAACAGTTTCAAAGATATCAAGAATCCATTCATAGGTCTTCATCTGCCGTGTATTTACATTATACAGATGAAGTTTGAAGCAAATCGGGTAAAAATAAGAGGGTGATTTCAAAGCATTTTGAAAGTGACACACTTCCTGCTGCCAGTTGGTGGCGCTATAACTTTGACTCACAATAGTCACATCCATGTGATCGTCCTCTTACAGCGAACGCACTGCTGAAGTTTCATCCAGATCAGTTAATGTATGCTGAAGTTATGACACACTTCCTGTTTCACGTTTCTCGCCATAGTTTCGTTTCCTCGCCACGGCCAAACCGTTCGAGATATCAAAAATCCCCACGCAAACTTTCATCCTCAATGTCTTGACTTCACGCTGACCGAGTTTCGTCGAATTTGGATCAGAGCTCTAGGAGGAGTATTTAAAAGTTCATTGCGTGTGTTTTACAAAAAAACCTCAATAGCCGACTTCCTGTTGGGCTGGGGTAAAAAGTAAGAACGCGAGGTATAGATGAAATTCTGCTATCGACATGTGTACCGAGTTTCATATTATTACATGCAAGTGTGTTTGAGTTATGGACCAGGTGTTCGGACCCCATTCCAGGGGGCGCTGACGAGCCGCCCTGCCACGCCCGGGTACCAGCTTCAGCCCGGCTCTGATGGCCGCGGGTTCTGACCCGTGTGCAAAGTTTCAAGAGTTTTCGAGCATGTTAAGGGCCCCAAAAGTGCCCGAATAGTCGCTAGAAAAAGAAAAAAAAAAAAAAAAAAAATTATAATAATCGGAAGGAAAACAATAGGGCTCTGCGCCCTTTCAGGGCTTGGGCCCTAATAATGAAGAAAAAATAATCGGAAGGAAAACAATAGGGCTCTGCGCCTTTCAGGGCTTGGGCCCTAGGACATCATCGGAAGGAAAACAATAGGGCTCTGCGCCCTTTCAGGGCTTGGGCCCTAATAATCCTAAGGAAAACAATAGGGCCTTCGCCCTTTCAGGGCTTGGGCCCTAATAATCCTAAGGAAAACAATAGGGCCTTTGCCCCTTCAGGGCTTGGGCCCTAATAATAATCCTAAGAAAAACAATAGGGCCTTCGCGCCCTTCAGGGCTTGGGCCCTAATAGCTATGGGCTATTTTCTTACCTAGTTTTCAGCCTACTTGAAAAATGCTCCACAATGCTCCACGTTTCACATTGAAGACTAGGAAGTAAACGCCCACTGCTGTGAGTGGATAACAGTTTTGCATATTATAATGAGCTTCAACTCTGTCGTTGGTTTCGGTAGGTGCACGTGGGGGAGTTTGTTTTGAAAACCACTGTTGTAAAAAGGCAACCGGAATGATTCGCCCATACATGTTTGACCCAGAGTCTGATCCCGAATCGCAGGACAATGAACCAACAGCACCTCGAATACAACGGATACTAGTAGACACATACACATAATTATTAGATATCAAACGATCTGTAAAAATGCAATGCTAGCCGAGTAGATTATTATTTCTAAAATAAAAATATTACTTACATAAGTGTGTTGCACCACTCCTGTTTTCCAATATAGAAGGTAACGTAGACTAATCATGTTCCGTACAGATTAACTTTAACCGCCGATCGCTGAATACATACTTCTAGGTCATACACAAAATGCATATCTGTGTTGTCTTCATTTCTCCCTCTTATATTATAATGAGTTTAACTCACCCATCGGTGCACGTGGGGAAAACGTCCAATGTTGTCAAATGGCAACCGGATTCACCCATACATGTTCGACCCAGAGTCCGTGTGTTGCACAATTCCTGTCAGATCCAATATGACGGCACATCACTGTTCTTTTCTCTTAATCGGTCTGCAAATCCAGCCTCGAATTGTTGACAAAACAATCCTCTGTGAAATGAAGTGAACATACGGATAATGTTTTACAATCATCTGCTGGAACGTCATTAAAAATTTTCATCAAATTCATAAAATTTTAACCAGGCATTCCTAATATTGGAATCCAGAGGAAGCTTATGCAGCAACTGTCTTCTTCCACAGCCAGGCACGGCACAACATTTTGTCAACGGAATGTTTATTGCTGGTAGCTCGCTCCGGTGTGTCATCACGAGGTATGCTTTTGTTTACCTATGCGTGAATGCGTGAATCGGTGGGCGGGGCTAAACCGGCCGTGTTGAAGTAGGCGTTGATGAGCGGGTGAGGTTTCTTCGTCTTTGACGTCATACTTCCACGCTTTCAAAAATGAAGCGTTTGTTAAGGCTGGTGTCAATAAAAGCTTTTATTGGACTAACAAGGTCGTTTTCAGTTCTGAAACTTACAGGATATTCTTATAATATGATGACCTCTTAGATGTCAAAAGCTCAAGGAAAATTTGATTTCTCAGTTCATCTACCCCTTTTAACCCTTTAGGGAGCCAATCCAAATGTATAATGGGGTAATGTGTTCAGTTAGTATTCTGTAGCTGGAGTTTCTCCTGTAGCTGGAGTTTGTCTAGAAAAACAACAACAAAAAAGAGCGTTATATTAATCAATACAGGAAGTGACTAAAGCATGAATTAGAATTGCAGTGCTCTTTACTCAGAGAACTGGACGAAGTCAATTCATTTTACTTATGTGGAAATATGCAGAGCAAATGACACTGACAATGACATGTGCTTCGTAATGAAAAATACTGTCAAAGATGACACCCAAACTTTTAATCTGATAAGAAACGGACACCAGAAATCCAATTATCAATACTCACAGAGGAACATTTAGATTTGGCCAGATTGATTTTTGAACTAACAAGAAGAATTTAATTTTTACTTCTAATTTTAAGAAAATTTGATGTAAACCAGGTAGGTAAAGTTGGGTGTCATTGGCATTGCAGTGGAATTTAATAACAGATTTCCTGAAAATATTCCCAAGGGGTAAAAGATAAACAATAAATAAAAAGGACCCAAAACTGAGCCCTGTGGAACACCAGTATTGATGTACTAAGGCTCTGATCTAAACCACTTCAACTTTACAAATCCAGTACGAACCGTAACATAAGATCTAAACCAAGTCAAGGGGGGCACCAATGATTCCAATAGACTACAATATAGAATCAATAAATACAGTTAAGACTTTTTTGACTACATTTAACTGATTACTATATCATTACTAACATTTCTCTATTACATTGTTCTAGCTCCCTCAGCCATCACATTTAACTCCAAAACAGCCAACCCCTGGCTCAGTCTTACATCTTCGCTCACCTGTGTGCCGCTACCAGACCTTCAACATCACGGTGCAGGACAACCCACAGACGATTTAACGCCGCCCTGTCTCTCATGGGCAGTCAAGGGTTCATTAAAGGCCGCCACTACTGGGAGGTGGAGGTGTACAGCAGCACCGTGTGGACCGTCAGGAGTCGCTCGTGAGTCCGTCACGAGAAAAGGCGTCATCAATACCATGCCTGCCAACGGCTTCTGGACGCTCTCACTGTCATATGGAGTTCAATACATGGCTGGGACGTCTCCACCAACATTACTGGCCTTGGAAGAGCCACTGGCGAGAATCGGCGTTTATCTGGACGTACAAAAGAGGGCTGGTGTCCTTCTATGATGCTGAGAACATGACACACCTCTACACCTTCAAGGACACCTTCACTGAGACCCTCTACCCTTATTTTAACCTGGGGTTCCTGGATAAAGTGCATGAAAATGAACCTCTTAAGGTGTTCCTACCTAAAATCTGAATTTTAGGTTTTAATATTCATATTTTACAGGCTTTATTATTTTATATTTCTTAATATTAATATTTCTTTTCTATATATAAACACTAGGCTGGACCTAGATATTTTAAGTTTTTTAAAATAAGAAAATATTGTAAAAAACACCATAGCGTATATATATATATATATATATATATATATATATATATATATATATATATATATATATATATATATATATATATGAAGAGTTCAGATGCAAAAGCCTCTAAATGCCATTTGAAATTTTCTTCTAAAATGACAATTTTTATCAAGCTTGTATATTTAAGTTTAGTAATTTCACTTAAATGACAATTAATAGGTAATCTTCATTGTCAAGTGAAATTACTGACCTTAAATATACAAGCTTGCTAAAAATGATAATTTTGAGAAGAAATTTTAGAAGTATGTATATATAGGCCTATATATATATACGTATATATATATATATATTAGAGCTGTCAGTTAAACGCGTTATTAACGGCGTTAACGCAAACCCATTTTAACGGCGTTAATTTTTTTATTCGCGCGATTAACGGTCTTTTTGTCCTAGCAAACTTTGTAGTTTTTTCACATACTTTTGCAACAGGACGCGGCATGCGTCCTGATCCATTTCAGCGCTCGCGCTCGTCATCCACTCAAAGCCGGCCTCGCAAGCCCAAACGAGTGTGTGCGGCGTGCCTGTTGTTTTGTTTCCGGTCTAGCTAGATCCGCTTGCGCTTTGGTCGAAGAAGCAACGAAACGTCCTCGCTGCGGCGCAAGCTATGAATGGGTTTCAGAGCGCAGCGCGAGGACGTTTTGTGCCGCACACACTCGTTTCAGCTTGCGAGCCGGCCAAATAGTAACGTTATGTTTTGAGTGGATGACGAAGCGCGAGACGCCGAAATGGATGCCAATGAGATTCTGAATGTAAAGTTTACTTTTAAAAAGTTGCCAAATTGTCCCATTGACAAGACCAAAGCGATCTGTATGTTTTGTCATTATGAACTGAGCTATCATCATCGCAGCACGTCCAGCCTGAAACACCACTTGATGATGGCCAAGCAAGCAAACACACACACAAACACAGATGATGCGAATTCTCCACCCCTCGTCAATATCAGGACCTCGTCAGTATTTCTTTCACCCTTTTATTGATGGACAGTGTTGCATTGTGTGAGAGATTATTTAGGCTATATATGTTAGAGTGAAATTGAACACTATTCCAATGTTATTTTCAATAATAATAATTAAAAAAAAACATTTGCACTAAACAAGCCAATCCACTTTTCCATGTTGATAAGAGCATTAAAATGAGAAAAAAATTTAACAAAAAGAAATCAAAAGACATTAAGAATAGATAAAAATGTGCGATTAATCGCGAGTTAACTATGACATTAATGCGATTAATCGCGATTAAATATTTTAATCGTTTGACAGCACTAATATATATATATATATATATATATATATATATATATATATATATATATATATATATACGTATATATATATATATATATATATATATATATATATATATATATATATATATATATACATACATAAATATATACATAAATATACATATATATTTTTTCCAAAAGCATACATGTCAACATTAAAGTGGGTGTTAGTGGAGGCACATGTAAAATGAAACCAAATCTTTAAAAAAATTATTATAAACCATGGCTCCTGACACTTTCTCACTTTAATGCTGCTGTAAGCTATATATATTTTGGACTACCAAGCATACGATACCCTGACAGATATCACTGCCTTTGTATATACACATGTTTTTGTGATATTTTAGATGGGATGAGTAAGAATTTGGCTGGTCGGGATAGTTCAGTCAACAAAAAGCATTTTCTCTATTGAAATTCATTCCAATTTATCAGTATATTTTTACTAAAAATATTTTTTGCAAGCAACATATCAAAATGATTTCAGTATTAACCAGTGACAGATTCTTTTCTGAAGGACTTTTAAAGCATGAAAATGGACTATTAAAAAATAGCTATTTCCCCTATCTGCAGCCAGTGTCACAGCTCAATGCTGTAAACAGCAAAAAATAGAGACAGTGCAGGTTAGTGTAGCCAGTGCAAATACAGCTTAATACTAGTCCTACATATCCTGCTGATAAAAAGTACCTATAGAGATGTGAACACATTTTTTAAAAATCACATAAGGTTATACAATCGTAGGATAATGTGCACTCTTAGTAATAATCTAAAATTTACAAGCCTGATTATTTTATCTTTATTTTAAATACAAACATGTACAATCTCTGGAAGAAATTCATTAAAAACCAACAACAAAGTTTGTTGCTTCATTTTTACTGTCTGGTAAACATGAAACCAATTCTTTCCCACCTTGTTTCTTTATGTGATCAATGCAGTTGCCTTTACTATCCACAAGGAGGTGTTATTGTACTCTTGTTAGGTTAAGCCAGGGGTGTCCAAACTGTATCTGTCCTGCAGAGTTTAGCTCCAACTTGACCTGCCTGTAAGTTTCTTGTATGCCTATTAAGACCTTGATTTAGCTGGTTCGGGTGTGTTTGATCGGGATTTGAACTAAATTTTGCAGGACAATGGCCCTCCAGGAGCAGGATTGGACACCCCATCGTTAAACCGACACAGAAGGGAAAGGCGTATCCACGCTCACTGTCTAGTTTTCTGGGAACAGCAATTAAACATAATTAGGCCTACACTAAAGCTCTTGATTCACACCTTTATAATTATTAGTCACAATGACCTAAACAACAAGTGGCATGAGTCATGAAGTCCTTGAAACTTGCAATGAAATGTTCTGGCTTTATTTTGCCCTGTGGGGTCCTACTTGAACAACTCATTCAAGGTTATAAATATGGTACCTAATAAAAAAAATAAAACTATAATTACAGGGTGAAATTTTTTAAGTGTGGCATATGGCGTTAAATAATAACCCTATAAACGTTAGTTTGAAAAGAAGAGAGAGAAGAAATCTCTAAAATTAGACATTGTTTTTAAGGTAGTTCCGGATCTAGATGATAATACAAATTCAGCATTCCAGCTGTGCTAAAATACAATATGAAGTTAGCCTAGTTTTATAAGTATCACTGCGTAGCACACATAGATTAACAGAAATTGATGTTGCGCGAAGTCGCGACTACGAGGGAATATCTTCCAATGGAAGCAAAGCATTTAATGATGTTTACTGAAAAAAATCACAATTCAAAAATGACATTAATATTTGTATGTATTAAATGTCCCATCAAAACAAATAGGCTACACTTGAGGCTGTGCTATATTGAGTATGAGTACTGAAATGGCCTTTTTCTACAGTAGGGTTTTTTTTTTTTTTTTTTTTGCAGTCTATGGGCCTGACCAGCTGAAAAGTGTCCAGTCTGACAACTAAGGTTTTAGCCAAGTAGGCTATACAGTGAGGAAAATAAGTGTTTGAACACGCTGCTATTTTACAAGTTCTCCCACTTAGAAATCATGGAGGGGTCTGAAATTGGCTTTATGCACAGCTCCACTACTTCCTGAACTTCAGCCAGCTCCTTGTTTCCTTTCTAGCATTATTGGACAAACTGATTAATCCAGGTGTGTCTGACCTCAGTAGTCACAAAAACAATAATCAGGCACATCTGAATTAATCAAGTGTGTCCAATAATGCCAGACAGGAAACAAGGAGCTGGCTGAAGTTCAGGAAGTAGTGCAGCTGTGCATAAAGTCAATTGTCATCATGGGTGCATGTCCACTGTGAGACATAAAAAAAATAAAAAAATCCACAAATCACAATGTATGATTTAACTATTTATTTGTATGACACAGCCCCAAATAAGTATTTGAACACCTGAGAAAATCAATGTTAATATTTGGTACAGTAGCCTTTGTTTGCAATTAAAGAGGTCAAACGTTTCATGTCGTTTTTCAGCAGGTTTGCACATATGCAGGAAACACGGAGTTTGAACTCCCTCCAAAGATCGTGGCTAGCCCATGTCAGAACCTTGATATGCTTCTTACAGAGCCACTCCTGGGTTATCCTGGCTGTGTGCATCGGCTCATTGTCATGTTGGAAGACCCAGCCTCAACCCATCTTCAATGCTCTAACTGAGAGAAGGAGGTTGTTCCCCCAAATCTTGCAATATATGGCCCCGGTCATCCTCTCTTAATACAGAGTCGCCATGTTCCATGTGCAGAAAAACACCCCCAAAGCATGATGCTACCACCCCCATGCTTCACAGTAGGGATGGTGTTCTTGGGATGGTACTCATCATTCTTCTTCCTCCAAACACGGTTAGTGGAATTATGACCAAAAAGTTCTACTTTGGTCTCATCTACCATGACTTTCCCATGACTCCTCTGGATCATCCAAATGGTCATTGGCATACTGAAGACGGGCCTTGACATGTGCTGGTTTAAGCAGGGGAACCTTCCGTGCCATGCATGATTTCAATCTAATCTAATATAGCATCTAATATATATAATAAATGGAGTGGAGGTGGACATTTTAAAGGCAGACTAACAGGTCTTTGAGGGTAAGAATTCTAGCTGATAGACAGGTGTTGAAATACTTATTTGTAGCTGTATCATACAAATAAATAGTTAAAAAATCATATATTGTTATTTCAGGATTTTCTTTTTTAGATTATGTCTCTCACAGTGGACATGCACCTACGATGACAATTTCAGACCCCTCCATGATTTCTAAGTGGGAGAACTTGTAAAATAGCAGGGTGTTCAAATACTTATTTTCCTCACTGTAGCTAATAATCAAAGATCATGATTCCTGGTATTCACTGATGATCCTAGCTCATTTTATACACAAAGGCAAAAGCAATAAAAACCTTTAGTCATCTCAAATTGTTTATTAGTCACATTAACATTGTCTTACAGTTCATTGGTTCAGATGCAGATTTCAAATGCCAAACAATTTAAGTCTAAGGCTCTCAAGCTGCTGTTGCTGAATTATCTGGATCCTTCTTCATTGTTGCTTAACTTTATTTCTTGCAACTTGTGAGTGGGTAAAGTTGCACTAGATCTATTTCTACTATTATAATTTAAGTTTAGAAGTCTGAATAATCATGTACAACTCTATTGTAAGGAATAGTGCTAGAATTGTTTTTTTTTGTTTTTTGTTTTTTTTTGTTTTTACAAAAAATATAATCCTTGTAAGTATGATTGAATGATATTTTATACATTTCAAAACACAAATTACCCAGATGTGTGACACTAAAAAATGTTGATTTTATTTTAATAATAAAATAAACATATAAAAGTATTTAAGATGTTAGCCTTCAAGGATTGGAGTCTCTGGGAGGCTAAAGTGCATCAGGGACATTTTGAAACCAATTCATCCTTCCTCATTGTGACTTGTATCATTGACCTAATTGTAGTAAACAAAGCTCTTCACACTAATAATATCTGCCAGTCTGATGTTCCATTTCCTATAGAGTTTTCAATGGATCCTTTGAAGTACAGCAAAAAAAATGTTGCCATATCCCTACATCAAGATTGTCATCTCTGCTTTTTATAGCTGAATGGCTACATATGGGGATGGCACAATTAGGACTTCCTCTTTGCATTCTGGAGGGGAGGGAGCAAGAGGCCTCGGGTGGCTTCAACAATACAGGTGCACAGGAGCTCTTCTATCATGAAGAACTTACTTACTAGAGTGCAGGGTGTCCTGGAACTTGGTGCTTGTGTACCGAACATGGAAACCTTTCTTGTTGATGGTGTCGTCCGAGTGAAATTTGATGACAATGGCATCACCAGCTGAATAGATCTCCTCTGGTGGCTATAAAGGATAAAATTGAGACATTAATGTATAGATGTGTGCGCTTATGCTGGCTTAACAAAAATCTCAAGCTTACCCCAGACCCACAGTAGCGTCCCAGCCTGGGCGCTTTGACATCAGCGCCATCAAACAGCTCCATGTAATCATAGCCACAGTCAGCTTCCTCCTCAATCTCAAAGGTGTGGAAGATAAGCTCCACCCCATAGCCCTTCTCCGCTGAGATCACCCACTGGCAGTCTGAAGCCCCGGGATAGTTGTTGTCACCAAACTGAGAGTGGGAATACAGATCCTTGGTCTTTATCTCCGCCTTCAGACTACCGCCACACTCTGAGAACAAGGACGATTATCAGTAGCCAAAATCAGAACGTTCATGGAGAACCTCAGGACCCCTCAGAGAAAGAAATACCTGCTGAATGAGAGACCTTAAAACCCCTTTTCTGTACTGAGTTATCCGAGGAGAACCGTAGGAACATAGTGTTACCACTGGAAATGACCGGCGATGGCTTTTTGCCCCCACAAAAGCGTCCAAAACTGGTCGCTCTGCCATTTTGGCCATCATATATCTCCAAGTGGTCGTATGTACACTCCTGATGAGCCTCCATGTCAATCTCTTCAAAAGCCTATGGGAGATAATACAATTCGGATTAATCACCACACAAACAGAGCTGCTGGAATGGTTTATCGTGTATACTGTCTCTTTAACCACTCATTTTGTCAGGCCGATTGATGCATGCAAGTACAAGTTTAATGCGGTGGCCTGGGGTGGTGGATAGGGTCCACGTGCAGGCCTTCTTGCTGGGGTATTTATCAGGCCAGTTTGGACTTGTGATGATACCCGACACACTGGTAATTGCTTGATCACACCCCACTAAAAACACAAAACCAGGACATAGATGATTATTGTGAATCCTCAACCAAGGAAAGGATGCATAGAAAATATTCTCTGTAAGCTTAATGAAATTTCCTCTTGTTTGAATAGTTGTAAGTACTGAAAAATGTAGTTAGCAATGTAATCTGTTACATTAAACAATTTTGGTAATATAAATCACACCAATCTTTGATAGTGTTATGGTATTAATGATGTGCATGTATATATATATATATATATATATATATATATATATATATATACATACTAATATATATATATATATATATATATATATATATATATATACTCGCAAGTGCTGATATGTATGTATGTATATATATATATATATATACATACACTCACCGGCCACTTTATAAGGTACCCCATGCTAGTAACGGGTTTGGACCCCTTTTGCCTTCAGAACTGCCTCAATTCTTTGTGGCATAGATTCAACAAGGTGCTGGAAGCATTCCTCAGGAAGTTTGGTCCATATTGACATGATGGCATCACACAGTTGCCGCAGATTTGTCGGCTGCACATCCATGATGCGAATCTCCCGTTCCACCACATCCCAAAGATGCTCTATTGGATTGAGTTCTGGTGACTGTGGAGGCCATTTGAGTACAGCGAACTTATTGTCATGTTCAAGAAACCAATCTGAGATGATTCCAGCTTTATGACATGGCGCATTATCCTGCTGAAAGTAGCCATCAGAAGTTGGGTACATTGTGGTCATAAAGGGATGGACATGGTCAGCAACAATACTCAGGTAGGCTGTGGCGTTGCAACGATGCTCAATTGGTACCAAGGGGCCCAAAGAGTGCCAAGAAAATATTCCCCACACCATGACACCACCACCACCAGCCTGAACCGTTGATACAAGGCAGGATGGATCCATGCTTTCATGTTGTAGACGCCAAATTCTGACCCTACCATCCGAATGTCGCAGCAGAAATCGAGACTCATCAGACCAGGCAACGTTTTTACAATCTTCTATTGTCCAATTTCGATGAGCTTGTGCAAATAGTAGCCTCAGTTTCCTGTTCTTAGCTGAAAGGAGTGGCACCCGGTGTGGTCTTCTGCTGCTGTAGCCCATCTGCCTCAAAGTTCGACGTACTGTGCGTTCAGAGATGCTCTTCTGCCCACCTTGGTTGTAACGGGTGGTTATTTGAGTCACTGTTGCCCTTCTATCAGCTCGAACCAGTCTGGCCATTCTCCTCTGACCTCTGGCATCAACAAGGCATTTCCGCCCACAGAACTGCCGCTCACTGGATGTTTTTTTCTTTTCGGACCATTCTCTGTAAACCCTAGAGATGGTTGTGCGTGAAAATCCCAGTAGATTAGCAGTTTCTGAAATACTCAGACCAGCCCTTCTGGCACCAACAATCATGCCACGTTCAAAGTCACTCAAATCACCTTTCTTCCCCATACTGATGCTCGGTTTGAACTGCAGGAGATTGTCTTGACCATGTCTACATGCCTAAATGCACTGAGTTGCCGCCATGTGATTGGCTGCTTAGAAATTAAGTGTTAACGAGCAGTTGGACAGGTGTACCTAATAAAGTGGCCGGTGAGTGTACATTCAGCACTTGCGGGTAATGCGGTAGAATGAAATATCTTTATTCCTTTATATCCGGGGAATCGCGTGTGACGCTGACATCTGTCTCTTATTAGCAATCGCGACCTGCTTCATACCACAGTCACGTTAAAAAACATGAATGTTTTCACTCATCCATAAACATTATTAGATCCATCAGCATGACAGTGTCCCATCATTACGCTCATCACTGCATCATCAAGCTTTAAGATGTAATTGTAACTTCAGGTTTAAAGAGTTAACCAAAAGTAAATGGAAATGTGCTTTTTTGTGTGTACTCAGGGCAGCCTTGGAGCAATAACGAAACAACCCTTCCCAAAACCATTAATCTCTGCATCTGTAGGAGTTCAAAAAGAATATAGAGCTTTGAAGTATCTTCAAGACTTCATTTTTTCCAATTTAGGCCAAATGAATGCCTCTAATTCAAGAATGATTGGTAACGTGATCTAAAGACAAACCTTCTTTGCAGTCATGTTTATTGGTGTGCAACACAAAGCCGCTGCGACACTGACAGCTGTAGCTCCCAAACGTGTTAACACACTCATGCTGGCAACCTCCATTCTCCCTAGAACACTCATCCATGTCTGCCAGAGAAAAAAGAGCAACTGTATTTTTTTCTGTAGTTTGTTGATTGACACAATATGACCAATTATATAAATAAAAGTGAAAGACGAGTCTACAACATTCATGGAAGCTTTTAAAGGAAACTTGACAGTTCTGTATTTCATCACAGACATCCATTGTAAGTACATTACTGTAAATGTATGTATTTACAAACTGAAAGACAGTTTGACATAAATTCTGTCAGGGACGTGCGGTCAGGGTAGGCAGTGCCTCACCAAAGGAAATGTTGACATTACAATTATTAATTCCAAGAGCTTTTTTAATTCACCACATTATTAATTGCATTTATTTTATTCCAAATATAAATTTTTGTAACCAGATAAAATCAGGAATACTCATATAATACTCCTTTTGCCATAGTTTGCTCCTAAAAACCTTTGTTTCATGCAGGAAATTCAAGGCCACAGCCATTGAGGCATAGGTTCGCAGTGCCTCTTTTGTCCACTGACTGTAGTTTACGGAGATTTGCGCATGCGCAGTCAGTTCTCATGCCATCTTGAATTATCAACATTGAGGCAGAGATCGAGACTGCTTCATATCACGTGATCCACTCGTTCTCACTCAATCCGCAATTCTGACTTTGCTCTGAATGCAGGCAGCAATGTGAAGATGCCTGATATTAACTTGGGTTGCTAAATTACCTGAATGAATATAAAGTGGCTTAACTTTGCTTTAAAAAGTGGTTGGGACAGGTGTGTGTGCGCGTATGTGTCTATAAATGTATGAATCACGTGAATAAATATTACTGATTATATCCGACATCTTAACGTGAGTCCTTGAATGGTCCAGTGGTACAAATTTTGAGTTCTAATCCGCAATCATATAGGTTTTTTTTTTTTTTTATCAAAATCGAATATGTTCATCAATGGTTGTATTATATTAAGCAGGGACCTTTGTGGGCATTTTTGTTTTGTGATTTCACCGGAACGAACATAGAGTCTCCAAAACGGATTAAAGCGGCGCGTGCATGTGAAGACTGCGTGAGCCACGAGATACGCTGTAACGCGCCACCACTGATCGCAGCAGCAAATTACGCCCCTGTGAATATGCCACATTGATAGGTCACAGCCTACCCATGACAAGACTTCACCGCACTGTTACTGAATTCTGGGTTAAGTGCAAGAACCTTCAGAAAGTATTCTTTAAAAGAGTCAGAAAAGAAAGTCAAGAATGCCTGAAACTCATTTATATTGTTTGTTAGCTGACAAGACAAACGTCAATCATCCTGTTATCATGCTCACCAGAAAAGAACTGAGCTTTGAAGCCTCTCTGGACACAGTGTTGTCTGATTTGAACTTGCACACGCATACTGTTGAGCTGGGACGTGATCGCCTCCGGTTTCTCTGTGCCACAGAACTTCCCATGAAGCTTGGCGTCAGTGGACAAACCACTGTGTACCTCAACATAATCATATTTACAAACCTGTAAACAGACAGACAACCAATGAATAGATTTCACATTTTTTTTGCTCAAAATGAACAACATATAAATAAACAAATAGTTCATAGATAATCAATCCTTCTTCCAAAATGATTTATTGTCTTACCCTGATTCATGGTAAGCCTATTAGACATGTTAATACTTTAGACCTGTCTGGATGGTTATCGAAATTGCATACATACGTCACCTGGCCGAGTGTGTCTCATCCATGGCTGACCCCTAATATTCGACTAAATCTTTAAAAAACAAAATGGTTTAAAATCGACTTAAACCAAAATTGTTTAAAATTGATGTTTGTTGCAGAGAAAAAGTCCACAGGAAGTGTCAAAGTCACACAGTCCGTGT
>JAQIUQ010001124.1:272500-335673 GCA_030378365.1 Hybognathus amarus | reverse complement strand
TACATTTCCTTTTCCTTTATCCCTATTGTTCGTGAAACATGACAATGAGTTCGCTGTACTCAAATGGCCTTCCATGTGATGGCAGAGATGCTCTTCCATGTGATTGGCTGCTTAGAAATTAAGTGTTAATGAGCAGTTGGACAGGTGTACCTAATAAAGTGGCCGGTGAGTGTATGTTATTCATTTAGTTGTATTGTTGTGATTCTACAGTACGAAATCAGCATATTTTTATCAGAACATCAAATGATTGTTAAAACACCATTTACATTTTTACTCACAAACAGACATCTAGAACCAGCATATGAATCTCAACAATGGTGACAGCTTCATGGTGCAATGCATTCAGCGTGCATCATATGAAACTTATCCACAGCTCCCAGAATGCAGTGCAGCATGATGCATGTCACCATTGTAGCGATTCATATGCTTATTCTTGATGTATGTGTGCGAGTAAAAAATAGCACAGAAGTCCAAAATGTCTAAATGGTGTTTTAAAAATGATTTGATGTTCTGATAAATGAAAAATTAGCACATTCTGAAAAATGTGTTGGATGTCTTGCTGTAGAATCACAATAGAAATAAATAACATATCACCCATGCAAAACTCACACACAATATTAGTGAGTGGTGGCATCAAACCAAACTATTATTTTCAATAAATCATCAGCATCATAACCTTTACACCGTTTAAACCTGGCCACTTCATGCGTTTTCTGTGATCGGATAGCTATCCGATCGTGAAAAGACCAGGTGTAAATGCCCCCGAAACGCATTCGAGACAGATTTGAATCCAATCGCTCAAACCACTTCAGAAGGTGGTCTGGGCCACATTCCAGACGAAACTGGACAAGTGTAAATGCATCTGGTTCTTGAAACCACATATGTAAATGTTACTACCAAAAATGCTAAAAATAAACACGTGAGAGTGTGTTATAGGCCATATGTCATGCTATTTTAGTCAAATATGACGACGCTGCTGCAACACGCATCACCTCAGATGAGCAGCTGAGCGCCTATCAAGCCAGCGCGCCGCAATCTATCGCAAATCAAAGTGAAAGTCGCAGACGATTAACACAACAATCTTCATTAAAAGTAAAGAAACGAAATGATCTTACCAGTTCTGTTGCCGCTCTCTCTTATCGCCGTCTTTGCTGATTTTGAAATTAGCCGATATACAGCTCATATCTGTTGCTTTCGGTGACGTGCACTTCATTAAATCCGCATATAGCGCGGGAATTGAAGATCGGATTTATATCCGTTTTGCAAAAACACATTTATGTGACCAGGTGTAAATGGAATCATTTTGATAAATCAGATAGCTATCCGATCTGAGAAAACGCATGAAGTGGCCAGGTGTAAACAGCCCCAATAAGAACTTCTGTCAACCTGGTTAGTAATAAGTGAATTTGGTAATGCTGTTTGTGGAATTGATTAATCAGATATTGAGAGATTTTGTGTATTTTATCTTCAGTTGATTTCATCTAAGGATGTGGCTGGAAGTAGTTCTTGTGTTTCTCTTTCCTTCAGTGATTCTGCTTGTAAACAGCAGGTGTTCATCAACAATGCTCAATCATTATTCAACAAATTATCTAATTACCTCCAACACAGATATGTGTTACATTTAACAGCCTGTAGTGTGCACACTGAGCAGTGTTCATTTCATCTGGGCAAACCCATCTGGGGCCTACATGGAAACCGGGAGCAAAACGGTCTGGGTCCCAGTTAAATAGCCCTGGGACAAACCCATGTGGGCTGGGTAAGGGGTCAAGCCTTCTTATATAAATTTCTCACCTGAAAAACTCGTGCCAGACCAAAGTCGGCGACCTTGCACACGTTGTTTTCTCCCACCAGAACGTTTCGTGCTGCAAGATCTCTGTGAATGTAGTTCTGCAACTCTAAGTATGCCATGCCAGCAGCCACTTGTGCTGCCATCTCTATCTGTTCAAACATTTGCAGAGCACCTCTGTTTTCTACAGGAGAGAAGAGAGAGAATATACAGTTAACACACATCAAATGAAGAGGGCTGCCGACGCTCCATCAACATGTTTGTCTGAATGTCTGTGATGTGGGTCATCAAGAACTCCAATGCATTAAAAATGAAATATTTGGCTGCACCAGGCTCCTATCTAAATGAATGGGCAGCGAGTCAGAACTGCACTTTCACTGGTCACTGGGACATAAAAACTGCTTAGAAACAGCAGTAAAATATGATACTTAACTGTAAACTAGGGATGGGCATTTTTCTAAAATATTGCATTCGAATATTCGAGCTCATAAAAATCGAATATTCGAATATTCGTTTATTTAAATTATGTTTAACGAAAAAGACGTTATTTTAAGTTTTTTTTACGTTTTTGTCACCATTTCTGGACAAGCTTACAATTAGGCAATACACAACAAGCTTACAATAGTAATTAAAGTTTTCTTTTAGTTGAAAACATTAAACAGTAGGCCTATGAGTAAACAATATATATATATATATATATATATATATATATATATATATATATATATATATATATATATATATATATATATATATATATATATATATATATATATAAAGCATTATTAAAAGCATGCTCAAGCAGCGCGAGCGGAAAAAAAACCCTAAAGCAGATTGCGTCAGATATCGTACAGAACGTACACCTATACACACGAGTCAGCAAATGACTGAATATCGTGTTTATATTGTTTCACGTTTATGTTGAGAAAACAATAATATCTAACGTTACATGCAGGGGCGTCGCCGGACGCCAGCACTTTATATGCTCGAGTGAGAAAAGATGCCGTGCTGACAGACCTTTCAGAGACACAAAGAGAACGGTGTTTCTAACAGCACTTTGCATTTTCTGTTCTTAAACCGGTCTCCCCAACGAAACTTAAAATAAGTGTGTCTCAAAATCATTTTGCTATTAGATAAGTTAACATCTTTGATCACGTGGGGTCCAGCTGCGCTTACCTGCAGTTGCGATGCAGTGATGGACAGCTGTCTTTCCTCACTCGACTGTTTGGATTTCATGTGATTTCTCATGGTGATGATATCATAACTCAGATTAATTAGTTAATTTGATCAAAAGTCATTTCGTTTAGTAAGATCCTTTTCAAGTAATGTTTATTCCCAACTTCGCTAGGCAGACGACACCATTATGTGATCAAATACAGACAACTTGTTAACACACTCCACAGCGCCATCCAGAGCATTTAATTGTAACTGCGAGTTAGTTCTTTAGGATTTATCATGGACTCACTGCATTTACGGCCAGCAAAGCAACGTATTCAAAATTTCGAATAGTATTTTATTTTTCGAATAACAATTACATATCGAATATTTGAAAATTTAATATTCGTACACATCCCTACTGTAAACTCAACATTATTTAACATTGTAAACACAACTAAACATCTAATTTTTACACACCTTTGATTATATGCATTATTTAATGTTTCATGATCATCTGTCCAGGAACTTTAGAAGAGGTTTCATATTTTTTCAAAAGCGGTAATTTTGTTTCTAAGTGAGGCAGTAATTTTCTCAAGTGTTAATGTGTCTATTTATGGATTAGATATTTTTGTTGTATCCTTGCAGTTTAATAGTATTACTGTTTTGCTAATATGAATGAGTTTTTGTTTCTTTTGAAGCATTAATAGGAAAAAGATCTTCTAACAGAAATACTGAAGGGGATTTAAAGAGATTAACATCTAGAATCACTTCAAGTTTATAAATAACTTCTTTGTACAGTTCCAGAAAGAGAGGCTATAATAATTTTTCTATTTTGACAGTATGTGCATTTATTAGTGTTAAATGTAAAAGCATGCCCCATAACAAACAATTCACTTTTTGTGATATATAGTCAATATAGTGTTTCGTATTATAACATCTCTATTCTGAAATTACTAGATATGACAAAAATATCATAATATTTAGTATAGTCAGAATAAAGATCGTTATTTCATGTATTTGTAGGTGAGCAGATGAGCAGCTGAGTAAACACTCTGGCTCAATCAAAACATGTGTTCTGTATGTTTGAACACCTGGGCCAACCCAACAAGCAATATTAACTCAACCAATTGCAGTGTTTGAAATTTGGAAGTCTGACCAATGGAAAAGCCTGTTTTAACAAACAAACCTCAATGGCCTATTATTTTGGCATGCAATGACAGCAACAACAACAATATTATATGTTTGTTTGTATTATCTATATAATCACATACAATAATTATCCTATGTACTGTGCACTGTAAAAAAAATGTAAATTTACACGTAATGGTCTGTATTTTTTTACAGAATTTTGCCGTTTTGTCATTATACAGTGAATGCCTTATTTTACAGATATTTTCTGTAATTTAAAGGTTTACAGGTAATTGCTTGTATTTTGGTTTTACATATATTTTACGTTTTTTTAAAGGAAATTGTCTGTATTTTTACTGGGTTGTGTGTAATTTTACATAACATATTCTGTAATATTTTACAGATTTTTTCTGTTAAATTAGAAAACACAGAAAAAAAGGTATAACTGCAGAAATTAACAGTCATTTAACATGTTTTCCTTGAAGATCATTAAGTATGTGGGTGTTAAAGTGAGTTTTAAGGTTAAATAATAGTATTTCCGTACTAAATACCATTAAATTTACAGTTTTTGAAAGTGAAAAAGAACAACTCATTGTATAACTTACAGTGAAAAAACGTAAATTGACATTCCCACAATTCCCTGCATGACACTTCACATTTGATGTGTTTTTGTTGAAATAACTATGTTTCTTCATAGTTTTCTTAGGTTTTCTTAGGCTAATATACATACCAGTTATGTATATTAGGGTTTTATGTTACATTTAATGTTGTTAAACTAATGTTTAATGCATTTTAAAAATTTCATGTGTTACCATGATGGTGTTTAATGTTTCTGCGAATGAGACTGGGTGCGTTTCCCGTAAGCATCGTTAGACAGCTATGGTCGTTGGGAACTTGCGACCATAGTTGGCTAACGATGCTTTTGGGAAACGCTCCCTGTGCAGTTTCTATATATTAGTATTCAATCTCTTGTGGAAAAGTTGTTTGTAATGAACTTTGAATAATCATGTGACTCTTATCATCACTGTGGTTGTCAGTGTTACTATGGTACAAAACAGACATTAACACTTCAATAGGTCAGTAAATTAACATTATTATATCAGATAATGAAAGATATTTTTGTGTAGAATAACATTAATAAACCATAATTATAGAATAAGAAATTTTTACCATTTTTTTACTGACAGTATTTTTCCGTTTTTTAACAGACCTTTTCTGGCGCCCCTACTGCCAGAAAACTACCGTTTTTTTACAGGTTTTTTTTTACAGTGTGTATCAGCTTAAAAAAAAACAGAATACAACATCAGTTACTGTGTACATCACAATTACAGCTGATGCTATTAACTAATCATGAACTAAAGCCTGCTCCTGTCGTGTCAACATTTTGTATTTCATTTAGGTTTTTCGTGTATAATTAAATCAATTTTCCATAAAATTTCATCTTGTTTCAAACTTGTTTTGGATGTGCACTGTTGTACAAGGATATGGTATACAGTTACCCTACACAAAAGGTGGGGTATTTTAATGTAAATTCTATTAATCCAAAATGAATAATCACATTGAGGGAAATACCTGAAAATGATGATTTTTGTCATGTAAATGCGAGTGTGTCTTACTTTGCAGGTATTCTAGGAGGCTTCCGTGGCTCATGAGCTCTGTGATGATGTAGATGGGCTCCTGCATAGTGCAGACGGCATATAGCTGGATCAGTTTGGGGTGACGGAGTTTCTTCATCATCTGTGCTTCTCGCAGGAAGTCTTTTGTATCCATAGTTCCTATATCACATACAGAAGCCCTATAATCAAGCCATGTGCATGTATGTTTGGAGTTGTATGTCTATCATTTATATGTGTGTGTCTGTACCTGGTTTGAGTGTTTTGACAGCAACAGCTGTTGTGTTGTTCCAAATGCCTTCATAGACCTCCCCAAACTGCCCTGCTCCCAACTTCTTCAGGAGTTGTAAGGATTTACGTGGGATCTCCCAATGATCCACAGTGTTATAAGACAGCCCATGAGTTTCTGGAGCTATTGTCTAGTCCACACAAACAAAAGCAAGGAAATATGTATTGGATTGAATATTCATTTGAAAATTGAATTGGATAGCTTCCTGATGTAATATTTTAAAGGGTCAGTTACTGTATCCTGAGGTCAAATATTTTTGTATAATTTAGTCATTGTATTGCATTGCAACAAATTATTATCAAATAAATAACTATATATCATCATGTCATTTTATTTATGTATGTATTAAGAAAGAACAATATTTTACTCAATTAATACCCAATGATTATGTTTTACAAAACAAATGTAGAGAATGTTACACACTTTTTTGCAGGGTTCTGCCAAACGAGTACAGAGGCCATCTTCATATCTGGAGTAGTGATCCACTAGATCACTCAGTGTGGTAAAATTACGAGTCCTTGACACATAGTAGCCACCATTTTCCAACTTTCTGATCTTATAATGCTTCACTTTTCCTTGGTCCAGCACTACAAAAAAACAAATCAAGAAACAGCAGCAAAGACATTGGTCAATAAAGTGAGATTAAATACATAAAGTATATTTGTGTTATTTAACATTTCATTATTGGAGGTTTGCGTAATATTGTGAATTTGTACTACAATAACCATCATGTTTATCTCAGCATCTCTGCTCTTACTCGTGATTTCTCTCAACATAGGGAGGTGTCAGTCAAATAATGGGGAAACAAAGTAACTGGCATTTCATTTCTTTACTTTTAATGAAGATTGTAGTGTTAAGCATCTGCGACTTACTTTCACTTTCTATATTGCGAGTATTGCGCTGCGCTGGCTTTATGTATAGGGGCTCAACTGCTCATCTGAGGTGATGCGCGTCATCATATCTGACTAAATCAACATGACATATAGCCTGGTTTCAACAACCAGATGCATTTACACTTGTCCAGTTTCGTCTGGAATGCGGCCCAAACCACGTCCCTCAAAGTGATTTGAGCGATCCGATTCAAATCCGTCTCGAATGCGTTTCGGAGAGCAACCTAGTCTTTTCACGATTGAATAGCTATCCGATCACAGAAAACGCATAAAGTGACCAGGTGTAGGCTAAAGAGCCCCTTTGAATCCATCTTCTACTTTTGTGGAAAGTTGACTGAAAGTTGTGTCGCTCGAGTTGTCTTCTGATGCGTAGAATGGCGGCGAAATACACTAACCTGCAAGACTAGGGCCCTATAATTTCTGCGATCACGGAATAAAAAGCACACTCTTTTTACAACTAAAATAACAGTAAAGGGTAAAAAAAATTTAATTCCCAAAAAATTGAAACGGAAAAAACGGAATTTGCAAAAATTGAAACGGAAAAAACGGAATTTGGGAAAAAATAAAATGGAATTTGGGAAAAAATTAAACGGATTTTATAGGGCCCTACAAGACATAGGTACATAGCCAGGCGAGCGTGAACGCGCATGACGCCGCGCCCAGTCTTAGATTTTCCAAGTCCGAATCCCCTCTTATTTATTTCACTGTACAGGATTATAGAGGCGATCACAGTGATCAGAGAAGGGCTCATTCAGCCCATCAGACGATTGTTTAAGCATGTATGGGTTAGAAAACGGCTATGAACATGAAAAAGAAGAAAAAAGTCTTTAAGAAAATTGAAGTCCACATCACAACTTTTTTTTCAGCTAATTAGCCAATCAGACACCATCCTGCTTTAAATGCGCTTGCTCAATAATTTTGTTGTAATGTCTCAAGTCATATAATATATGTAATACAAAGTAATATTTTATTTATAACAGTTTTTATACAAACATAAAACAGATTGAAATCTCACAAAATGTACAGTATACAAAAAAAGTATGCTATAAGTATAAGTATGCAAAAACAAAAAAAGGGAAAAACATTTTGCACCCTGCCCTGTAAACTGTGCCGAAGATACACGTCATCAAACTATCACTAGGATCTAGGATTTTACTGAAAAAAGACTGATGAAAAAAGACTGAAAAGGGGTTTTAATGAACTCATGCATATTTTGATGTATATTTTTTTTAATCAATATATATATTTTGAATATACTACCTGATTTGTGAAACGTCTCACCCGTTGGGCAAGTTTGTGCTGACACAATTAACTGTCTACAACTTTCACTAAGCAGAAGAAAATAACTAATTTACGAAGATTTAACATTTATTGTGATAATTATCAATATCAACTGAATATTGATACTATTTTAACTATTTTAAAACAGGAACTATTTTAACAGGAAAAATATTTTAATCATATTGCCCAGCCTAATTTACAGTTATCTTTATAGTTATTGTTGTGGTGAATGGCCCTACAATCAATAATCACTATCTGTGAACAAAGTGCACACTATCAAATCTGGAAAAATGGTGACAATATTTTATTGGCGGACTGAGGAATCAGGCTGTGCTCCTTGTGTAGTTGGAGATCCATCATCATGATACAGGGAGTGCCACTGAAAGATCAGGATATATTCAAGTGTTAATGAGTGGGTGAGTAATCACTAAACAATGACTTTCAGTCACGTTGGTTTAGCTGACATTGGCTGTTGTTATAAACAGGCACCTTGAGCAGAGTCTGACATCACAAGTTTACCTCTTATGATCTTCAAATGTCAATTTTGTTGAAGATTATGAGCAATTAAAAAACCATGTGAACTGACGCTGAAGACTCTGGAGTCAGGAAACACTTGTTTATATGGCTTGGTCACTGAATCAGGAAGCAGACACATCAGCCTCTGGTTAAAAAAAAAAAAAAAAAAAAAAACTTTTCAAATACTTTAACTTCAGTTGTGGGAGTAAGTTTTGATGACAGACACAGATATTTAAACCCGACATCCACATTTGAGCATAGAGAGAAAAAAAATCTCTTTCTGGTAAGATGAGATGAAAGTAATGTATCAACATCATATTGTTTGCGGCTGTATGTATATATTTAATTTAAAAGACAAATGAAGATCGAAGTCGTCACATGGGCAGTGTCCCACAGTGGCTGTATACAAAGGTCGTCATGTGATGATGGAGAATCCAAAGAAACACTTTATTATTAAAAAAAAATGTAGGAGTTCACGGAAAAACACAACCACTCTACCACAAAGGATACAGGACAAAGAACTAAGGAGAACTCATGTATACTTGTATATAGAAACAAACAAGGTAATCAGTGTAGAAACAAAATAGGTGTGGGGAGCTAATTAACAACCATAGAAACGTAAAAGTGGGAAAATGAGGAAAAGTAAAACAGTAACCAAAATTAAACCAAAACAGAGCATACGCAATACATTTTCATTTAACACGATGTGACCATCCACAACTGAGGAGGGAGAGCTGGGCTCTGCAGGAGGAACCAGGGCCGGCAGAGAATAGGGAGCCAGGGATGATGACAGGAGAAAACCCAAAGTGGCGAAGATGATGGACGAGCCAGAGTGGAGACAACAGCAAGAGGAGTCCAGCCAGGATGATTCCCCACTGGTGGAGGTCTCCCTCAACAAGGCCATTGGGACAATGGATGGAGCCGGTGCGCAGATGGAGAGCAGATGGACCAGAAAGACACAGCAGGCTTCAACGAGGCCGCGATGGATCAGTGGTGACGAACCCCTGAGGTGGAACCAGGGTAACGGAGGGCAGAGGTGGACCTGGGAGCGACTGACGACCGAGATGGAGCCGGAAGGGAGGAGCCACAGGTAGAGATGGAGTGCAGCGGACGTCTCCGTGGCGAGGCGATGTCCGACCCCAAGGTGGATCCTGAAGGCCGATGGTCCCAGGTGGAGCTGGAGGGAGGAGCCACAGGGAGCCATAGGGGTGGAGAGACGGAGCCGCAGCAGACGCCTCGTGGCAAGGCGATATCCGACCAAGGTGGAGCCGAAGGCCGATGTTCCCAGGTGGAGCCGGAGGGAGGGAGGAGCCACAGGGAGCCGTAGGGGTGGAGAGACAGAGCGAAGCGGACATCTCGTGGCGAGGCGATGTCCGACCAAGGTGGAGCCATAAGGCCGATGGTCCCAGGTGGAGCTGGAGGGGAGGGAGGAGCCACAGGGAGCCGTAGGGGTGGAGAGACGGAGTGCAGCGGACGTCTCGTGGCGAGGCGATATCCGACCAAGGTGGAGCCGTGAGGCCGATGGTCCCAGGTGGAGCTGGAGGGGGAGGGAGGAGCCATAGGGGGTGGAGAGACGGAGCGCAGCGGACATCTCGTGGCGAGGCGAGATCCGACCAAGGTGGAGCCGCTGAGGCCGATGGTCCCAGGTGAAGCCTGGGAGGGAGGAGCCACAGGGAGCCGTCGGGGTGGAGAGAAAGAGCGCAGTGGACGTCTCGTGGTGAGGCGATGTCCGACCGAGGTGGAGCCGTAAGGCCGATGGTCCCAGTGGAGCCGGAGGGAGGAAGGAGCCACAGGGTGCCGGTAGAGGTGGAGAGACAGAGAGCAGCGGACGTCTCGAGGCAAGGGGATGTCTGACTGAGGTGGAGCCGCAAGGCCGATGGTCCCAGTGGAGCCGGAGGAAGGGAGGAGCCAAGGCAGGGGAGTCTGGATGATGAGCAGAGGTTAAGTGACGGTATCAGAATCTGGAGGAGGAGCCCGACGATGCCTTCCTCCAGGAGGAGCTGGATGCCACAGAGGGGTGATAGAGGAGGAAGCGATGGGGATGACGGGAGGCGGCGGAGAGTGGGCACTGCCAGAAGTTTGAAGAGGAGATGGGAGAGGGAGGCTGAGAATTGATCATAGGAGACGCAAGAGACTTGGAGCTGAGCAGGCCCCAGAATAGATGCAGCAGAACCGGGACTGAACAGGACCAGTGGGAAAAGGAGAGGCAGGGTAACATCACAACAAATCATGAAATGAAGAGTTCAGAGGCCAGCGGCAGCTCATGGCGGGAGTGTGGGCGGGGGCTTCAGCATATTAATTAAATATAATTCATCTTTGTTAAAGCTACAAAATAGTTTTTTCTCTTTGTATTTTGTTGTTTGATTAACATTAATGACTCAGACAGCAGCAGGAATATTAGGCTGCTGTCACTTTAAGCCCGAATGCACAGATCCAATATGATACGCATTACGATCACGTTAGCCATGGCCGAATGTTTTATGGAGACACTCGCTGAGGAGGGCATTTTTTTTAATACATAATTTTGTGGGTATGTGTCCATTCAAGCACTTTGTGTTCATTCAAGCAAAATGAGACAAGAATTCAGTCCAGAATTGAGTTCCCCTTTTGCATCTTTGTGCGCTGAAACGGTTTAAAATTGCTTGAATGTTTAAACTGACAGGGCCTAAAGCAATAAACTTTAACTCTATGATTAAGCATGTGCATTTCAAACCATGGTGCCTAGTCTGTACAGATCACAGTTCAACTACGATCCCTATACTTGACATGACTAATAGGGAACATTCTCATAACTTCGGCTAACGTTGTGGCAAGGTTCCCTCAAAGTTATGCAGGGTTCTCAAGTCTCACGCATTGTCCGTAGAACACACAGTCAACCAGTTGACACGCTCACATGCCACACTGTGTATTCTCACTCTGAAAGGCAACGTCAAGCAACAAGTTGTCCTGCAAGCTTGACACACAGAACGTTCGTACAGCAAGGCTTAGGCTAAGTGAAGTTTCCTGCCGCCAGCACGCATCCCTCGGAGACATATCGGCGTCAGGCAACACAGACGCCTGAACACACGGAGTGTTGCACGCACATCGCCGCCCACCGCACGATCGTCGCCACCAGGTAACTAACAACATCCGCTGCGAAACACACGTCGTGATGGAGAAGGGAAGAAAGTTCGTTGATTTTTAGGCTTGAACATTTAATATACAGCCCATCATATACATTATTATTGTCGCAGTCAAAAACTCTACAACTACTTTGCAACCAGGCCAGAAGCTTTGGCTCAGTTTGGCTAGCTTACATTACCTGAAACTATAAGGGAAATGTTTGTGGGTATGCTGGTTAATTATGATCAATGGCTAGAAATTGGGGATAGGGGTGGGGCGGGGCTCCATTGGGGCTCTCTCCCTAACCGCATGTGATCTCTACTCCAATCTTTCGAGAAAACTCGGGAAACCCCTGTGTGATGAGCAAACGTTCTCCCTGTAACATTACTAGAACATTTGTTCAATTTTATCTGGTCATCAAAGAACGTTACACGCAAAAGGTTAGCACAGAAATCTTTGCATTGTTTGTAGAAGGTTTTTTAAGTGTCCTCATAATGTTGGGAGAAAACGTTTTTATAAAAACATTCTACCATGAAATCAAAGAAGTGAGAGAGATGTACGTTTCAAATGCGTTTATCTTCTAAATGCGAATTTGGCATTGTTTTGGAGCACACTAGCTTATTAATAACATCTCATACGAAAAGCCAAACAACTTCAATTTTGATTTCATGGTGAGAAGCAACTGAACATTTTTATGATCTTTGAATGTTAAAGATTTGTATGTTCTAGGAATGTAACAAATCAACATTCATTCAAAGTTGAAAGAATGTTTCAGGAACATTGTACTAACCTTAAAAAAAAGTTCTAACACATTTAGAAAACCTGGTCATTGCAACATTCCCATAATCAATACTGAGTGTCTCAATCCGCTGAACCGCATCAAAGAGACTACAGCTCCGTTAACAAACCCCAGATCTCAGCCAAAACATCACTTTGACAAAATATCCTAATCTGGGAGCAATAGTTCTTTTTAGACATTTTTTTTTAATTTAACATTTATAACATTTATAAGTTTCAGCTGCACATGTGAAAAATAATTAGGATTGGAAAGAGGTTAACGTACCTGAGAGTGAAGAGTTCTCCCCGCCTGGCTTTCACAGTTCTTCTCCTTATTAGAAAGCTCCATTGCTGTTTTCTGGAGACAACAACATCTTCTCTGCATTTGAAGCGCTCTGGTTTCTGGAAAATACCATCTGTGGTAGAAGAACAGACATAACTGTTATTCGAGCTTGATATCACACAATATTAGAGGTCACACAGTAAGACGCACTTTTCCCGTTTTCCTTTGGGTGTACTGAAATCTTATGTTATGGCTAACACAATATTTAGTACTGAATATTAAGCCCAGTGTTTGTTTTAGGTGTTGGGTAATTCACACTTCTGCTGTTTATGAGTTTACAAGGTTGCTAGGCCTGTCTGCACGATACCCATTCCTGATAATGTAAATATATTTCAGTTTAAGGACGATTTAATTTACTTCAGTACGATTTTATTAATGTGTTGGTTGTCACTTCATATCCAGTGTAAGGCCATCTTCACACATGTGCCTGTACCACTGATGGCAGTCCTGAAGCAAACTCAGGGCTACAGGATTATTTTCCGACTTCCCAAAGTCGATCGAAACCAAACCAATCCAACCTGACTTTGTTGGTACCATCATCAACTTTCTCTGTCAACTCAGGCTTTGATCCTGAGGTTAGTAGTTTAGGTGTGACATCAGCAGTGAACAGCCAATCACATAAGGCTGAGAACCAGTGAAACTGCGATTCATTTCAGAGTATTAATCGAGATTGAAATATATTAAGAATCTAAACAAATTTACACAGCAAGAAGAAAATAGCTGTCTATGAAAAAAAGAGGACAACTAAATAAAAGTCTTGCTATATCAGTGCAAGTAAAAGTTGTGAAGTTAGTTATACAGTTGATAAAGGTAAAGAGAGAATTGCGCATTTTGCACAAATGTAGTCATTTTATAGCTTTATCTATTGATCCTAAAGTGTATTTATATTACCTTTCTATATTTATTCATTTAAACTGTGTGTAATTTTAAACTGATAAACTCAAACTCTACATGAATGATCGATTAAGGGTATAATAATTACATAAATAACATCTAAATCATACAAATTTATTATTCTAACTAAGCATTACTAAAAGTCAGACTAATTTTCTCTTTAAAAATCATTTGCAACCTTTAATTTGGAGTAGAAACAGGTGAAGTGACTTTATCCTTTGCTCACAGCTGATTGGTCCAAGTTCATTTTGCAACCTCTTACTGAATCGGCAACCTGCCCCGGACCAGGGCACATTTAAGTTGAAAACGGTGCTCAACTGCTTTGTTGGTAGTTAGCTAGTTAGCGTCGGAGCATTAGTTACTAATGGCGATGAACACTGCTAAAAACCAAACCACTTTCATGGTGCCTGAAACCCAGGGTTGGCGCAAACTAAACTGAAACATAGCTAGCTAGCCACCAAAACCGGCTTCATTTGTATAAGCCCCTGGTTTTAAGATGCGTTTCTGGTTGAATCGCAGATAGCAAGTGGACAGCGCTAAATACAGGTTCTCTCCATTCCCTGATTTCTAACACACACTCACAGTGTTCGGCTGTGTGTCGGTCAGAGCAGAAACTAAGGCTGATGTTTGCCTGTCATCTCCGGTCAAGTTCATATGTAAATTGATCAAGCTTTTTGAAAGATCTGAAAAAACCTTCGA
Organism: Hybognathus amarus; assembly: GCA_030378365.1. NCBI lineage: Eukaryota > Metazoa > Chordata > Actinopteri > Cypriniformes > Leuciscidae > Hybognathus > Hybognathus amarus. Next base: position 321,197 of record JAQIUQ010001124.1, on the reverse strand, counting down.
AGAAATCAGGACAGAAGTGTTTGAAAGTGGACAAAAGAGATGGATTAAACACCAGGTGTAAATGGGAATGTGTCTCCTTCGCTGTAATGAATCCACAGAACAAAACACATCCTTAATACCAGGTGTAAACAGGGTCTTAATATCATGCGTTCTGAACTTCTCAAGCAAAGCCAGCTGAGAACCACTGCCAATCTAGATTACAATTTGGCAAGTTCAAACAAAAGATTATGAACTTTTTATTATATCATAAACTGACCTTTGGTCTCCTCTAGTGTTTATGGTTGTTCACACACATTGCAGAAGACCTTGTGTCCAGCAGGTTCTAGTACTGTCTGACCTTCTTCAAACATGGTATCAGTACTAAACATTTGCTGACACATGATGCTGTCACGCACCAGCAGGACGATGAGCTGTAATGAAGTTTTGTCAATCGACTGACATCTGACTGAAAAGTATGTCAAATAGCTACAAAACAAATGTACACATTACGTAGTTGGTGGCAGAGCTGGAAAAACTGGAAAGTACATACATACGTATGAAAACTATTCAGTGTGCCAAAGTGACAAAGCATCCTAGACTTAAGTGAGAGATAACATCACACACAACAAATGTTGATCATTATCAGAATGACTAATACTGACGGAAGAACAAACCCGCTTCAATAACGCAATTACAAGTCTAGCATAATAAAATAAAATACAAAATCGTAATTTATTTCAATTGACTTATTTTTGGATTGTGATTTTTTTTTTTTTTGTTATCGGTTTATGGCACTTATAGTGCACGGAGCTTAGGAATCATTAACAGGCTCAATGCTTCCTGGTTGTCCACTGAACATTAACCAGCTTCCCCTAAAGATACAACAGACACATAGAGAAATAGAATCTGCCGGCAGGATCCTCATACTACTCCTCTTGCTGAATGCAGAGTTTGTTAGAATTACTCTTAGGGCGTCTCAGGGTATCTATGCATTACAAATACAATACACTCTTAGACATTACAAAAGCACTTCTCAAACATGTCCCCACTATTGCACATTTTGGATGTCCCCCTCATCAGACACACCCAATTCAAGTCTTGCAGCCTGGTTCTCGATGCGCCGATGAGTGTTACTGTAGATGAAGGACACTTTCAAAATGTGAAGTGGTGGGGGTCCCTCCTTTATACAGGACAATGAGGACAGGTTTGAGAAGCACTGCATTACAATACCAGTTATACAATTAGGCAACTTCATTCAGTGCTTGTTTGAACTGTCTGCTGGTATGAATTAAAGAGCGATGACTAATTCTGTTTGAGGTTTTCAGGAAGGCCATTGACTCTGGTAAATATAACTGTCATGCTCATGACATGTGTTTTGAGAAATACAGGATATCATTTCTGACTAGGGGTTTAAATATATTGTGTCACAATATATGACAATACAAAAATGCATCAATATAATGTGGATAGTTACCCCAAAATGAAAATTTCTGTGAGAGTTTTAGTGTCTACATTAAACTACTATACATTTTTGAATATAATGTATAATAATGCAATGGTGGAATATTTTGTGTTCCTAATAATGCTAAAAGTCTTATGTTACCAGTAAAAAGTGTCCTATTTTATTTTAAATATATCTAGTCAGCGAAGGAGTGCAAGCATATTCGTCTAAAATAATTCTGTATTTTCAGCTTCAGGAAATCATGAATATTGTTATTCTAGATACATAGATATGAGTTAGATACATTAATACATACCTTTTTCATTTCCGTGCTCGATGTATCTCTATTCTGACGCACCCACCACTAGCCTAGCTTAGCACAAAGACCGGATGTAAATGGCTACAGCTAGCATATGTAATCCGAATAAGTGACAATATAACGCAATCATTTTCTATGTTGTGATTTGTATAGTCACAGAGTGTACAAATCACAAGGGTCATCTGAGACACAGCCATCTTTTAACCAAATAAATATTGGGAACTATATTCTTCTCAGAAGGCGAAGCACTGTTACTTGGGCGAGAGTGATAACCGCAGCACCTGAGACTCACCGTAGCATGCCTTCTGAGAAATATAGTTCCCAATATTTATATGGTTAAAGGATATCTGTGTCTCATATTACCTTGTTATTTGTACACTCTGTGACTATACAAATCACAACATGTAAATAGGAACATATTTGCATTATTTTGTCTTTAATTGGGATTATGCTAGCTGTAGCCATTTACATCCAGTTTTTGTGCTAGCTAGGCTAGCGGTTCGGTGCGTCAGATAGAGTTACATCAAGCACGGAAATGAAAAAGGTATGTATGACGTATCTTAACTCTGGGGGATACAGTGATAAGCTAAAGTCCAGAAAAGTCGGAGTGTCCATGTCTTGGAGTTTCCCAATAATAGGCTATTGTATCGTGAGTTCAGTATCGTGAGATACATATCACGTATACACGATACATAGTCACGATAAGGGATATGTATCGTGTATTTTGTATTTGATACAAGTCTCAGAATTCAGTGACAAGTGTCGTTACACACCCCTATTTCTGACCATAACTCATTCAGGAAAATCCTTCCTTGAACAAAACCACAATGTGATCCCCTGTGTATCCAAACTAATCTTATAGAACCTACTTCTATATTAAATCCAATTACAGATTTTTATTAAGACTGACGCAGTTTTTTAGGGTTTCCACAGAAACTTACGGTTCAGCCGTCGAGGCTTTCTACAGGTGCCACATAGTTCAGCAGGAATGTATCCCTGTTCTATTGCCGAAATCCCGGTGATTCCTCTCGCCAACCACCAGTCAACGCTGCTTTTAATGAGAGGCTCAGTTTATCCCCGCATTAGAAGCTCAGGTCATCATCCGCTGCGCGCCGTGTAGTCGTACAGCGCGACGTAAATGTAGGTTTTCTCCACAGGTGTCGGCGGTAACTCCCGGCTCGGCGGCTTCGTAAACTCATTCTTTATCACTTCAATACTCGGTTTCGCGGTGGCAGGTGAGGTGTCATCCGCAGGGTCTCTGCAAACACGAGGAAATGCTCCAACAGCAGATAAAACCCTTTCTCTTATGTCTCCCATCGTGAAGTTGTTCGTCAGTCCCGTATGTGTAGCCTATAGTTCAAGTTAAATTGAAGCAGTAATTCCCATTTCAGTGATCCATAGTGTCAGTTTCGTTCTGTCGAGTGGGCTAGAGACGAAGCGTTTCGTCCATTCTGTGAGCTTGAGAAAACCCTTTGACCGGTGATACGAGATGGCACAGCCCCGTCGACAGGGGAAGAAGGTGATTTATTGCCTGCGGTCAAAAAAATCTGCTCGCGTTTCCTGGTCACATTATTCCACAAATGCCGGCCAGGGGTTTTCTCCGATTCGCGATCCTGTCGAAGACGAAATCGTTTTAAACAGACTTATTATTTATCCTACCTTTAACTTAAAACTTGAGAAGTTGTATGTTAGTAACACACATAGTCGTGCTTAGGATTTCTTGAGACAGGTTGTTCCTTCAAAACGCCCGCAGGACAGAGTCTCCAAATGCCATTACGCAATACTACAGTGTACAGTTTACAAGCTAAATGAAAACAAGACAACATTTCTAAATAAATCAAATGTCGTTAAAATGACATCGATAACTTAATTCTAAAAATCAATTTGTACGGCTGCAGTTTGCATGCCTTTGTCATTTAGAAACTCTGATTCAAGTAGCCTACATGTTTGACTAGTAGCCTAGTCTCTTATTTTCTTTATAAGAGGAAAAAAGTATATTTTTTTTACCAAAATTTTACCTGAAAACACCTTTTTTTACCAGACAACACGTTTGTTTCGTAGAACAAATTTAATTACAAATATATATATTAATGTCATAGTAAATTGTCACTAGAATTCAACTTCACAATTATAGATGCTGCTCTTTTAAGTGCATGTTGTCATTTTTTAACAAACTCAGCTGTAATGAAAAGGCTTTGATATGCTCAACTTTTGTTTTCTTTTCTTTTTTTTATAAACACAGCAACCGATGAAATGTTTCAAAATGTTACTGTATGGTAAATATTGAAATATCTTTCTTATATGTAGCCTATTTATGAACACAAAAAGTGCAACAAATCACCAGATTAAAGTGCATGAAATGATTTCATTTTTTTTTTTTTTTTTACTAATTTCTTGAGTATGTGTCATAAAGTAAGCCTACATTTTTTCTAAAATTAACAACAGTGCAGTGTCCATGCAAAATCAGTTTTTGTGTGTGTTTTTAGTAATTGTTGGTTTGGTGTGTTTTAGTGCTTCTTGTCACAATTACACAGCAAAAGTTGAGTGCCATTTTTTTTTTTTTTTTTTTTGCATGGTTGAAACCAAATACTGATACTGACATAATGACATACAATAAAAATATGGAAAATTGTACTACATGGTTGCATAACAAATTATAATGGTGATATTAGACATGTATTTCGGTATCTATGTACAGGTAGCAGGTAGTTTAGATTAGATTAGATTGGATTTGATTAGATTTACATGAATTCTGTTGTCATTGTGCAGATTACAATTAAAGAGACAATGAAAAGCAGTTGCATCTAACCAGAAGTGCAGAAATTCAGAAAAAGTGCAATGTGAACAGTATAGACGTGAAGTGCAGTATAAACAGTATATGACATAGTGCAGTGAAGACCATAGAATACAGTTAATGAAGTGGTTGTAACATTATAAGCAGATTCAGGTAACATCCACACATAAATAAGCGTAATGTTTCTGTAGATACAGCATGCAACAAGTACTAAAGTTGTTTGACTTAAACTTCTCCATAGAACAGATCTGTAGATCAGCATACTATAGCCAGTATTTAGCTACTATGCTACTGATACATTGCTATATCTACTATGCTCAATTAACATTGAACCAATAAAACAACGTTAAGCACAACAAAGGAGAACACATAGACAGCTAACTTGGTTGTTTCAATAATGAAAAGTAAGGATGGCTTACACTGGAAAGATGGGGATTTGCCGTAGCATCGGATAAGAGCCAAAGGAGAGTTGAAGGGATAGTACACTTTGAAATAAATTTTTGTATGTTTTAGCTTACCTCAAAGGCATCCAAGATGTAGGTGTCTTTGTTTTTGTCAATTTGTGTAATCTGACAGAGGGTTTAGATTTTTTTTTTTTTTTTGAGATTTCCCCACATTCATTTAACACATGTCTAGAACAATTATGTGGTTTTGTTTTTATTAATACAGTGCATACTTTTTTCTTGATTTACTGTGAAAGAATGGAAGTGAAAATGTGACAACATGCCCCATAGGTGGGTGCATTGTAACATGTGAGGGGCACATTGTTACATCACCATAAAACAACTTAAAATGCTATTTGATCTAATAAAAATATATATATACACGTCAAACCAAAATATTTCTCTTAATAAAATCCAATTATTAACTTTTTCATATAAAATAATGGCATTTTTTAATCTTTAAAAATATACACATTTTTGAGCTTTGACAACAAACAGCACGGGAAAGCACAACTGTACTGCATAATTACTGAACATTGACTCAGTCTTTATTTACATGTTTCTCTTGTTTTCTCAATAGAATTAATAAAAGTATAGAATATAATAGCATATTTCTAAAAGGGGCACATTGTAACGCAGTGTGACAACATTATTATGGTTAAATAAATGTTCAGTGATATCTTACAAAGATTTCGGAATTTTGGCGCTAATTTTTCTCTGAATGTATAAGTCAAGCTCAAGCAGATGTGCTACAGTGTTTGCATTTGTAGTAGTAGTACGCACACACGCACACAACAAAATAAACTCGCTTTCTTCCTGAAAAGAAATATAATTATTAACAGTTAACTGTTTGGTTAAATATAACAGGCGAAAAAAATGATATTTAAAAAAATTATGCCTGGCATATTAATTTATATTTTAATGCGATCTTAATTCCCAAATACTCTAAACAAACCCATGCACATATATCAATGGCATCACTAGACATGACTTAATGTTGGCGAGAGTATGCTGCTTTTTTTCTTCTTTTGGCGAGAGTCTGCTGCTCGTCATAGAGGAGAACGTTGATGACGGGACAATAAAGCGCGAAACTCACTTTCTCACTTTGTAGCGCATATCAACAGTGTTTTTGCAGTTTCCATGTAACAATTTTCTATCCAGAGGAGGCATAACCTACTTTAAATGTATTGAAATTAATAAGGTATCTTTCAGTAAACTTAGATCATTTGAGTAGACCTATTTTTGCCAGGCCAAGTGTCCTGGTTTTTGGTAATCAATATATGGTCACCCTAGAATCTAGATTATGGGACAGCGACTGGGAGAGTGGGAGTTGATGGCAGGAGGTGAGTGTGAGCACGGGATAAATCCCCGAGCAACACTGACACCCACCGACCACAAGGCGGAGCTCCATCCTCGGCCTGACGAGGCGCCGGTGGGCATCGGCGAGGGAGGCGGGCAGGAGAGAAAGCAGAGAGGGACAGAGAAAACAAACAATAAGAGGCAGAAAAAGAGGACATTTCGGAGGTTTGCCTCTTTGTCCTTGTGTTTGTCTCGCCCAAATAAACCAAAGCTCAGGATGAGCAGGTGGAGCAGTGTGAGGTGGACCAGGACACTGATGAAGCCCCATCCAGGAGGTGTAGCCTACTGATGGTGAATGATGAGCTCTGGACAACACAAACTCTCTTAATCATTTAACGTTACACAATATAAAAACCCACATAACACATTATAAAAATGCAGTTAAATGACTTTATTCCACGACTGATGAAATATAATTTGAAGATGTGACGGATGATATGATTTAAACAAGCTTGTGGTTGATATTCCTCTCTTTAGATCAGACTTCTTTACAGGACATCATCTTTACTGTAGAGGATTATGATCATCAGGAACCTCCTTCCAGTAGTCCTGTCTCCCCAGGTGATCAAGGCTGCTGTCCTGTGCTGTTCTAGGGTGTTCTGCATTCGAGACATCAAAATGCCGAACCTCCTAGTCAACACAGAGACCCTGGATGTCAAATTGTTCAATTTCGGCTGCGGGGACCTCATGCAAAGCTCATCCTACAAACACTACACTGGTATGTGTTATCTTTTAAACATATTTTTAGGATTTAAACTCTAGTGACCAGTTACGCCATGTCTTAATCAGACATCACACAGTGAGATATTAACAACACACTAACAAAACTCTCAAAGAATAGTCAATAAAGCTAGCTTACACATCTCCAGGCACAGCAAGGTATTGCCCTCCTGAGTACTTTGAGAAGGGCACCCACTGAGCAAAATGATGTCCAAAAGACATCTTTTCAACATCTTTGTCACAAAAGTCGGACGTTGAAAAGACGTCCACTGAGGGGCCAGAATGAAAGTTTTTATGACGTCTTTTTTCGACGTGTTCTAGACATCTGATATAGATGTTAATGGATCCTTCGTACAAGGTTAAAAACTAGTTCAAATGTGGCCATTTTCAACATTATATCTGGTCTCATTTAGACAATTTATACTGTTTCTTGATCAAATAAACACTCTCAGGATGCATTAAATTAAAACTCATGTTTATTTCAATGTAATTACCTTACATTGTTTAGATGGTGATATTCGTTTCATTTTAAGTCACCATTGTGGTGATCAGTGTTTGCTTTAGTTGGGCTCTTGGTCCCAATAATTTGTACTCTAGCGTTTTCTTTGGCTGTTGTAACTGTGTTTGATAACACCATTGTTGTGACAGAGAAAGCCAAGAAAAATGGCTCTCATCAGCTCCTTGTTGTTGATGATATAAATTGGGCATTTAACATTATGTTTGGACTTTTGTGTTTGCATCTGGAGTTTATAACCACTAATATTGTGGAACTGCATTATTTGGGCTAGTTGCATGGAAGTTGGAGAAAAAGCAAATTTACACAATGTTTTGAGAAAATGTACCATATAGTCACACACAGACATCAAGATTTTGCATATGATTCACAAAAATGGTGACAATAAATAAAAAAAAATGCTTCATGCTGCAATGCATGATGGGAAGCTTTCATAGTACAAAACATCCTTGATTATACATTTCAGATATAAAAACAAAAGTTTAGATGTTGTTTATTGCTTGCATTGTGTTGATTTTGTCATCATCAACAAGCAGCTGAAAACAGCTAATTTTTTATATTTTTGGCTATCTCTGCACAATTAATGGTGTTATGCAAACAGTTACAACAGCCAAAGAAAAGCTAAAGTAAGAAGAATTGGGACCAAGAGCCCAACTAAAGCAAACACTGATCACCACAATGGTGATTTAAAATGAAACCAATATCACCATCTAAACCACATCTAAACAATGTAAATAAACATGAGTATTAATTTAATGCATCCTGAGAGTGTTTATTTGGTCCAGAAACAGTTTAAATTGTCTAAATGAGACCATAAGTTATGTTGAAAACATGTCCACAATGGCCACATTTGAACTAGTTTTTAATCTTCTCTGAAGGACCCATTAATGTCTATATCGGACGTGCAGAACACGTCACAAAAAGACGTCATAAAAACTTTCATTCCGGCCCCTCAGTGGACGTCTTTTCAACGTCCGACTTTTGTGACAAAGACGTTGAAAAGACATCTTTTGGACATCCTTTTGCTTAGTGGGCAAGTACTATGGGAAGCAGGAAACGGTGTGGTCGCTGGGGGTGTTGCTGTTTGCCATGATCGGCCGCCGTTTCCCAGACAGTCTGGTTCAAGCCGAACTTCTCAGATGTTTAGAACAAAAAAGATGTTCTTATCGATAATGCAGGAATCCATTTTTACAGCTGAGAGAGCAAGTGTAAAGTTGAAGGAAATAATTAGACAACTCTCGATCTTTCTGCACAGAATGCTGCCGCTTTATTCGAGGTTGCCTGAAGAGTGACCCAAAGCGGAGACTCCGTCTGGATGAGATGCTCTCCCATGACAGAGTCTAAGACAAGCTAAAATGATTTTTAAGATATATTTATATCAACCTATTTTGGGGCTTTTTGTTGATTTGGCTTGATTATTTGAATATGGACATCAGCTTCTTTACATTACTATTCAGTACCTGCTGTAACCATCATATACTCAATCCTTATATGTGGGACAGGTGAATTTTTTATACCTTATGAAAAATGCTTTCTAATTGTGTTTCAGGTCATAGAGAGAGTTTAGGCTTGTGTCTGGCAGGCTGACACAGATGATCCCTCCATCTCTCCAGCCTCAGCGTCTTGCGGGGCTGGCAGGCCTCGGGTTGCATCTGGCGCCTTGGCTTGAGGCGGTAGTTTTAGCGACTTGCGGAACTACTTGCCTAGGGATGTATATTGTAAATAGTTCATTTAGTTTTAGTTAGGTGCTGCACCATCCAATCATAATTTTAACAATGGAGTCACCCAGAGCTCTCTGTTCAGCCCGTCCCACAAGTTCCTCGCACTGACGCCTGAGAAGTTTCTGCCGCTGGCATCCGGGTCCCAGAGAGAGAGTTTGCCATAGATCTCTTTCTCAGCTGCCTTGGGTCCAGAGATCCTGTCAGGACTGCTACATAATTCCCAGTGAAGACAGCCGTAAAGTTTCCTGTCACTGCTGCTCCAACCAGTGCTGCTCCACAGAATCACTGTGAAGGTTCATTCTGCTTCCATCTCCAGTTTCCTGTGACGGTTCTAGAGCTCTGTTTCAAAGAAGCTTCCCAGAGGTTCCTGACATGACTACAAAGTTTCCTCCTTATGGTGCTGAGGTTCATGCCACAGTTGGCAAAGAAGTTCCAACCAATTTATATACACACCTGTGAGCCACATTAAAAACATAATGTTTCTGAAAATAAATGTGTTGTTTTATCAGGGAAACGTGATAATTTGGAAACATTAACCATTCCTATTATGCCTCAGTTCTAGAGATTTTAAATCTCTTGTTTTACCAGTTTCACCAGGTAAGTAATACCAGGTAAGTCACAAGTGGAGTTACACTATAAGGCCCTCCATTTAATATTTGAAGCCCAAAGTATCAGCATGTAGCCTAGAAATCTAGATGCACCCTAGCGGCAGCAAAAATGATTTTGCAGCCAGTGTGGTCTAGCAACTCTCTGTTGGCTTTCGAAGTAGAAAAAAACAAACTCTGGTCACGCCAATCACATTATGTATAGAGTTGGTGGGCGGGCTTAACACAATAAAAACAAACAAGATGCTGCTAGCGAACAGCGGTCTTTTGATTCGGCTTTGGCCGCGACTCTGGACAACTTGGAGTTCAGAGAACGTCACTTAACTCATTCTTAAAGTAAGACCAGGTAACTTTTCAACCTTCATAATATATTTCCAAGTCTGTTGTGATGGTACATCGACTTATAATAGCTTGAATGACACGTCTGCCATAGCCTGACGGGGTCTGTAGCATTTTTAATCGTACTTTTAAACTTCGGGTTTCTGGTTGTAACCCCGCGAACAAAGAGAACTACAAAATTCGACTGCTGTACGCACGGCATATATGTTACTTCCACCACCACCCCCACTTCCTTAAAGTGTATATGTCAGGTTAAATTTGTAAGTATGATTAACACAAAATAGTTAGGGGAAAAACACGTTTGTCAAGTTGATGTATTGTTTTGTATGTTTTTCGATACCTAAAGGCAGAATATAAGATGAAAAAGTTCGTTATTTTCAGTACTGACTTAAAACTGCCCCTCCCCCCAAACGAATCGCGTGATGTCATAAGAGGGACGTCTCCCTAGTCCCTACAGTAGGTCGCTGAGAAAGTGATCAGTGAGTGAGCTGTGTGAGTAATTGTATGAATGATAGAGCGAGAGAATTATTTGATTAGGACATTTATTTAGTTATTTAGTTAGTTATTTAAGTTAGGTAGTTAGTAAGGTATACGCAGGAAACAGGTTTGCCAACCGCAATTAAACCCTGAAGAAGAAGAGAAGAAGAAAAAGAAGAAAGGTATATGCAGGCGTATTATCACGATGGTGAAGTACTGTGTTTGTGCTGGGTGCAAAAACACCGTTAAAACCGGTCACAGAGTCCACTTCACTCTCAGAATATCAGCAGTGAACTCGTCTCCGATCGGCACGCAGGGACAAAAATAAATAAATTAAACGCACTTTGGCCAACCTGACTGTGGCGAGGGGGGCGTGATTTTGCAAAGTCTGTAGCGGGAGAGAAAGGACGGAGCCGCGGGTGCAGATGATGAACATCTGTGTCTGATTGCAGTATTTTTCCGTGGAGAGACCGTATATAACCGGCGGGAATGAGAGAGCGAGAGAGAGAGAGAGTTGTACTGGGACTTCGCACGCGGCTACTGCAACCGAGACTGAGAAGCAAGTGTTGGATCGCGTGTTTTGTTTATGGTGGCGAATGCGCTACTGTGCGCGCCTCGTTTCTTTTTTGTTTTTCTGAATAAACGCGAGTCCCAGTCACGCCGACCCTGTCTTCTTTCCACACACACTGAACCTCTTCACACTGACCTGAATCATAGGCTACCGCGCATCTCTACCGCGTATCTAACAGTAGTTCCGCATTAATTAATTTGCACGCGAGTTTTATTTATTTCAACCATATTCTCCGTGTATATTCATGCACCGAACCGTGACGCCCATACGTTTCGGTTCAATATGAATACATGTACCGTTCCACCTCTAAGTTATGCCTATCTTACCAAGACACCTGACCAACTCCCCACTCTGGTTCTCTTCACACCACATATTTATGTTTCTTCGATAGGAATTATTTAAATTTCTGTTTGGTTCCTCATCTGTCTCACACCTGGGAGGCTCAAAATTGTAAGGCTGTGGGTCCTCATAGGTTTGAAGGGGATTCTGGATCTCCTCAGACTCAAAACTCTCCATACTTGAATAGAACTTTTTTGTCACGTCTCACTCTTCTGACGTCACAGCCAGCTCCACTGTGTTTTCAAAATATGATCTTGACAGAAATGGCTATAAAGCTTAATGTAGGGCAATTACAGTAATAATTTTAATGATAATTACATTTTCACTCAGACATCTAAACCTTTTTTAATATATCCCAAAAAATTTTTTAACCTGACATACACACTTTAAAATCGGATGTGCGAGCCAAATGTTTTATCGGACGAAAGCAAAAAGAGATAAAGAGAAAGTGATCGCATTAAAGGCAGAACGAGGATCTACTTTGGACCAGTGTTTTCTGGCGTGAGCTGAAGGAGGAGGACGGGGGCGAAACCGATGCGTACTTGGCTGTCATGCTTTTGGACTAGTAAGTACATTAAATTGATTGCATACTAGCCTATCTCTATTCTCTTTGTTTTTTTGTCTGCCTTACTATGTTATGGAAGCTATCTTATCCTCCGTTTATGCTTCAAAATAAAGTTAACTGGTGTTTTAACTTCTAATCGGCATGTACAAGTTTGCTAGGGGCTACATTTTTGCAAGGAAATATAAGATGTACAAAATCATATTTTTGGATACCTATTAACATGTCTGTAATATTCGTTTATTTTTCTTGCCTCAAGCTGTAATGCAAATCGATTTTGCAGATTCATTTATGGTAGCTTGATATATTAATATTGATCTACCACTCAAACATTGCATTGAAGAATCATATAGATTCAGTAAAACGGTAACCAATAGACTAGGCTCCTATAGACAAGTTTCCTGAGTGAAATAGGCGGGCCACCATTAGCCTTTCGCTCTGCCAACGACTTCCGGTTAGCGTCTTTTACTGTCTTTGGTTAGCGTGCAGAAAAAGTAAACTATTGATGGTGTTACACGCCGACACGGCTCCGGGACATATTGTGCTGTTCGCGGTTGTAACAACTCGTGGCGATTGCTGAATGTTGACCATCAACCATCTACAAGGCGCCAATGTGGATCTTATCATTCGCGGAAGTCAACACAGTCTACTCATTATTACGCAGACGAATGTCAGCTTTTCCATAGAAAAAAAGTAAGTCAATACCTTTATCCATTCCGAAGCTATTAATAGATATGTCAGGGGTGCGCGCTCTGAGAGCGTCAGTCGACTTTGAAGGGTTAAAGCATGCTTTTAGTGCAGGCAGGCTAGAGTGGATTACTTTTTATTTTTATTACTCTTCGTGTTCTGTTATAGATTAGCACAAGGATACATACAAACATCTTAATACAAGCATAAGATGGGCTAAAGTACCTTCCAAAGCACGGCGGCTGCATGGCTACAGGAACGTCCAGGTCCGGCGATACAGACCATATCGACATGCCCATGATGTTACCTTACTTGGATGCGGAATGGTCAAAACACCATTTTCAACAATATTTTCAGTCGAATGTTGCCATTCCAAAGCCATGTTTACACTACTACTCAGCCTGTGTCGGAAGTTCTTGGCAGAATCAGGAAGTAAAGCGGAAGTGCCCGGGAAACTTGTCTATAGCCGCGTTTCCACCGCAGGAACTTTCCCAGGAACTAGGAACTTTGGGGTGGTACTCGGTGTGTTTACACCGCAGGAACCAGGGTCTAAATGAAGTTCCGGGTAAAAATTTCCCCCCAGAAAGTACCTGCTGGCGAGGTAGTACTTTTTCAGAGTTCAGGAACTTTTGGGGTGGGACTTGTGAGCTGAACATGCTGATTGGTTCTTACCACGCTATTCTTTCTGTCCGATGGCGCGCGTTCGTCCCATCAATCTCACGGTCAATGTCCGCTGATATCTAGCATTACGAGCTTTCTGAATACGCTTTGGGTGCGCATCTCTTTCTGCCGTTTACCTCGTTAGTAAACCAATCGCACACAAAAGCAGCAAAGCTTGAATCTCCTCCATACAAAACTCAAAACAAACGCGCAGGCTGGGAAGAGCAGTCGCACGCAGTTCAACGTCATCTTCCCGCCCCGGACCGGTACTTTAGCCCGGGGCGTGTGAGCAGGGGTGAGGAGTCGCCAGTCAATGACGTCATATCCGTGTTACCCCGGTTTCCGCCAGGTTTGACCTCGTACTGTAATAGTAACCATGGCGACAGACGTGGACAACTGGGTTATGCCCGTTATGCCTAGCAGGACGCTCACGCTGTAGTTGTTTTGTTCATGCATTACACCGTGTCCTAACTACACGCGACGCGACGCCGCGACACGCGATAAAAGGTATCTTTTCCATGTTAATCAGAGTTTTTGTCCTAACCAGATGCGACGCTCGACGCGCGGAAGTTTCTAATTTAGAAACGGTTCCTATTTCTGCGACGTCGCGGCTGACAGAATGAATAAATTACACTGTTTATGATCTAAACATTATTTATTTTTAGTTAAAAATAGGTCATTGTGCCACAAGATAACGGATAATTTACCTCAGATTGTGAAAGCAGATAATATAGCGTTCAAAATGAATTATATGCAAACATACAACTGTACTTCATCACAAAATTAGTCAATGAGTATATTTTGTTAATGTTCTGATTTTTAATAATGTTATTTCTTGATTTGATTATGTCCTTACCCATTTCCAATGCGACTGCGGGCCAACAGTGCGCTTTCACAGAGAGACTCTGCTTACACCATAGCTCACACGCTGTTCTGAATATGTGGCATCTCACAGTCGCGTCGCGTCTAGTGTGGACAGACACACTTGCTGTCGCTGGAATTTCATTCGCGTCGCGTGTAGTTAGGATGCGGTGTTATGGACCATGGCAGGCAGACTTTAGACTAAAACTAAGATCAGACATCTGTTGAGATGCCGAGAGCTCCACGTCCGTGACTAACTTCAACTTGACAGAAACATGAGTGTTGAGCAATCAGCTGAGCAAATGTATATAAAACTAATCAATGTTATTTAGTTCATCATGATGAAATGTTAGAATATGATCTGTATGTTATTCTAATGTTGATCTAGCTTAACGTCTCACACAACCTAACTAACAACATTCAACAACACACTCAAAAGCAGTTTAGTGTGATAGTGTAACTGTAAGAGCAAGTGAAACAGCGCTGCATTACCTCAAGTTTAATTCCTCTAATAAACTGACCTGTGAGTATTAATTCAGCACTTGCGTATAGTTCGGTAGAATGAAATGTCCTTATTCTTTTATATCCACGGGACTTGCGTTGTGTGTGGCGCTGGTATACGTCTAGTAATCGCGCTTGCTTCACACCACGCTCATGTTAAAAACATCAATCTATTCACTCATCCATAAAAGATCCATCAGCTTGACGGCAAGATCCATAATTCAGCTTAATTTGGAATATACGTCAGTAATATATGCCTTAGTTATTGAAAGAGGTTAGTGACCCCTGGTGGCAAAAAATCCTGTATATTGTACCTTAGAAAAATGAATGGACCAGAACCAAGACCACTGAAAAAGTGGGCAGGCACTAATGCACCATATAAGCGAGAACACGCTGTCAGAACAAAATTGTGTTCCACAAGGGAAGATAAACTCTGTTTGAAGTGAGTTGCTGAAACACACAATTCCTTCTTTATGAAGATGAGAAGTTTGAGGATTGATGGCACAGGTGCATCCTTATGAGACAACAGTGATGCAGAACTACAACCCGAACTAATATGTGTGGATCGCATATTTCATTGTCTTTATAAAATTGGTTTCCTGTTTTAAAATGAGCAATATTTATGATATTAAGCACATTTGTCATTAAGGAACTGATAAAGCTGGCTAAGGTCCATGTGGTTTCCTCTGGTCCCGTGACGGTCAAAAAATGGCTTCAAAATGGCTTCACCAATAGTAAAAATCTGCCTTGCCATCACTGGAATATATTATGTTTTAAAATATGCTCAAATATAAAAGTTATTTTAAATTGTAATATTTCATTCACAAATATTACTGTTTTTATCAAATAAATGCAGCCTTGGGGAACATCAGGGACTTTTGGGTGAACAAAACCATTAGGGTCAATAAAACCATCAAAATTAAAAGTGAATCTACTGTATATGAATTTGCCTATATCAGGGGTTTTCAAACTTATGTTAGCAAATTGAAGCACTTAAACACATGTCTAAGTCATCTACATTGCCATGAAACACACACAGGCCGCTAACATAATAAATGAGATCCTCATATTGGACCTCACAAGTATAGTCAAACCTATACACACACAGCCACACAAACAAAACCTATTTTAAATTGGGTATTAAACTCATCTTTGGTATTTGAGTTTGTTTGTGCTTGAAAGGTGTGTTCACAAAAGAATAAGCATAGACCCCACACTGATGTGGTTTAGATTTCAATTCATACCTGGCCCAGCTCATTGCAAGCAGACTGCAGACCCTCCACACACACACACAATACCAGGCTTTGCTGAACCAAGAAAGGTTTAGCTCCTTTGCCCATTCCAGAATTTTCTTCATCTTATTGTAGATACGATGGCTGTAGATTAAAAGTCTCAGTGAAGGTTTCTTTGTATTGAAACAATTTTCTTCTTGGGATCACGGACAGAAGCACTATCCCCAGATAGCATAAGCCTATTTGATGTAATATTTACATCTAGAAGACATATTTTTAAGAGTGTTTGCTCATCTGCAATCGTCATATAGGATGTCTCCTGTAAGATGTCAAATAGACGTTTAGAAGATGTCAGTTTAACATGTATTCTAAATCATTACATCTTAAAGACATCTTCTAACGTCTATTTGACATCTGACAGGAGACATTCCTATGCGTAATGCAGATGAGCAAACACTCTTGAAAATCGTTTTCCAGATGTAAATATTTACATCAAATACACTTGTGCTATTTACTGATGCTTATGCATTTTTATTGATCCACCGCACAGCAGACAGAATACACACATCACCACTTTTTACATTTAATAAATAAATAAATAAATAAATAATAATAATAAATCACTTAGTATGATTTATAAGCCGTGTTTCCTCATGGGGACCAACAAATGTCCCCAAGGATTTCGGATATATTGCCATCTTTGTGAGGACATTTTGTCCTCATAAGGTAAAGGGTTTACATGGAAAACACTTGCTTTTATAAAATCAATGAGTGGAAAACCCACAGCATTTTTTCCAAAGAATAATGATTTTTATTTTATTTAACAATGTACAGCTTCATCCACGCATAACTGACAAATGTTGGTTAAAAGTGACGTTCCATTTTGTTAACGTTATTACGGTAACAACACCCGGAAATGCGCGAATATTCAGATATTCACACGTTCGTGTCTTGTGTAAGCAAGCAAGATACACAAAGACCCGTTATTCATAAGCAATTTTATAACCGGCACCGAGTGTTTCCGCGATAAATGCCGGCACGCGCTCCGCGGGTGACTGCGCGTTCCTTGCGCCGTTTCTAAACGCGGCTTGTCTTTTGTGACACTGTTGTCCCACGTGTTGCAGAACACACAAATACATTGCAGACTGCCGCCACCGAGCGAGCTGCATCGACAGCTGGAAGTCATCTCGATTCTGTAATCTTACAGTTCACATAACCGTTCCCTCTAAAGGCTGTACAATGAGTGAATACTTCTCGCTGTCGGAGTGTGATGTGATCGGCTTTGATTTGGACCACACGCTCTGTCGATACTATCTGAAGGAGACCTCCAGGGTGAGTCGTGCTGGCATCATCATGCATATCATCACACAACCGACCTTCCATGCAGAATATGGCTGACACATGGCTATAATAAAGCAGAATCGGAATAGGCTGTGTGTTCTGTTAGCGTTACATTACCGGAACAGTCGGATCTAAAACATCGATCTGTCCGCAGGCCTCGTTAAAACACTGAGAATGTGAGATGAGTGTCTACTTTGTTCATTCTACGAGGACGTTCATGCATCGCATCTGACGTGTAGTTTACCTATAATAGCTCGAGATGATGCTTCAGTGATGTTAGGCCTGACATCTTCATGTCACTGTACACTTATATATTTCTTCTTCTGTCTGTGTGCAGCTGATCTATGAGAGTTTTGCTGGGTATCTTGTGGAGCACAAGGGATATGATAAAGATCTACTTAATTTAACACCTGCCGATTGGGATTTCTGGTGAGTTGTTTCAGCGATACACACACAGAAAGTCAACCATTAAAATGGCCAGGAATCACCTGCATGAAACCATGGTTTGGTTTCAATGCCCAGACTTAACAATTACACATTTATTATGACACTGACACTCACATATATTCTCTCTCTCACACACACACACCTGATTCAGATCATGAGCTCATTTGCTTCTTAGGAACGTTTTTTCCCTTTGTGGAAGTTTTGTGTTTGGTGACCTAATAAAATATTAAAACTCAATTAAACTAATGTCATCTGGTATGGTGGACTTGTTCACAAATGCAGCTGCTGCCATTTTGTAACTATTGTTTTGTACACTGTTGGTTTATTTATATAAATCTTATAAGATAAAAAACAGGTATGATTTAAAAAATGGTTTAATCTCAAATCAATAGTTATCACCATTATTTCTGTGGTGAAATACCATGTAATAAGTGGTATTTAAATAACTTAAATAAACAACTTAAATGTCGTGCTCTCTTCCACAGAAGCTTTGCGTTTAATAAGATAATAAAATATTTTGACTCAGATCTATATTTAGTAGGGGTGTAACGGTTCACAAAATTCACGGTTCGGTATGTTTCCGATTCAGCAAAAGAAGGAAATGCCAGAGAAATTTCCTTGATTTTATTTTTTTACAATTATTTTTATTAAAACTAACATCATGAAGTATGATATATATATATATATATATATATATATATATATATATATATATATATATATATATATATATATATATTATTATTATTTTTTTTTTTTTATTTTTTTTACTTTGAGCAGAAGTGGAGCTTTTCTTAGGAGCACAAACAGCTCCCTGAAACAAAACAGCTCCTTGGACAAAATGAAATGTAATATAGTAGTTATAATCAAGGGTTTATTTTAGTTCAGATTAACATTTGAGGGCAGCAATTGTATTCATAATGTCAAAATAAAACCGACGTGATGTTACTTGAAAGCATTATAGCCTACTATTCCTGCCAAACTCTCATGGTTACTGTTCGTAGTGTTACTACAGTAAACCCATGGTGATGTTGCTGATCTGTGGACACTGATTAGTTCATTCACGGCACAATATTTCTTCCTGGTTTCCACGTCAGGGCGGTTGTGTATGTTCTCACTAGATCTCACAGCGATGTTATTACTTCAGTGGCGGATACAATTTTTTTCTGGATTTGGCTGTGTAGTGACAGTGCTGCTTGATTAAGATCGGCTCGCGCTGCATTGGTCCAAACTAATAAACGGTCCGTCAACCATACAATAACGAGCTATTTGATGTTGGGCAATGTTGAGATCACGCCAGTGTCTCTTACATTATGAGCACCCTTGGCACGCGCCTAGATTTGAAATAACGAAATTTTGGTCGGCAGGAAAAATGGTCCAATGGTTCAGTTCAAAAATGCGTACCGAAAATCCGAACCAAAAACCCTCTTACCGAACGGTTCAATACGAATACGTGTATCGTTACACCCTGATATTTCGGTGTCTAATTATTTACTTACAAGTAGCCGTGTAACAAGCGGATAATGTACATCCAGCCGGTTGTTATATCAGAATAAACTCCTTCAGGCTGATGGAAGACCTGATCACCCTGTCAGGGTTTATTCTGAGATAACAACCGGCTGGATGTACATTATCCCTTACGTATTGTGTAACAGACAACAACGTTATCAAAACCGCTGTCACCGTTTTCACAAATTCGCATGGAAATTTTTACAAAAACTGAAACAATAAAGGGGTAGTTTTCAAAATCTTGTACTTTGAAACCCATTTTAAAAATTTTGGTTTCAGGCCCCAAAACACTGTTGTCATGTAAATGAATGTCCATGAATTGTGTACATGAATTTCGGGCACTGGTAAGGACAGTAAAGGCTCCAAAACACTCACAGTGAAGTTCCTATTGGTTCTTTGTCTAGGGGTTAAATGAAGTTCGAAACACATTAGCAGAGATGTACTGTTATCGAACATCTGATGCCGCCCACACTGCTGAGAGCAACGGTTAGATGAGAACATCCACACTGTGCCAATATTGCCACTATGTCAATACTGGGATTTATGAACAACAGCAGAGCCAACCCGATCTCACGACCAAGTCTGTACGAATTCGACGAATGATTAAAAAGTGGCTAATTCGTAACAATTCATACGACCTTACTCTGCATCAAATTAGTACGATTTTGCTAAAATCAGTACATATTTTACGAATTGGCCAATTCGTATGAATTCGTATGAATGACCTACCCCTTACCCCGACCCTAAACCTAACCATCACGTGGGTTTAGACAAATCGTACAAATTCGTACTGAGTGAGGTCGTAAGAATTAGTACGAATTAGCCACTTTTTAATCATTCGTCGAATTTGTACGAATTGGGCGTGAGATAGTGTTGGCAGAGCTGATATTTTTCTATACTATTACATTTACCTACCATCGTTTTCAGCCGTAAAATAATGTTAGCTGCATCAAATCGTACAAATATTGCATTCGGAATCGGTCTCCTAAGTTGGTGCTTGTTTTGACACTTGTTGTTCTGGATGCATTTTGACTACAATAGTGGCCAGTTGTGTATTAAAGAAGGTCCTCTTATATATCTGAAATTGTGTGTCTGCATTCAGCAATGAGGGATTTTTTTTCTTTGATAACTTTATTAATTATTATTTTGAACATGGAAATACAAAATACTATGTATACATGAAACAGCAGCATCAAGCTGGATGTTAACTACACTTAACGCCGCCTTCACACTGGCAGTTAAAATCAGCTCCGTAATACGCAATACGTTCCCTTCCCAACGGACGTCGTACTACACGGTGAAAGCGTTGGACGCGGGTAGAAAAAAAAATTGGTGGAGAGATTTTTGTCGGACTTTGTCAGGTCGACTAAAAACTATGATATGGTGGTCAATAGTTTAATGTCTGCCTACAATTTAATTGTATAACAAAAAAAAATCTTCCCAAAAAAAAAATTCTAAACTTCCGCTGAGAATTGTCGGATAGGAACTGTCCGTAGCTTTCGCAAGAGTTCAAATTTTTGAATCGCATCCGGATGACCAATGCAACACGATTTTCTTTGCACCGCCCTCGGTTCGAACTCGTTTCGGATCCATTCACATGCGGTTTGCGAATCTCCATAGGAAATGAATGACGTCCGGTCATTTCGAAGCCGCATCGGAGCTGATTTCAACTGCCAGTGTGAAGGCGGCGTAAGACTGTTACATGAAGAAAAAATGTGAGCCCTTTAAAAAAGAATATTTGTTGTTATAAAAATATGATGTAAGTTATGTAATGTTATTGTAAAAATGATTATTTGATGTATGAAAACAAATAGGAGCCAGTGAATTGACACTTGTCATGTTCGGTTGGATTAAAACAAACCCTGGTGCGATTGATCTGTTAGTGCGGTTCATTTGAATAAGTGTGAACCCATGGATCTGAACCCTGGAGCACACCAAACAAGACGATGCTTTCAGACGAACTCTGGTGCGGATCGACTGAAATATGAATGCAAGATGGACCAAAGACGTGTAAACAAACTAAAAACAAGACGTGATTTCACAAGATGCGACTCTTATATAGACCGAATGCTCAAGCAAGAATTTCCCAGTAAAGTATTCCTCATGTATAATAGTCTCACCTTTTTCACCTCTAGTGATTTCTTATTCTGAAAGTCAGAGTATCTGAAAAAATGATCTGAATCATGACAATTTGATATAATGACCTTGGTCAGCACCATTTAAACTGTGTAGACTGGAAATTTAATGAACATGGCTTATGTTCAAAATTAAAATACGAACAAACTGATTCTTGTTTCAAGCAGGTATTCTTGGAAATTATATGAAATGGGTATTAATATATCCATAATCTTGTCGTTTGTTTCCAAACAAATAAGTTGTTACCCTTGTAAGAGCTTGTTTGCCTCTGTAGTACTCAAACATATTTTCCTGTTGTCATGTGACCAGTTTTAAAGGTCTTGTGGTGGACCTTGAGGAGGGGAACCTGGTCAAGCTGGCAGAGGATGGCACTGTCTTGCGGTGAGTGAATTTAATATGGCATGTGTTTTTGAAAAGATTATCAGCAGTACATTTTATAGCTTGTTTCTAAAGAAAAAAGTGTAATTTGTACTGTGCATTATAAAATATCTAAATTTCTAACCCTTTAGATTAAGCTGTTAATCTATTTTAAACACTCTTTTTTTGTAGGGCAACTCATGGCACTAAAAACCTGAGTACTGATGAGATCATAAAGCATTATGGTCCAAAAAGAGAATGGAAGCATTATAATAGCCTTAATACCTCGTACACACGATCTGGTAAGGCAGCTTTTTTTTCAGCGAGTTAATTTTATCATTTCTGATGACAATATAACAATAGTTTGCTTATAATATATTGTACTGGTAACACTTTACAATAAGGTTCATTTATTAAACATTAGTTCATGCATTAACTAACATTAACTAACCATTTGTTACTGTATTTGTTATTCTTTGTTAACGTTAGTTAATACAAATCTAGCTGTTCATTGTTGTTCATGTTAGTTCACAGTGCATTAACTAATGTTAACAAGATTTTAATAAAGTATTAGTAAATGTTGAAATTAACATGACCAAATATTAACAAATGCTGAAGAAGTATTGTTCATTCTTTGTTAATGTTAACTAATGAAGTAACTAATGAACCTTATTGTAAAGTGTTACCATTGTACTATTATTATTTATTATCAATTGCAGTTTTTCAGTGTTTTATCATACTTTCAAATATCTGTCTTTACCTAAATTTTTGATTTAGTTCACTCATTTGTTGCAGCAAAATACTATTTTTATGACAACTATTTTGACCTCCCTGGTGCCCTTCTTTGTGCAAGAGTGGTGGATATGTTGCATAAGGTAAAACTAATTTAATTAATTCAGTACCTTTTCAAAAATGCTATTTCCATTTCAAATTAGAAGCAGCATTTGTTAATTTAGCTGTATTTTGAATGTTAAATTGTATAACAATAATGTATGTTGTTAATGTTTTCATTTATAATTAATTAATTTATTTTTATTTATTTTTTTAACACTAGCAAGGAGTCGAAATCACATCTGACTTGTGGAAAGACATTGTTGCTGCCATTGACCATAATTACAACACATCTGCATTTCGGGGTATGTAGAAAAAACCTTCTTACTATTTGTAATTAGCATTTTAAAATGTAATTTAATTTTGATATTGTATAATGTCTATGAAGGTCTTAAACCATGTCTGCACCAGACGTGACAGAAGCGACCGTTGCATTTCCACTTGTGTCAGAAGTAGTGCAAACGCCTAAAGCTTATCAGAAATAAAACGGGGTATCAGTTTACATTTGGGAATTAGTCATGTCGGTCTGTACCTCATCCAGTGTAGATAGCATCACTGATTATAATGGGTTCTATTTGCTTTCAGAATCAAAAAGTTTAAGTTAGCCTAAGATATTGTTGCTTATCTTGTATAAAGATAAGGTCAATGTAAGCACTTTCTTTGGGAAAACTTTAACCTTGTTGCAGTCAAACACAAATAGCACAACTGGCACTGAAACTTTATTTGTGTTGATTATAATGATGCACACCTTGTGACATTACAGAGTTAAAAGGAAAAAAAAACAACGACTCATAATTATTCACTTGGAAATCCATTTAATTCAAAACCTGGCTCACTTAATTTGTCTTAAAGAGCATGTGTCTTCAAAGCATACTCAACACAGGAAACTTATGCTACAATGTGGGCTCAGGAAAAAGTCATACACATAGCCAAATCCAATACATGACCATCAGTTCAGATTCTTGGCAAATGCAATAGGTCTGTTTTCAAATTTCTTGGATATTTTTTATTGGTGTTCCTTAATAATTGACATCATCAAAATATTTTTATACAAGGTCTTCTTTAGATCAACAAGCTACAGACAATATTTCTAAATCAGTCTTCATTTTCTATTCTGCATGACATTATCTCAGGGAAACATGAAAATGAGTATAAATGCAGACACTTTTTGAATTAGAAAGATTGAGGTTTTCTTGAGTGTGTTTATCACGTTGTGGCAATCAAGAAGCCAGAGAAAGAACAGTGAACATTTTCATCAGCATAAATGCCATTGGACTGGTCATTCGGGAACCTGGATGTACACTGTGTCATGGGAATCCAGCATGAGGACAGCACTGCCAGACATCTGGTCAAGGAAACCTTTGTTGTACTCATCATAAGAGAACATGACTGGCTCACTGTTTCTGTAAAGTGCTACCAAGGCATTTGCTCCATTGACGTGCATATGGAAAGAAAAAGTAGTAAAGTCCTGGAACCTGACAGGTGAATATGCCAGTGTTAGGATCATAGTGGTTCTCTCCATTGTATACAATTTGGTTGAATGCAATTGGTGTTCCAGCATTAGGATAAGCTGTGGTAAGAAGAGCTGTGAATGCTGACATGGGTGCCTTCATCACCTCGTGACTAACAGGCATTACCATCTCTGTGCGATTTAATTGGCATGCTTTCTCTCGTGGTGGTAAACAATCTCACCTGGGGGGCCAGGTGCCCCAGGAGGTCCTGGTTTACCTGGGTGACCATCATGACCTCTTGCACCAGGGACACCAGGAGGACCCTGAGGTCCAGAAATTCCCTTGGATGTGAGCCCTGCAGGGCCAGGTGGGCCTGGAAGTCCCGGGTGTCCCTTAAGCCCTGGTGGACCAGCAGGTCCTACTGGACCTGTTGGTCCTCTTGCTCCAGGGATGCCATTTTCACCCCTTCCTCCTGGTTGCCCTTGAAGTCCTGGATGTCCTTTGTCACCTGGTGGCCCCTTGCTACCGGGGATACCTGGAGCACCGGTAAATCCTGGTTCTCCCTTGGAGCCTTGATGTCCCATATGGCCCATTGGGCCTGGAGGACCTGCTGCACCTGGAATGCCAGGTTTTCCCGAGAAGCCTTGTGCCCCTTGCTCACCCTTTGCACCTCTTTGGCCTGGTGCCCCAACCATACCGATGTCACCTTTCAGCTCCCTGTGGACCTGCTTCTCCTTGGAATCCCCTGGAACCTTGAGGACCAGCTGGACCAATTGGGCCAATAGCACCTGGATGACCTGTGTGACCCATTGGCCCTGGTTCTCCCTTTTGGCCTGTTGTACCTGAGGTTCCTGGCACTCCACGATCTCCTGGTAGTCCAGGTGATCCAGGTTTACCAACACCTGGCATACCTGGAGCGCCTGGCTGTCCTGCTGGTCCTTGAGGACCTTTTTGTCCCATTGATCCAGGCAATCCTGGAGCGCCATTCTGGCCTGGTTTTCCTGGTGCTCCTATTCCAGGTGCTCCTGTATGACCCTTTGGGCCTGGTATGCCCATAGGACCTGGTGACCCATCCCTACCTGGCATTCCTGACTTTCCAGGCTCTCCAGGGAATCCACTTGGTCCTGGTTTTCCAATTCCAGGCTGACCGGGCTGACCAGAAGGACCCATAGGGCCCATTGGACCTGGGCTACCAGGTCCCCCTGGAATACCGTGGCCAGGTTCTCCTTTCTGGCCTGGCAGTCCAGGAATTCCAGGATGGCCCTTTAGGCCAGATTCTCCACGTGGGCCCATTGGTCCTGGAAGACCGTGTGGTCCAGGCTTTCCAGGAGAAGATAGGCCAGCAGGTCCAGGGCTTCCAGGTGATCCTGGTGCTCCTCTTGCACCTTGAGGTCCTGAAGGCCCTGGTTGTCCCTTCTCGCCTGGATATCCAGGTGAACCTGGTTTTCCAGGTGAACCTGGACTTCCAGGTTTACCAGGTGAGGAGTATCCTGCTGGACCTGGTGGTCCAGGTGGACTCAACCGGACCGGTGTGTCCAACACCATTCTTTCCAGGCATTCCTGGTGGGCCAGATGGGCCGGGGGCCAGGTTCACCTGGGGGACCTGGAATACCAGGTTCACCAGCAACAGCTACAAATAAGACAAAAATATAAGATAATTCACACACAACTTTACAGCATTTAAAAAGTATAATAACAATTCTAAAATTGCTTGTCTCACTGGTGATTTAGCCACATGTGTAGACCAAAAATAAATATATTTTAATTAGAACAATAAGTGAGTGTATGACTTGTTTTCATTTTAAAGTTTGTTTAAAATTAATTCATTCTCATGGAGTGTGTGTATTGGTTTGACTATCCTTGTGAAGTCAAATGGCCTCACAACTCAAAAATGTACTTAGTAAAATACTGAAACCTGTTAAGCACTGAATAGTCTGAATAGCTTGGGTTCTAAAGTTAAAGTGGCTTATAAATTGGCCAAATATTTTTATTTAAATGTAGTGTTTTGCCAAAAATGTAGGGATCAAGTTAGTCAATATAAAACATTCAACTGTTATAAAAGCAATGGCTCTATCCTCACTAATATAGTAAAGAAAATGTGTGTGTGTGTTATGATGTTTGTAATTTGCAGCCCACTTTGGTTTAAGAGCTGATTGACAAGAGGCAACTTTAAGTTTTAAATGTATGCTATGTTGTGATTATTGTCACGATACATTTCTTTTAATCAAATATGCTGTTTATTTAAATCTATGTAGTAATAGGTGCTGCACCTGTCTAGAAAACACAGGGAGTAGACAATTAAAAAATACATAAATAATTGAAACCATGCTTGTCCAGAAACTAATGGTATAATTCAACATCACAGTGTGGGTTGTTTTGGGTATGCCTGTTGTAAAAAAAGTGGTTACATCTGTTTTGGTGATTGTACTATGTTCTAAAGTAGTGGATTATATTATCTGTGGTGTATACCAACTGAAAAGTAATTAACTAACAGTATTTGTAGTCTTTGTAATAATGTTAGTTATTTGGTAAAGTTATTGTATTCTGGGCAATATATGCATCTTTAAGCAATTAAAGAGGGGCTAGATATCTAAAGAGTTGTTTGATGTATGTTGACTAAACAGGTTTGTGCATGACCTGAATGACTGAATCTCATTGTAGTTTGTGGCAAAGAGGCTCATCTAATGTCATATTCATTTGCGTACATATATTAGGCACCCTATATACCTCAAGCTCCCTCAGTGTACTGCCATTCTGACTCATTCCACTTTACAATTATGAAATTCATCAAGTATATATGGACCAAATGTAAACTCACTGTGAGATTTTGTAGGATAAGGCTGTTTCTTCACATGATAGTATCTGTCAGGGGTCGCTTCAGCCAGTACCACAAGGAGAAGGACAATGCTTGTTACCCGGAGGTCCATTTTCTGAAGCTAAGCCTGTAAAGAAATTGTGAAATGATAAATGAGTGACACAGAAACGACTTCTCGTAGCATTTAAAAATGGGCATTATAAAGAAGCATGTTAATACATCTAAACATGCTGTATTAAATTAACATAAATAACAAATGACTACAGAAAGCATCAAGTACATGTGTAATCACTCAGAATAAATGTGTCCCTGGAGCTCACTGACACGCATGCAAAGTAGCATCTTAAAGATCTTCTCCTCACACCCGTTCCAACAATACCACACACTCCCAAACCAACATCATGCTGCCGCAGAAAGCCGTAGAGGGCAAGTGTGTGTACCCACCAGTAGGCCGGAGCTCCAGAAGTCAGAGGGGGTCAGGCTGCTGTCCCGAAGCCAATCTGTAGATTTGCACGTTTCCAACTCTTTAAGTCCGTGGTACTTCCTGTTCACAGAAGTGGATTCTTCTATTTATACCAAATTTGCTTCTCCAGCAGCACCCAAAATCTCCCTCCCTCCTCGTGTGATGTCAGTTTTAATGAAGGGTATGGTGTCCCTTGTGTGCATGGCAGTTCGGCATAATTCGGGAGTTCCCATCATTTTCTTTATCTGTGGTCATGCTTTCTTTTGATCCACTCAGGCAAAATAGTAACACTTTACAATAAGGTTCATTAATTAATATATTATCTAACATGAACTAACTGTGCGCAATACGTTTTTTACTGCATTTGTTAATGTTAGTTAATACAAATACAGCTGTTTGGTCATGTTAGTTCACAGTGCATTAACTAATGTTAACAAGTGCAGTTCATTACACTGTAAAAAATATTGTTGGTTTAACTTAAAAAATTGAGTAACCTGGTTGCCTTTATTTTAAGTTCATTGTAAATTCGAAAAATTAAGTTAATACAATGGAGATTGATTTAATCATCAGAAACTCAAAATATTATGTTATCTGAACTACATAAACTAAGTTGATTTGACAAAAGAAAAAATGTTGTGATTACAAATCATGAATATATTTTTTTACAGTGATTAGTTAATGTTAACCTATCTGGTTAACTAGCGTTAACTCATTAACCTTGTAAAGTGTCACTGGCAAAAAAAAGCAAAGGATGCTGCACTGTATAAAACACTGTTCTCGAAGGATACATGTTTTTTTTGTTATGCATTATTTTGTAAAACCTTGTGCATTTGTGCATTACTTATTGAAACTCAGACCTTGCACATTTTATGCAAGATGTGTGCCTTCTATACCTTAAAAATGTTTGGTTGCAAAAAAAGTATGGGTATTAAAATGATTTTGCTAAACCTTTTTTAAAAAAAAGATAACTGGTTAAAAGAATGGCCTTTGTCTGTGTATGTTGTGGATTTTAGATTTATTCCTTTAAAAAAACATCTGGAGATCAGTGCCAAACCACAGCTGGAAGTGAGTGTGGTTAAGTCTACTCTGAAACAGCAGAGGGCAGAGTTGAAGTCCTTGTCCTCGTGTGGGAACAGTGGGCTGCACCAGCCATGGGCTCGTCGTGATTAGGGCTATTTTTAGAGTTTAGATGACAGGAAAGTGTCAGAGAAACAAAACTGGTGAAGTGGAGTTCTATGCTTGTGATTATGGTTAATACATGGCTGTCAATCACATGTTCCAATCATTTGCCTTTGTGGAGTTTTCGCAGTTTTAAAATGAATTAAACCGACCATAAGGATTTACAGTAACACCATGCAAGTATTACTATTTTAATATGAAATGTTGTGTAATAATTTAGTGGTCTTATGATATTTAATTGGAAGATGATGATCATTTTGGTTTGCACCAGTTTATTTTGAATATTCTTTTTTATTATTATTAATAATCAGTACGAACCTGTAATTTTGAAGCAAAAAGGTTTGCCATTTGGCATGTTTTCTTTGCATCCGCTTCTTGAGTATTCTCAGTTTTGCGACCACTATGGTCCTCCTGACAACCACGTTTAGTAAAATAAGAGATCTGAAGAGTCTCTGTGTCAGTCAGTGCCGTCAGTAAGAGAACACTGCACAGTGGCGTTCATGTTTACTTGTTTTGATGGCAATTTTGGTTGGCTTATCAATTTAAGCATTCCAGACTGAAAAATAATGTTTTTCTGTTGTTTTTGCTTTTTTGTGTGTGTGATTCAGTAAGACGCATTTACTGCGCATCTGTAATTTCTAGTTCTGGAACACTGTAGACAATATTTTTTGATTTTTTTAAAGTTATATTGTGGGGCTTTTTCTTTTTTAAATAGGACCGTTTGCGAGAGACAGGAAGCAGGATTGAAGGGAACATGATAGGACCTCAAGCGTTTTGTGCAATATGACTGAATGCTGTCCGCGAGTCTATATCTCTGGTCCGAATAATGATCATCATAAGTAGGGGTGTCACGGTTATATGGGTGATAACTAGAAAATTAAAGACCGTTGTATTTTTTGGTAGTAATTGTAATCATGCTGATAATTTTGACCAAAATGTTTCAGCGCTGAAAAGGGGCAGAGCTTAATAAGGTCTCCAGTATGACAACACTTTTTTTTTTTTTTGCAAATGTCAATATCATGAAAATACCTGTGATGAAAGCTTAAGCAATTATAGCAAACATAATGCTGTTCTCCACTAATGCAGCATCTATTCAACAAATGAACTACTTGATAATTATATGGAAACACGTACGGTGTTGTACTGTCTACATACCATTTCATTGTCTGTTTTAAATGGCGGGTTTACTGCGATTTCACTTTTTTCATTTTAAATGGTGTGTAATGTTGCTATTGGTGCATGAACAGTATCTGCAAAGTTGCAGCACTGAAAGTTCAGTGTAAGCAGAGAAATCTGTCTTTTTAAAAATCAGGAAGTAAAATTGCCTACAAAAACGACTCGTTTTGGACTACAGCTGGGTTATGGTACGTCACTAACCCACACATTTGCATCAACCCCTCCCTCCGCGAATATGCAGGAAAGGGCATGCGTCGAGTGAGTTGTTCACGCAGCTGTCAGGTTCTTCTGTGTTTCGGGCTTCCCACGGACACTATACTTCGACAACAATGGATACAATTTGTGTTTGATTATATTCCTGAAAGTGACGATCGTAATCTAGCTCTCTGTGCTGCGCATTTACGAGAGACAGCTTCCAGAATCTCCACGAGTTCAACACTGGATTAACGTACAACAAGAAACTGTTTCTAAATCATGAAGCAGATCCAACTTTAAAACCAGAGGCAGCAGTTGTTGGGCCACAATCTGTAAGTAGGCTAAGACTTCATCATTTTAAATGTATTTGCATGTATAATTCCCGACGTAGCGTTGTGTTTTTTTTTTGTTTGTTTTTTTCAAATGCCAGCGCTGGCTGTGTAGGCTTTATGGGCTACTAGTTAGGCTATTTTGTGTCTACGACCTGAATTTTGTATAAGTACTAATGTTGTAAATGTATTTTTCATATATATATATGCTTTATGACTTTATTTTTGATTTGATCAAGAACGTAAACATGCTAACGCTGTTTGTGTTTAACATTAGTTAGCCAGTCAGTTGCTGTCGTTGCCAGTCAGATGCTATTGTGTAAAACAAACGTGTATAAAGTTAAAAAATGAAGCAAATTATCATTCAGAAACCTTTATTAAGAGCCGTGTGTGTTGAGGTTCTGCTTGACTCGATTCATCGCGGCTTTCTCTGTCTGATTCTGCCTCACTGATACAGTAGTCTCCACATCATTATTTACGTGTATCCACCGTCTATGTTATCCACATTTGGCATGCCCGCCCGTTTCGCCTGTAAAGGTCATGGGTGTTAATCTTCTGGACAACGTGAGCGACAGTTTAGCCAATCACAACACACCGGCCCAAACGAAACCAATCTGAGCCCGCTACGTGGTTCTGAGGGAGTGTTTCCATAGACTCAGGAAGTGAACCGCTCGTTCAGGGGACAGAGGAGAGCGCGGCTGACAATAAAGGTGAAATTTATGAAAAATAAGACTTTAAAAAAAGAAAAACCACGGATACATGTTATATTGCACCCTATAAACACAATCATGCAAAGAAAAAGAGCAGTAAACCCGCGCCTTTACATCTGCATCTAGTGTCCCGCTCACTGTCAAAATAACGGCATGGGTGAGTTCGCCTCTAGAGGCGGCTTAAGTACTGTATAATAACAGCAGACCGACCCTTCCCAGCAACGGACACAACCCGGATAAACTATCAGTATGGATTTTTGTTCTGATCGTTTCAGCAATCAGTTATCAGTGCTGATTAATTGAGTATTACTGAAGCTGCAGAATTGGAGCCTGCATCTACAGTCCCGCGTTCTCAGACCCCTCATTTTTCGAGACAGTGCCTTCTATCAAGTTGTATCCGATAAACATGTGAAGAACTTAAAGGAGAACTCTGGTGCAAAATGAACCTTTGGTCTAATAAAACATCGGTACCTAGTCGACCGTTCTCTGAGATTTGTTTTATGATAATCGAATGTAAAGAGATTTTATCTCTAAAAACTGTTTAGCGTATAACGCTAGTATATAGGGCATAGAACAAGTAAATGAAATCGCTAGTTTATACCACTTAACAAGACTCAAAATAGCCCCACACAAGGGCTCCAGACTAACTTTTTTCACCTCCGTCCTGAAACCGTCCTGAATAACAATCTGAACCGTCCTAAAGTTTATGTCAACCGTCCCAAAATAAAACTGTTGTTTCCGTACTTTATTATCATCTATAGTTGTTAGTTGTTAGTCACATAATAAAAACAACATTAAAGTGTTTGATACATAGTATTATATTTATTTAGCTTCATTCAAAGTAGTTATCTGTAAATAGATAAAACACAGATTTAATAAAAAATTAATATATTAACGTGTTAATATTAATGATTTTAAAGTTTGAACATGCAATATAGATACAGATTTAACTACTGTGACTTAAATATCTTAAAATTAAATAAAACCACTTTTCCTAGAGTAGAACAGTCTTCTTTTCAATTAATGATTTAACTAGCTTTCATACTTAATTCTTTATTTTTTCAAGCAACAGACATATGTATTTGTATGAATTAAATATAACGAATCCTTATTAAAGCTATTAACGAGCATTGAATGCTTTTCTCTTTTTCTTTTGTTGCTTGAATAGCCTATTAAGGACACAGGCCGCATTACTGTCACTTAAAGACATCTGATCATGTCCAATGACATGAGGATACAAATGCACTGATGCACATCCGATACACTCACAACAGTTTAAAAGACAACAGTTTATAGACATAACCGGCATAGTTTACATGAATACTCTCCAAATACGGACATTTAGACATAATGTTGTGTGTATTATTTTGTCGATTTCAGACGAAAAAGAGCTCAATTCAGTACTCGCGCTTTAACTTAGGTGTCTATGGCTGCAAACTTCAGTCATGTGTACAGTATGCACACAGAAAACCGCACCGAATATACCTTTTTTTGCGTCGTCACTCACTATCTAACATTTTTGTCTAGTTTTTATTCATTGACTATCCGTTGTTTAACCAGCGCAACATATTTGCGATGTATGAAGCCATTTGATAGATGTACCGCGGAATGAGTCTCCGCGAGTAGCCAGGCAGTGATAGTAACTATAGTAACGAAGACGCGCTCCGTTGTGGTCAGCGCTTGGGCGGTTATTTTTGGCATTTGGCATAACGTTAAGTTAGCCTAATAGGCCAGTAATAAATGAACACACACAAAAATGTCTTTCGTCCTGTAGGCGTCCTGGAGAATATTTCTGTTCGTCCTGAAATACATTTTCTATCGTCCCCAGGATCGATAGGACGCCGTTGTCTCGAGCCCTGCCCCACACTAACAGTAACATAATGAGTGTCCATACATGCAAAACGAAGCATTGAGAACTTTGTAAGTGTACGGACCGTTTAATAAGAAGATACTTTATTAAGACAGTTCACTTCGTGCTATACAGAAGTCTTGGAAAACAGCCACCGAGAAGTCAAACCATGAATGTTGTGCTGAGTGATCTGAACTGAATGAAGTTCAGCAAACTTCTGAACTGTATAAACTGCGTTCAGGGATCCGACTTATCAAGACTATTTTCTAAGTTGGCTATGATTGCCATCGCGTTTGTGAGTGCAATCATAGGCCTATACTGTTGTGTTTATCAAAATATAAAAAAACAGGTTGTAATGTTAGCATGGTAATGTTAATTAGACCATTATAGGTTGAACTGAAAGAAAAAATTTTCTTTGAATTTTTTTCTTTGGAATTTGAATAAAAAAACAAAACATATAATACCACATACTATTTTTCAGAAGATAGTTCAATCTGTGATTGTATCCCTTCCAGCAACACAATTAGTTTTTTGGCATACTGTATGCATTAAGCAGGGAACCGAGACCATAATATTGCATCCTATTGTTTTCAAAGACATTTGGATAAATGTGCGATTTCGCGAAAAAGCGAGCGGTCTGAGAACGCGGACTTGGGTGGGGGACAGTAGATGCAGGTTCCGAAGTCTGCAGCTTTGTAATATTGGATTAATCGGCAAAATAAAGAAATCTGTCGACCTCTTTTATTCAAAGTCATTTACTGTGAGTAATAATGTGCCATTTTCACGGTAGCACCTGGTTTCGCTTATTAATATCGTACCGTGTACACAACTGTTGGAAAGTTTGAATATTACGTTTTTTTGCCATGTTTTCATGCTCACCAAGGGTGCATTTATTTGATCAAAAATACAGTAATGCTGTGAAAATATTATGTTTTTAAATTACCTTTATTATATATTCATCTACTTTAATAATATAATTTATTCCTGTCTTAGTGTAATGTGATCCTTTCTAAACCATTCTAAGATGCTGATTCAAAACGTATCTTATAATCTTATGTTGAAAACAGTTGTGCTGTTTAAAGTGTTTTTGTGGAAAGTTAATACTGTTTTTACTGTGATTTTGATCAAATAAAGCTTTTGGTGAGCATAAGAGACGTTTCAAAAACATTAAAACAATTCTTGATTCCCAAACTTTGTTTCTGTTGTGTGTGTGTGTGTGTGTGTGTGTGTGCTGTTTTTTGTTACATTTACCACATTTAAATTGTTACATGTGTTTTAAGTTCTATTCTGTTTAGTGCTTTAATGATTATAAATACTGGCAGAAATGAACATAATGCAATTTATGCTACTTAATATAATATATTTTCCATTTAAATCAGCATATTATCGGTAACAATATATATAGTCCCACTGAGTAGTGTTTCCATTTATTAGATAGCAGCTTCATTGTAGGGGGTTAAAAGTCATCTTTATCGACCACAATGAGATGTGAATTATCAGAATCTACATTGAAGATTTCCTACATATTGATACCAAAACGTTCGATAATCTCTTGACTGATTCAAGAAGCAGAAGCAGACCAGACAGGGTCCCCATAACGAGTTCTGCTGTGGTTCACCCAGAGCCGTCAGGAGTTTAAGTTTTGCTGTCTGGAGAGGTAATCTACCTCCTCTCTGATGTGGTCTTGGAAAAACCTAATGCTCATTTACTAAGCTTCTATATATAGTAAAATACACCACTGTCACTTTCCTTATGCGATACCATGTGATTTCCATATGTTGAATCCCAGCAGTTGCTTAGCTACGCCTGTTTAAGCCCATTGTCTAACTTAAACATTATGGAACAAAAACACAAATGCCTCAAACCAGTAGTCTCACACACACATGAGTGTCTCGTATAATATGATCTCATAGGCCATTTGGCAAGCACGTTGTACCGCCCATATTCACATAAAATAAACAGAAAGATAAGCTCACGATTTCAGCTGTCACAAAGCACAAGACATTACAAGTCAATGGAGCATGAGGACTCTTATTCTGCATAAAATGAACAATGCAGATCAGTGTATTGGATGATTTATGAATTTGTGTTGTCTCATGTTTGCATGTCATCTGGTTGTTTGTTAACATGGTTAAAATTGAAAGCCATGACTAGATAGTATCTTGTTGGTACAGTATCTAGATTAGGCAGATTACTATGGGATGAAGATAGTTTCAAAATGATTAACACGTGCAAGCACAATCATCAATAAACTTGATTAATGTTGCAGAAATGTTTTATTATCCACAACCAAATTCCTTTCACCTTGCGTGTGCAAAATTCAAAACTGAACCAATTTGTTGCAGTTTGTACAAATAGAGAAATTTTATGTAATGTTTTCTTTTGTATTACAGTATCATAAATTGCACATGCAAATAACGAGATGTGCATGTGTGGATGGGTTGACACGCGTGCATTTCACATTGTACGTATTTTCTGATTCGATCTCATTTGATTTATTTGGATTTTGAGTCTTTCTTTTCACGGTTTTTAAGCATTTCACAACCCACACACAAACAACTGTAAATGAATAGGCCTGGCGTGTGCACAACTACCCATCTATTTGACAAATTCACAAATGTGGTTTTTGGTTTTAATGCCAAATTCACAAATGTGCTGTCGCTACATTTAAACTAATACAATACAACTTGTGTGTACAAAATCCAGAATCACATGAATGTGCATCATTTTGTATAAATAGAAACTGTTGTTAATAGAAAACTTCAATTTGGTATTAATGCAGCTCAGAATTTGTGTGTGCAACAAGTAAGATGTGCATTGATCTCGTTTCTGAGTCGATCCTATTTGATTCATTTGGATTTTCAAGTCTTTCATTCCCCACTTTATCCTTTCACGATCCACACACACACACTGTATCACATTTATTATAAAGAAAATGTTCCATTTAAAAAACTAAAAAAACAACAACATACACTCAGAACTTTGGCAATCGTTCTCTGAGAGGTTTGGTTAATGTTTTAAAGCAAACATTGAATGTAATGTTTAAAGAATGTTTTAAGGATGTTTTCTCATTTCAAATAAGGTTTCTATAAGGTTAAATGTAAACTAAGATATAATGTTTTAACTGTAATATTTTGAGGATGTTTTGGGAAAATTGTTGAGATAAAAGATTATACAATGTTCCATAATAACAAAGGAGGAACATTATCAAATCAGTGTTCGCAAAATGCTGAAGCAAAAGCATTATTGAAGACACCTGATGATCACAAGCAGAATCACTGAAGGAGAAAATCACAAATTGTAAGCCACCGTTATGGAGATCAGTGTTTGCTTTAGTTGGGCTCTTGACACTTATTCTTTCACTTTATATTTTGTTTGTCTGACTGTTATTGATTTATATCAGTAAAATGAACAAAGAAAAGTGGGATCTGATAGTGTTGGTTATGTTTTGACAATCATGCTGTGATCTGAAAAATGAAACTTATTCAGGCGATTTGGTTTAACATTATAGCAACAGTTTAGTGGTTCTACAGCATATGATAATCAGTATTTTTCTTATAATCTAAAATATTTAATAAAAATTATTCTGATCAAATCACTTTCATGTTTATTTAGAAACACAGACCTCAATAATCAGCCTGTGCATCTCAACCGTGGTGACATTAATAATCTTTGTTGCAACCAATTAAAACTCAATGATGGCTCCCATCATGCATTGCGGTATGAATAAATTATGATCTGAATTGTCTATGTCAGGGGTTCTAACTTACTCCTCAGTCGACCCATGCTCTGCATATTGTGCATGTCTCCTTATTAAACACACCTGATTCAGATCCTCAGCTCTGTTATTTAGATCCTAACGAGTTGAGGATCTGAATCAGGTGTGTTAAATAAGGGAGACATGCACAATATGGAGAGCAGTGGGTCGTGAGTACTGGAGTTGAGAACCCCTGGTCTATGTAATTTACTTTTCCTAATTAAATATTCTGCTGGTCACCATAGTTGAGATGTATTGACTGAATCTTGAGGTCTGTGTGTGCCTAAAAGAAAGATTTTTTTTAAACTAGTTTTAAGAAATCCATTATATTATATCTAAAATTCTGGATATTTATGCAGAATCTCAGTTATGCTGTAACCAACAGAATAAACCACAAACATAAACTTCAAATGATGAATGTCATAATTTAACCAACACCTTTACACCGCATCCTAACTACACGTGACGCGAATCAAATTCCAGCGACAGCAAGTGTGTCTGTCCACACTAGACGCGACGCGACTGTGAGATGCCACATATTCAGAACAGCGTGTGAGCTATGGTGTAAGCAGAGTCTCTCTGTGAAAGCGCACTGTTGGCCCGCAGTCGCATTGGAAATGGGTAAGGACATAATCAAATCAAGAAATAACATTATTAAAAATCAGAACATTAACAAAATATACTCATTGACTAATTTTGTGATGAAGTACAGTTGTATGTTTGCATATAATTCATTTTGAACGCTATATTATCTGCTTTCACAATCTGAGGTAAATTATCCGTTATCTTGTGGCACAATGACCTATTTTTAACTAAAAATAAATAATGTGTAGATCATAAACAGTGTAATTTATTCATTCTGTCAGCCGCGACGTCGCAGAAATAGGAACCGTTTCTAAATTAGAAACTTCGCGCGTCAGCGTCGCGTCTGGTTAGGACAAAAACTCTGATTAACATGGAAAAGATACCTTTTATCGCGTGTCGCGGTGTCGCGTGTAATTAGGACACGGTGTTAGATCACTACTTATTCTTTGTGCTCATCTGGCAGATATAACTCCGATACAACAGTCAAACAAATCTAAAGTTAATAATATAAGTGTCAAGAGCCCAACTAAAGCAAACACTGATCTCCATAATGGTGGCTTACAATTTGTGATTTTCTCCTTCAGTGATTCTGCTTGTTATCATCAGGTGTCTTCAATAATGCTCAATCATCACTCAATTAATCACTTAATTATCTCATTAACTTTTATCACTGGAGTTTTTGCTGTGTTCCTTTTCTAGGAGAACATTATAGGAACCAAAATAAAACTACCCGCTGAAAACATTATTAGAACTTTGTAGTATGTTCCCGAGAACATTTTTAGAACAAAACATTTCTAGCTGGGATGTGAGATATGAATAAAATAGAGTACGTACGTCTGCATTAATCTGGATACATTTGAAAATGGCCTTTTCATTTCAAAATGCCCCCTGTCCACACTAGCATTTCCAAAAGTGGCTCATCCAGATTGAAACGTTTAAAAATGATTAAATCACCTTATCTGCATGTGTAAAACATGCTAAAAGTTCACAACATGATAAAAAGAGAGCAAACATAATAAAATTCACACGCTATTCTTCTGGCAAAATATCCCACTACTATTTTCCGCATGACAGCAATTACATTTTTAGTTATCTATAGTTGCAGGAATTCTATATGAAGACTGAACCAATCGAACATTTATCTTCAGTAATGCTATGAAAGCATATGGCAGACACAACAATGTCTATAGGTGATGATACACAGGGCAACTTTTAGAGCAATATTGCTGGGTGATTGTTGCTTAGGCACTTTCCCATTCAGAATGATCAACAAATGTCTATCTAGATCATTTCTGCATAAGACGATTAACGCTGCCAATATGATGCTTATGCCCTTAATTAATACATGTATTAACAAACTGTATTGTTCTATGTACATTTCTGAAAGGCACTTTCTATAAAGCTGCTTTGGAACAATAATTATTGTAAAAAAGCACTTTACAAATACATTTGAATTGAATAAGTTTGATTGGTCAAGGTAGGGTATCGTTTCAATTTTAACGATTCCTGATACCATTCTGCTATCGAATCCATTTCTTAACGATTCTTGGTTTCGATTCCAATATTTATTGGAGAGAAAAAGGAGAGCAAATACTTCTAATAAATAATAATTTAAAAAAATCTACCTTTTATTGTTGTCACATTTAGGCTATTACCAGTAAAACTGTGACAATGCTGTCTGTATGACAACAGTTAAAGGAATTAGCATGAAAAACAATTACAAAAGTATTTCATTTTAACACAAAAAACAGAACATAACAAAATATGTAGCCTAACAGACCTACCTAATTATAGTTTACTGAAGCATAATGTTCTGTTGGCTCTGTTTCTGATTTGCTTTAAGACAGGTGAATGTCAAAGATGGATCAAATCCATTGATCTTGCATATTAGTGCAAATGTTTTGCATAAATGAAGGTGACTGTAGCAAAAGGATGTAACCCTTTCACCACAAATCGTGACATTCAAACACTCTCTACTTGCTCATCTTCCCCTTCATGGCTAAAGTGAATGAAGTCTCTACAAATAAAGATTATGTTAATTACATTATTAGACCAATAGGAATCAGCAAGTGAGTGTTAAATATTTTTTTCATTGAATCATTCATTCAAAAGATTCGTTCAGAAATGGTGAATCATCCATTAACTAAAAAGTATTTATGGAGTATCAAACAAATATTCATAAAAAAAAATAATACATAGATTCGAGTCATTAATTTTCTGATGTTTTTATTCATGATCTCCATTTTAAACATAACACAACAAGAACTATTTTAAACAAAACTGGTTCTCATTTTATCCAGAATTATCGAGCGAACGAAGCGAATTAATTAGCGAGCGAGCATCAAAGTAAGGAATCGATAAGAGGAATCGAAATGCGCGTGTCTTATCGAATCCCCGGTTTTTGGCATTTTGGAACCTGGTTCTAAAATGGAACCGGTTCTTCATACCCAACCCTAGTTGTGGTGTATCCTGTGTCTCACCTGATTCCAACTGGCCAGGAACATTGGTCAAAAAGTTGCCAAGTGTATCATTACCTTATGGGTTCAATATGTGTCACGACTAAACATGCCTTTTCAAATACCTCAGTTTTCACAGTCAACACTTTTTGTCCACACTTGAGAACGTTTTGAAAAATCTCCGTCTTTGTTGACAAAAAAGAGCCACCTCAATGTGGACAGAAGGCCAAAACGGAGAGAAAAGATGCGTTTTCAGACGAAACGATATTAGCGTGGACAAGGCCTAGAAGTTGCCTCAGTTTTTTGTAACCGAGATGAGTTTATCCACTTGCGTATCTGTAAACTTACCTGTGTACGTTGCATTACCTGCTTTTTGGAATAGGCCCTGGGACCAAGCCCCACTGTCCAACATCACTAGTACTGTTTTATGAGTGGGAAAAAATCCCCTGGTTATTGGAGCAGGCCAGAAATGACATATATTTAATGTGTCATATACTGTTACATATACACCCAGTTAGGGATGGGACGGTATGAAAATTTGATATTACGATTATAGTATCCAAAATTATCGTTACTGTTATCGTATCGTTTTGTTAAAATTAGATGAAAGTGTTCAAAAAGAACTGATACTCACACTGAAAATCATTTCAACAAGTTTTATAATTGAAAATCAACAAACAACAAATAAAACAAGCAGCTCTATACAGTTGTTTTAGCAAGATTCTATTCTATGGTGTTTCCTTCTTTATAATGCCCGTTGTCAATAGCAACGCATTATTACACAGCGCACATCCATATCAAAACGGACACGCGCTTTTGTTTCATACAACTTGCCGTCTTGCGTCTCCGGTTTTTGATTGTATTGAAAATGAAATCAGAGTTGATTTATTGTTAACAGAGTTTGATAATATTGGTGTGATATATCTTGTCTGGACGATTGTTTTACAAAATGTATTTATAAACAGGTAAGATTTAAATCATTAGCTAATCTCATTATCAATTCAATATGTCCCTGAATTATGTGGTGAAAATTAAATCTTTAAATCTTAAATCGTGAAAAAAAATTACTATACCTTAAAATCTCCCTCTTAATACATCTTATTTGAAGTTGTTCATTCGTCTTTGGCTCAAAGCCACTTGCTGGAAACTTTTTCGGAAGCTTCACGTCTATTTCAAGTGAGTGACATAAAATGTTTTAACTCAAAACAACATTTTGTGCCCAGTTGTTTCCCAGAAGTAGTTTTGGTTTGAGGTCGAAGTTAACTTGCCTTGCGTTTGCTATACAACAGTGGGTGATGGTCAGACGACTTGGCATATTTGAAGTGTTTCTATTGCAGTGACTTTTTGTTCGGCTGACAGGGTGACGATCCTCGATCAAGTTTCCCTAGGGACTTTTGTAAAAGCCAAAACATGACCACACCTCAGATTTGGTCCTCTTAAAAGGCTGAAAAGTCTCCGAGCACGGTCACTGCCTTCCGCCATTCCTTCTCAAATAGTAATAATAAAAAAAAAACACATTGCGTGCAGCACGCGCCTGCGTCAGACTGGCCGACGGGATTTACAGTGAGTTATTAAAATTGCGATAATCAAACACGGTTTTAATGTTAATTCAGTTTTAAAGGATAATACTAACCGTCAGTATATTTTATCTTGGTTTATCGTGAAACCGGTTATCGTCCCATCTCTACACCCAGTAATAGTAGAGACATGTCTAAAAGTGAAAATCCCATTCTGAATTTCACTTTTAGACTTGTCTCAACTACCACTTCTCCTTACCACACTTGTTTGGGGTGTAGGCCTTCAACCAGGGTTCTCGCCAGACATCTCTATCTTAGACTTTCCTCTTGACCTCGCTCCAGGTGTAACCCATCATGAAGTCCACCTCCAGATCTCAGCGCTAGGTGTTTCTCTGGCCTTCCTCTTTTCCTCTTTCTTTGAGGATTCCAGGTCAGGGCTTGATATTGGTTTCCTGAGGGTGTGGCCTATCCAGCGCCTCTTTGTGATTTCAGCTGTGATGACCGGAGCTGTGATGTTTTGTGCCACAGGTCCCTGTTACTGATGGTGTTTGGCCAGTGGATTTTTCTTAGACAGGTGTTGATGAAGGTCTGGACTTTACTGATAATGTTCACATAAATCCTCCAAGTCTCAGCTCCATACAGAGGGATTGACTTTAATAGTTTTGAAGAAGAAAAAAAGATTTTAGTTTTACATGTCTTGTTTATTTGTCTGTTGATTTGAAAAGAGCTGGCTGGCTGATCTCTGAGTGCTGGGAGGCAGATGATGCATAGAAAAAATGACTAATGAAAGGCTGCTGAGTGTGGGAAAGCTAAAAGATTGTGGAAAAGGTAAAGATAGATCTATAAATTGATATAAATTTAACATTCAAATACACCCAGTGTGCCACTGAGGCATTTGTAATTTTATGGATGGAGGGATTGACGGAAGAGCTTCAGGCAGTGAGTTGTTGCAATTACAGGGATCAGAAGACAAACTGTGCCAAATCACAGCCGGAAGAAGCTAAACCCAGCAACCCAGATACTCAGAGTAGGAGCCGAGGCGCAGATGTGCCATCCACTCATGGCTTTAAGACATTTTGAAAAGCTTGCATTTATAGGGGTGTGCCATTTTAATCAGATGTAT
Source organism: Hybognathus amarus (assembly GCA_030378365.1). NCBI lineage: Eukaryota > Metazoa > Chordata > Actinopteri > Cypriniformes > Leuciscidae > Hybognathus > Hybognathus amarus. Next base: position 278,847 of record JAQIUQ010001124.1, on the reverse strand, counting down.
ACGTTGCATCCTTTTCAGTATTCTGCATTGACAGGGACCAGGGGCCTCATTTATAAACATTGCGTACACACAAAGAAGAGCAAACTTGACTGTAAAATGTGCGGTCCTTCACGCAAGCTCTGACCCAGGCGTACGCACAAAAACGTGAAATGAGAAATGGCGAGCACCGTCGGCAGTTGTAAAAAACATGTGAAAGTGTGTGAAACTGTAGACCGTTGTGTAAAATAAATGGCAATACTGCCTCTCATAAATAACACGAAGACTTCACAAAGCAAGTCTTACAATTAACAGCCTACACAAACACCCGTTTGATCGATCTGCAACAGAAATGCAAATTAACACATATTTCCAAAAAGAAAGTGAAATATGTTCTGCAATAATATTGGCATGTTATACAATTCATCCTCATAAATAAGATGGTAAACAGAACGAAATAATGTACAAAACTGATATTCTCGCCCATATGTCCGTCTAACGGAGCAGATATAGCAATTAGATAGTCAGTCAGATAGATAGATAATTAGGGAGATATATAGATAGATGTATTATTTGTCCACTGGGGAAAGTTGTTTTCATAGTAAAAATGTCTTCATCAGCTACAGAATCATGGTATTCATGCATATGCCTTTAGTTTGTTTTATTTTTGATAAAATAACATATGACATGTCTCAACCATTCAGAAAGCAGCAAGAAATTTCATTTGCGCTGAACTATTTCCCATTTCCAAGTAGATTAAAACCGACATCTGTAGCTTGTCAGATGCAGAATTAAATGGTTGGAAATAAAATGCCCCATCACAATGTGTAATGACGCACAATGGCTGATATTGCGCTCTTAGAAGATGTGGAAGTTAAATGGAAGGATTCAGAGTGAACGCATCATCTTCACAACAAAAGGTGTGGAAAAAATATAATATTTATTCAATAATTCCCTCATTGTGCAGTTTATTTCAGTTAGGACAGTCTTGATTTCGCCCAACTCCTTGGCCACCTCTCTGATTGAATTAATGACTAGACACTTTTTTGCCTCGACTTTGATGTCCGACCATTTCTTTTTCATTTCGGCCACAGTCCGAGGTTGTGAGGCTACAGCATTTACGGCGTCTGCAACCTTTTGCCACTCAAGTGCCTTTTTGGCATTAGTAATGCCCACACTGTGCCCTCCAAACAACATTTTTCTCCTCTTTTCATCCTCGCTAACGATAACTTCTACTTCACATTGAGTGAAGTTACGTTTTTATTATTTACATTATTATTATTATTATGTGTTTAACATCGATTTCGCAATCAGTGAATATTAACTTGTGGGCGTTTCACGGACTATATATGGGCAACTATGGGCGTGACATGAAGCCGCAAAAGCTGCGCTACATTTAGAATTGATTGTGATTTATTAAGGGAAAAATGCGTATGATGTGTACGGTTTTATAAATCCGAATATTTCTGTGTGTACGCACGTCATGTTTCATCCGTACGCCATGTTTCATCCGACGCAAATCCTACGCAAAGTTTTATAAATGAGGCCCCAAAATTGGGTGGATTTATGCTAAACCAGGAACTAAACTAGACACTGTAGAGAATCATCCATGTTTCTGCAGAGTTACCCAATGGTACATCTTCCACAGTGTCGCGGTTTACTGTCTTTACTCTTCGTCCACTTCCTAAACACTGGGCTCCCACACACACACGTGACCGTGCCCACCCAAGTAAAGAGGACCCACCTGTCCCCAAAACATAAATGTTCCTTCATCCTAGGAGCTTCTTGGCATGGTTCAGACTGCAGAGGAAACATTACTGCACAAAAGCACAGGTTCATGTTCAAATAAACACTTGAATGGACCAATTCATGAAGCACAAGCAGGGTGGATTTATGAAGGTCCATTAAAATGGATTAAAAAGTTTGTGTAAAAATGGTTTTACATATGCACAATTATTTTTGCTCCTGTTTCATTAATAAGGCCAGTTGAGTACATTTCTGAGATATGAGCATGCCCGCCCCATTACTCACACTATAGATAGATGTGTGTGTATTTATATATTCTGTGTAAACCTTGAAATCACTGACCAGATTGTTGTTGCTTTTTTACACACTTAGAAATTATCTTCTTTGAAGTAGTAAGAAATCTTCTACATTTCCATCTGTTACACAAGTAGTGGAGTTAAATCGTCTGTTTTTCTTTTGGCTTTTACTTTGACTTAGACTACTACTATTTAAAGAGACACTTAAGTAATTATTTTGGAAAAGTCAACAATGTTAAAAAGGTGAAGGAAAACATTTTCTTCCTCTCCTATTTTGGACTGACCCTTCAGCTTCTTAAGTCCAAGAGACTGCATAAATGAAAACTTGTCTGAGAAAGAGTGATTGACGGTATGTTGGGCTAGAGTTGAGAACTCTTAAAGATAGTGTTGACGCATCTTGTTTGTCAAAATGGATACTTCACATGTCCAGCAGTGGTTTCGCGTGCCAAGGTCGTTGCTGGCTGATGTGCTGCTTTTGTGTCCTGGGACAATTAACTGTGTGTTGAATACTCGAGAAGATGCTTACTACCATTTTAGCTTCTGTGTTTGTTTACATTTGTGTTGTCACTGTCAGTAAAGAATTTTGCCCTTTGGTGTCGCATAATGATTGTCTTGCAATGACCATTTGGTCTTCCTTTATGGGGATGTTACAGTGGAGTTGGAGAAGCTGACTTTGACCCTTAATGAGAGGCTATTGAGTTGAGTCAGGCCACTATGGAAAGACCCAGCTCACTGATGTGAGGGTCACTGCGAAGCCTTGAATTATTCTTCCTTGAATAAACCAATAGCTGGCTAGCCAAAATGCTGTAATTGCCATAGACTCTAAAATGGTCCTGTAATAACCATTGGTAAAGGCGTTGGTTGTGTGGTAGATCCAACATCAGTTTTAGCAGAATTTAAAGAAGTAAGTCTACGTAATTTTCTGAAATGTGTCTCTTATTCTCTCTCTGAGTCTCTTGACAGCAGATAAGGTGGCCAGTCTGGTTTGCAATTCTGTTCATACACGGCTAGTTTTGAAAGTAAGATCTGAAGTCATGTACCCATAGTAGTTTAGTTCAGTTAATATGTTGAACAGAACGGCATTTCAATTAGTTGTTTGTCAGGTCATTTACATATGTGACATCAGCACATGCTTCAATGCCATTTTAATAAAGATGTTCATCTGATGCATATGTACATTAATCCAAATTAAACATTCTCACACTGAAAGTGCTCATCCTTTGTCATTCCCTCTTGACCCTAGATTAGAATTCAATCCTGAGTAATCCTAATTTGGATTTTGCGCAATTGGCTAAACACAGCATGTGACTTGTGTAAAAAAAAAACACTGTCTCTCTTTTACACATCACGCAGTGTCCAAACCAGATGCGCTGCAATAAGATTTCCCTGACAAGGAATTTGCCCTGTCCACACTAGACTTGACTTGACAAAATCATTCAAAAAGATCACAGCCAATAACAACAGCCTGTAGAGGAGCTCTCATACAGTACATATGGCACAATTTTAACTTTATAAAAACATACTGAGTAGTGAAACACTGACACAGTTTGAACGTTCTTGTTTTCATACATTTTTTAGATCTAATTATCCATTGTTGGTTTTAGTATGGCTATGAAGGTCAAGATTCAAGCTCACATTCAAATTTTTTAACAATAAATAAAGCACAAATTTGGTACCAGCTGCCTAACATGCAGTTCCAGCCACGATGTTCCAGAAATAGAAACCATTTCTAAAATATAATCGCACACACTCACCTAAAGGATAATTAGGAACACCATACTAATACTGTGTTTGACCCCCTTTCGCCTTCAGAACTGCCTTAATTTTATTGCTTCAACAAGGTGCTGAAAGCATTCTTTAGAAATGTTGGCCCATATTGATAGGATAGCATCTTGCAGTTGATGGAGATTTGTGGGATGCACATCCAGGGCACGAAGCTCCCGTTCCACCACATCCCAAAGATGATCTATTGGGTCTGAGATCTGGAGACTGTGGGGCCATTTTAGTACAGTGAACTCATTGTCATGTTCAAGAAACCAATTTGAAATGATTCGAAGCTTTGTGACATGGTGCATTATCCTGCTGGAAGTAGCCATCAGAAGATGGAGACATGGTGGCCATAAAGGGATGGACATGGTCAGAGACAATGCTCAGGAAGGCCGTGGCATTTAAACGATGCCCAATTGGCACTAAGGGGCCTAAAGTGTGCTAAGAAAACATCCCCCACACCATTACACCACCACCACCAGCCTGCACAGTGGTAACAAGGCATGATGGATCCATGTTCTCATGTTTACGCCAAATTCTGACTCTACCATCTGAATGTCTCTAACAGAAATCGAGACTCATCAGACCAGGCAACATTTTTCCAGTCTTCAACTGTCCAATTTTGGTGAGCTCTTGCAAATTGTAGCCTCTTTTTCCTATTTGTAGTGGAGATGAGTGGTACCCGGTGGGGTCTTCTGCTGTTGTAGCCCATCCGCCTCAAGGTTGTGTGTGTTGTGTCTTCTTCACAAATGCTTTGCTGCATACCTCGGTTGTAACGAGTGGTTATTTCAGTCAAAGTTGCTCTTCTATCAGTTTGAATCAGTCGGCCCATTCTCCTCTGACCTCTAGCATCAACAAGGCATTTTGGCCCACAGGACTGTTGCATACTGGATGTTTTTCCCTTTTCACATCATTCTTTGTAAACCCTAGAAATGGTTGTGTGTGAAAATCCCAGTAACTGAGCAGATTGTGAAATACTCAAACCGGCTCGTCTCGACACCGACAACCATGCTACGCTCAAAATTGCTTAAATCACCTTTCTTTCCCATGTCACTATTTGACATTTCGAAAATAGCAAAATAGCACCAAATTGCTTTCAAGGGGTGATTTACTCTGTTTTACTCTATACCTTGGCTTTAGGGGCCTAAACACGGAGTTAAACACAATGTCTATCACAGGTAAAATAGCATAATTTGAGATTCTGGTGATTAAACAAATTACCCATAATTCTCAGAGGTTCCTTTTTATGTTCTCCATAGTGTTTGTTAGACCTGTAGATTTAACCTGAAATGCATATGGGAGAAATGGGCTAAAACTAGATTTTACCATGACATTCATAGTATTTACTACATCAAATAAATACATTTAAAAAAAAGTTAAGATACTGTACACATGCATGCTTTTCATTTGTCAGGTGAATTTCTAGAGAACAATATTTGTTTATGCATATTTTGAGGGCCACGGTCCACTTTTGCTAAAGGGTTGCATCTAAATGATATTGTGTGTGGCGGTCTGAGTTGTCGGGCCAGTCGTGGTTCTGTTCTAGAGCTCTGCACAGTTGTCACCCTGTTTTCCTCTCTATTTAAAGGCAAATGTTCCACCCCAAATCACATGTGGGCAGAACACATATAATTATGGCACGCTTTGTTTACATCCTTATTTTCTGCTTCTGTTTACATTGAAGGATTTTCTGCGAGAGGATGATGAGTCATGAATGTCAGAGTTTTGATGTTCAAAATGAAGACAATTATGTTTGCTTCTGTGTAAAAGCATTACCCACAATGCTTGTTTCTACTTCTGTTTGGCCACAGCAGTTATTTCTAAAAAGACCTTTGCATTAGTCTACAGAGGCACCGCTGGGTTCTCAGTGGTAAATTTGCAATAAACTGTTGTTCGATTTTTGAGTTTGGAAATATGTTTAATTTGTTCAGTTTCTTCTGAAAACTGAAGTCAGTGTCTTCTGCTCACGCTGCAGTTATTAGTGATCTAGAAATACAGTAAAAGCAGTAATATTGTGACATAATATAACTTTTGTCTGTGTGAATATATTTTATAATGTAATTTATTCCTGTGATCAAAGCTGTATTTTCAGCATCATTCCTATAGTCTTCAGCATCACATGATCCTTCAGAAATCATTATAATATGCTAATTTGCTGCTCAAGATTTTTTTATATATTATCGATGTTGAATATTATTAAAATTATCACTGCTCTTTTGCTGAATATTTTTGTGAAAACAGTGATGCATATTTTTAAAATTTGCAGATGAAATGAACATTTGAAGTATAACTTTTTTAACAATCTTTGTAAAGTAAATGTCTTAACTATGACTATTATTTATTTATATATATATATATATATATATATTAGTGCTGGGCAACGATTACATTTTTAATCCGATTAATTCGCATGAATTTCTTGCGATTAATCACGATTAATTCGCATTGTTGCGCTGAAAATTGAATAATGAATTCTAAAGTAATGTATTGCACACTTTTGATTTAAATGTACTGCTATATACATAAAAGTGTGGTTTGCAAAAATAAGGTGCTTTATACCAG
>JAQIUQ010001124.1:247500-267500 GCA_030378365.1 Hybognathus amarus | reverse complement strand
ACAACTTGGCTATAGTGCTGTTAAATGAACTGTACTGTTACACTAATCACTAGGGTTGCCAACCGTCCCATAGTGAAATATAAAATGCTCTGTCCTTTATTGAATCACTACAAAAACAAATAAATAAATAAAATCATATACATTAGTGACCAAAAGTGATGTCTGGCCTTTATTCAAATATTACTAAAAATGTGTCACACCTTATTTTAGGTGTCTTTAACTACTAGGCTATGCACTTTAAAAAAAAAGTATGATTTACTTAATAAATATTATTAATATTAAACAGTATTAATATACTGTTAATGTTATATTACAAAACACTTTAGCTGCTTATGAGGAGGGATACGTCAAAGTCCCTTTCAAGGACTCCGGGCAACTACGTTCAAGCATCCGAAGACCAAGAATTTGCATTAAAAAAGTGTATTTTTCAGGCATAAAGTGTGAGTTCAGTTCTAAGTGTGAGTCTCTGATTTCTATGGCAACTGGAGCTTTTTCAGCAGCTGCAGTGACACTGTCTTTACCAATCAGGGATTGGCTCTTTTACTTAGAAGGCGGGACTTTTATTCTGCCATTTTGCGTGTTGTAGTTTCTCACGTTCATAGTAACAGGAGTGAACCGTCTTTCTATATCTGTAGTTCTATATCTTTCTCCGTTCAATCACCTGATGATGGAGTTTTGGTTCCTTGCCACTGTTGCCTTGACTTTTGGCTTGCTTGGTTGGGGACATTCAATATTCAACAAAATTATTGATCTGTGTTGTATTATTTCCATGTTATCAATGTGAACCTGCTTTTTGCAAGACTTGAAGACGTGGAACAATAAATTTGAGAATACTGGATTAAAAATCTTTATTCAATAATAATTTTTTTGATCAATTAAAGATTAATCAATTGTCAAAATAATAGTTTGTTGCAGCCCTTGGCTTTCTTCATGTCACAGTCATCAACCGTGATTTGTTAGTCAATTACAGGTGGCATTAGAGGGAGGTTTCACTTTATAGAGAAAACAAATCTGTCATCAATTTAATTGGCAATTCTTACTGGAGAAAGACTGCAAAGTTTAAATGCATATACTGTATCTGCTAAAGGACATGAGTGCATGAGCTTACATGACCTTGCACCGATTTATAGGGTTGTGCATATACAGTATACAGTGAACTATTGTGAAGGTCTCTCAGTTCAACATGGCCATAATTGGCTCTGGGTGGGAACGTACACAGCATTACAGTTAATGTAAATACTGATTGATGTTGTTTGGGCTTTACTCTCTTTAGCACTGGCTATGAGATAAGTGTGCCAGCTTTGTTATTGTTCGATCAAACGCAGACCGAGGACCTAGTGTTTAAAGTCAAAGTAAAACAGGAACAGAGTTCATTTTTACAAACATATTTGGCAATATTTGTTTGTGGGGTGGGTGAAGCGATTATTTATTTTATCAAATTGGGCCGAGTTTGAATGTTTATATATTGAAATAAGCTAATGATTCTGTGTCATGCAATATCTGGACCTTGACCCTGGGCACGTAATTTCAAAGAAGATTATTTCGTGACTGCAGTGTAGGGCTGGGCGATATAAACACTTCATGTTTTTTTTTTTATTAGTATTATTATTATTTACACTTTTCCAGTAATTTTTCTTAAAGTCACCGTGAAACGGAAGTTGAGATTGTAATTTTTTCCTTGTTGTGACGTATATCCGAAGTGAAACGGCTTCTGAAATTAGAACAAAATGTCGGCCAGGGATTGATTTCGACCTTCAGGGATTGATTGGATCGTTGCAAACAAAATGGAGGCAGATTTGAATGGGATTCTCTGAGAGGCAGTTCACCGATAGCCACACCCTCATCGGCTCTGGCCACACCCTTTCGCCATTGCACGTAACCGAAATAGAAGAGAGGTCGTATCGATGGGGGAGGGAAGGGTAATGTCTTTGACTAAAGATTATAAGGGTACATGAATTTAAAAAATAAAATAATGCACAGATAAATCATTTATAATAAACTTACAATAAACAATTTTATATATTATATTATACAATATTTATATAAAAGGAAGATTTGTCAAATTAGATATTTATGCCGACTTTAACAAAATAAATATTTAAATAGAAAAACTAATTTCTTAGTTTTTGCATGTGACAGGTGATATTGTTAGTCACCTTATTTTTGCGCGAGGCCCTCATCACACACTTGGCACAGCCCTTGTGACGGTTCTGTTGTTGTCCCAAGTTGGCAATTTTAACTCCCAACAGTTATTCAACACAAGCTAGACCTTTGGAGTTGCCCCGCAGGTGGTCCTTGACCTGAAAATTTTAAAAACGGTCCAAGTATAATGAAAAAAAAAAAATAATAATAAAATAAATAAATAAATAAATATATAAATATATAGAGAGGCGTTTTGGATGTTTAATTTAAAGACTATGTCTCCTTTAGGTTTAAATTAAGACTTTTATTGGGCCCTATCGTAAACCTGGTGCAATGCGGCGCTTGTGTGTTTTTTGCTAGTTTCAGCCCGACTCGGTTATCATTTTTAAGTTCTGTAACTTTGCAAGTTTTCCACTTGCAAATTCCACCATATACACTTACCTAAAGGATTATTAGAAACACCTATTCAATTTCTCATTAATGCAATTATTTAATCAACCAATCACATGGCAGTTGCTTCAATGCATTTAGGGGTGTGGTCCTGGTCAAGACAATCTCCTGAACTCCAAACTGAATGTCAGAATGGGAAAGAAAGGTGATTTAAGCAATTTTGAGCGTGGCATGGTTGTTGGTGCCAGACGGGCCGGTCTGAGTATTTCACAATCTGCTCAGTTACTGGGATTTTCACACACAACCATTTCTAGGGTTTACAAAGAATGGTGTGAAAAGGGAAAAACATCCAGTATGTGGCAGTCCTGTGGGTGAAAATGCCTTGTTGATGCTAGAGGTCAGAGGAGAATGGGCCGACTGACTCAAGCTGATAGAAGAGCAACTTTGACTGAAATAACCACTCGTTACAACCGAGGTATGCAGCAAAGCATTTGTGAAGCCACAACACACACAACCTTGAGGCGGATGGGCTACAACAGCAGAAGACCCCACCGGGTACCACACATTTCCATCTTAAACAGGAAAAAGAGGCTACAATTTGCAAGAGCTCACCAAAATTGGACAGTTGAAGACTGGAAAAATGTTGCCTGGTCTGATGGGTCTCGATTTCTGTTGAAACATTCAGATGGTAGAGTCAGAATTTGGCGTAAACAGAAAGAGAACATGGATCCATCATGCCTTGTTACCACTGTGCAGACTGGTGGTGGTGGTGGTGTAATGGTGTGGGGGATGTTTTCTTGGCACATTTTAGGCCAATTAGTGCGAATTGGGCATCGTTTAAATGCCACGGCCTTCCTGAGCATTGTTTCTGTGAATCAATCAAGCAAGTTAATTATTATCACTTCATGATCTTTAATGTTCTGAATATAATCACAGCGTAAAAAGGGAATTGTTACATTAACAAAGGCAGAACAGGGAAAACGTTTGTTTTTGTTTCTCCTGTTTTAAGTCAATACATTTATTTTAGTGCAAACCTTTTGTGGAAACTGTTCAGTTACCCATGTTACTCATTACTTGACCGGTACTGCTGACAAAATGTTAAAGGGAAAACCTAACTTGGATCTAAATGTTTCATCAGCATTATTTCAAATCCAATGTCAAACCTAGATGTTTCTGTATAGAAGTTAATCCTTTCCATTTGGATGGATTTTCCTTTGCCTGTCATCAACCTAAGTACTGTCTTTCCCATCCTCATGTTAATGACCATGAGAGAGTGAAAGTGTTTGATTTAAATGGAATTACTGACTACAGCATCGGACTGACTCACACAGCAGTTAAAATCATCACTGGTTCGGTTTAAGGGAGGGTTACCCACTCTAATCTCTGAAAGATATTTTTGGGAGAATATAGGGTTTAATTGCCGAGTCATTTCTCAGAAGGATTGCCACAGTCCATGGTGAAGGTGTGCCAGATCTGAATAGGCTCCAGTATACTAGTTGATTTTCCCTAAATCTAATTGTTTTATTTTTGTCAGCATTTTTTCTCTGACTGTTGATCACTGTTTACGGGCATGATTGTCTGTCTGGATGGCACAGTTGGGTTTGTTAGGAGTCCAAGCACAACGTTTATACATCAGGCATAAAGAGCTTTTTTCTGCCTTGAATCAGAATCTGATTTGTCGGATCAACTTGAAATGTTGTGTGCAGTGTCTTTCGCCGAGTTTCAGTCATTCAATATGGGTACATTCCCATACAGTCATGGTCAAAATTGTTGGCACCCCTGGTAAATATGATCAAAACTGGCTTTATAAAATAAATCCACATTGTTTATCCTTTTGATCTTTCCTACAAAAAATTGGCAAAATCCTAACCTTTCATTGAAGTAAAAGAATTGAAAGTGGGGGGAAATCACATTATTAAATAAACATTTTTCTCCAAAACACATTGGCCACAATTAATGGCACCCTTTTATTAAATACTTTTTGCAATCTCCTTTTGCCAAGATACCAGGGGCCTGATGTATAAACGTACGCACAAAATGGGCATAGAAATATGCGTACGCATTTTCCCACGCACATATCGGGATTTAAAAAAAAAAAAAACTTGGCGTAAATAAGTGCGCACCGTAAGGATGCTCTTGACCGTGTGTACCCACTCTTTTAGAAGAGTATGTGTTTTGGCGACATCGATGGTGAGAGTTAAATGTCTTTTTGGTCACAGAGAATCTAAAGAAAATTATACATCTTCAGAAAGATAATTCAAATATAATTTCACAAACCTATCATCACTTAAAGCAAACATCCATCCCTTCTTAAATGACCGGGCCAGCACGCGCGTTGGGCCGTTTAGTGAAACTGACGCACATATAGCCTATAATCTAACGGCGGATGGAGTAGAACCGTAAATCTTCATTATGAGTCCAAATCATAAATATAGTGTATGTTCTCAATAACAGTTTAAATAAATAAAAGAATGATTTAAACTACGTTTTACTTCTGATATAAACATTTAGATTAAATATGACATTCTCATTAATGGAGTTAAACACTTAAACTGCATGAAATCATTACTGAGAAGTTACAAAAAATATATATTTAATAAATAGAAATAGACATTTGTTGTGGATGCAATGCTTTTGAACACTTTTCCTTTGGCATGCTGTGTTTTAATGTTTAAACTGATAGCTAATAGCAGATTGTCTAAGAAAATTGTTTCGTGCAAATAATGCACAACAAGGTCTATCTGTTTCCATTAAAATATAAATCAATTAAAAATACTATTTGGCCAGTGGAAAAGATTGAGAAAAACTTTCTCTGAAATGTATTTAACTCTATTTGATTGATTTATTCAAAAACAAGGCAAGGATAGGCTACTTAAAAAAAAAAATGTTTGTAATAATGTGACGGCACATCCGCATTTCATATTTTCCTAACGTCTCTTGTACCGTTAAACATGGTATTACGTGGATGAATAATCATATGCAAATGATATGCAGATGAGGATATGCATAGTAAAGCTAGGCGTTGTAATCTCCATATATGGTTATGTCGGGAGGAGACGCATGTGCACGCATTCTTCCACTGACTGGGATTTATAAAGTGAATTCTGCGCAGGTTCTGGCGTACGCACTTTAGGCAGAAAATTCTGAAATCTGCCTAAAGTGCGTACGCACACTTTAAAGATGAAATCTACGCAAAGTTTTATACATGAGGTCCCAGATCTGAGTCTTCTCCTATAATGCCTGATGAGTTTGGAGAACACCTGACCAGAGATCAGAGACCATTCCTCCATATAGACTTTCTCCAGATCCTTCAGATTCCCAGATCCATGTTGGTGCTTCATCTCTTTCAGTTCACTCCACTCATCAGGTCAGGGTCCGGGACGGTCATGGTAGAAGCTTCATTTTGTGCTCCGTAACTAGTTTTTGTTTTGATTTTGATGTTTGTTTTGGATCGTTGTCCTGATGGAAGAGCCAACCACGGCCCATTATAAGATTTCTAGCAGAAGGCGTCAGGTCTGACCCCCAAGACTCAACTAATCTCTGCAATTCTCCATCTGTGATCCTTGAAGAGTCTTTGGCCACTCAAACTTTCATCCTCAGCGTCCATTAAGAAAATATAGACACACATCCTCATCCTTGGCAGATTCCTAACATCTTTAGTTGATTATAACTTCTTACTTATTGCACTGATGCTCAAATGGGGATTTTCAATTCTTTAGATATTTTCTTACAGCCACTTTCTATTTTGTGATGGTCAACAATCTTCTGATGCACATCAGAACCATGTTCTTTGGTTTTACTCATTGTGATGGATGATTAAAAGAAATTTGGCATTTGTGTTTCCTCATATTTAAACTCCTGTGAAACAAGAAGTCATGACTGGACAATTTTATGTTCCTAGTCACCCTGATGTAGCCTTGATGCCAGCCCGAACTCTGTCCGCCCACAACATTTTTTGGACGGGAAGTTCGGTCTGGACTCGATCCATTGAGGAGTAATTATGATCAGGCAAACAATGTTCGCGCCAATCAAATTGCCAGGGCGGGCTTTATACGATGATGGACAGATTGATCTGCAAGTAATCATCACGTTATCAACGTTCCGCTGTCGCGTCTGTTGTAAAATAAATCGACAGCGCATTAATTTTAATAGACAAACAGAGAACTGCAATCAAGGCATTTGTCGATCAGAAAGATATTTTGGCGTCCTTCCCACATGATTCGGGAAAAGTGTAACTTATATCAGCTGGCTCCGTTGGTCACTAAGAAGATGTGTAATGAAAAGCCTGTGGTCGTTGTGGTTTCTGCTTTGGTCGCACTCATGGAGAAGCAAGTAAAAGAAGCAACACTCGTTATTTAACTTCTAAAATAAGTAAGTTCTGTAGTTGAAAACTGCACTATGCAAAGGAGTTGATTTACTGCGTTGCTCTGATTGGTTGTAGGTCTACCGACTATCCAAATGAGTGCAGAGTTGTTGTTTTTTCCTGGTTCGGTTACGACACGCCTCATAATCAAAGCTTAATGGAGCGGTCTCAGACTCATATTCTCATTAGAATATGAGTATGACGAAGTCAGGCTAACCCTGATGTGCTAAAATAGGTAAAAATGAATGGGAATATCCTTCAGAGATATTTTACTCGTAAAATATTATAGGGGTGTCAATAATTGTGGCCAATGTGTTTTGGAGAAAAACATTTATTTAATAATGTGATTTTCACCCCACTTTCAATTCTTTTACTTCAATGAAAGGTTAGGATTTTGCCAATTTTTTGAACGAAAGATCAAAAGGATAAACAATGCAGATTTATTTTTTTACATTAAATTTTTACATATTTACCAGACTGTATCTAAAAAAAAAGGCAATTTATAAATTCTCTGAAAATCACAGCAGAGAAGAGCTGAAATTCTGAATAGCGCTCATGTGATATTGATTATTTAAATACCTACTTTTGTGAACTTTCTGAAGAATACCTGTACAGGATGTTGGAGTCCCAGTATAAACAGTTGTCCAAAACAGTTAAACTTTTAAGTCTTACATCACAGTCACTCACCGAAACATAGGTACTTTATATTTTTTAAAACTGCATTTAACTGCACGGACACTATTTTATGAGAACAAAAACTTGTTTCATCATTAATGAGTTGGTGCTTAATATTGTTGTGGAAACCAGGATGCTTTTATTCAGGATTCTTTGATGAATTCAAATCTCAAAATAACAACATTTATTTATTAATATTAATGCATGTCTTTACTGTCACTCTCGGATCAGTTTAATGCATTTGTGGTAAATAAATATTAATTTCTTCAGCTTTTTTCAGCCTTGTATCAGAGACTAAATAAAGTCTGCAATAAGATTCTTTGACCCAAACTTTTGTTGTACCTGCACAGTAAATTTCATTACTTAAAAAAGATGTGACTAGATGTGATGCATGTGTGAAACACTTTCCAAAACTCTTTATATCCTTTAAAAAGTTAAACTTTTAAAGTAACCCATCTTCCATTGTTGCCTAAACACTTCCTAAGTAACATGTCCGATCAAAAGGAGGTAAACCAGTCTAATTATACAGACTTTCTTAAGAGTGGTTTGTCAACTAGCCTAGTTTGCATGATTTAGAGCATGTCTAGATACGTGTACGTGTTATTTTATAGAATAATAGTATTCTCCACATCTGAAAGTCTTTGAGCTAAGCACAGAATCTGAAGACCTTTTCCTTCACTCCCAGAGATTTGGAAGCATGGTTGGGGTTTCTGTAATGACAGATTGTTACGTCTACAGTTTTCCGCAGCCTCCGGGGACGAGTTAAGGGAAGACTTGCTTTGGAACTGGCGTCTGAGACTCTTAAATCTTGACCAAATCCCACCCTTTAGCCCAACGCCCTGTTTAACTCTTTTGCCATTCATTCTTCTATGATGATATTTCCCATCCATTCAGATTTGAATTGTTCTTCTTGTACAATGTGTAGTTCTGCTTGGGGTAAGATCTATTTTTATTTTTTTATCTAAGGAAGAATAGCACATGCACACATACGAAACCAAAGACAACCTACAGCTTTCCAGAGAAAGAACTTGAGCACTTGTGATCACCAAGCATGACCTTTATTGTAACTTTATCTAACTTTACAATGACCATGGATCTCTGGTCTGTCTCTTGATTGTGTTTCAATTGCTGGAAAAAGTGGAGAATTAATAAATGTGTGGCGTAAATGACTTAGCGTTATCATCCTTTTTTATCTAGCAAAACGCACATAATATTTGTCACATTACCAACCATGAGGTCTAACATGTACGGCTACCAGTGACTGAAAAACGAGAAAAAAATAGCTTTTTTATTTTCAAAGAAAATTATAATTATGACTGGCCGAATGATTTTATGGAAATATATCCAAAAACTGATCAAGCTCACTATCCTTCTCTTCATTTTCTCAGAGCATTAGACATGTTTTTCTGTTGTGTTGCATTATGTACGAGTGCGCTGGCAGTGTAGATATGGCATTATATGGTCAGCTTCTTTAATTCTAAGTGCAAGCGAAAGTTTTGTTGAGTTGAAATATCATGTTTAACCCTTAAACGTCTTCAGTGACCCAGGACGTCATTCACTACCCTTCTCCTCATTAATTTCAAGTTAGACACCGGCCTTCTTAGTATTCCTCAATCAGTCCGTTAGAAACAACAAACAAGTAAAAAATAATACAATTATTAAACAAGCCTGTTTTCCTATTAAAGGAGTCATGAACTGGCTTTTTAAATTGTATTATATTGTTGTCTGAGGTCAACTTATGATGTTCGCTTGGTTTTTGCATTTAAAACATCAAAATGAATAGTGAGTTGTGAGCCTACTTGAAAAATGGTCGGTTTTTATTGGCGTCTCGCACTGAAGACTTGGAAATAAACGCCCACTGCTGCGAGTGGAGAACAGTTTTGCATATTATAATGAGTTTAACTCACCCGTCGGTGCAC
Source organism: Hybognathus amarus (assembly GCA_030378365.1). NCBI lineage: Eukaryota > Metazoa > Chordata > Actinopteri > Cypriniformes > Leuciscidae > Hybognathus > Hybognathus amarus. Next base: position 258,011 of record JAQIUQ010001124.1, on the reverse strand, counting down.
GTGGGGAAAACGTCCAATGTTGTAAAATGTTAACCGGAATGATTCGCTCATACATGTTCGACCCAGAGTCCGTGTGTTGCACCATTCCTGTCAGATCCAATATAGATGGCACAGCACGTTCTTTACTCTTAATCGGTCTGCAAATCCAGTCTTGTTTACAAAACAATCCTCAGTGAAATGAAGCGAACAGACGACGATGTTTTACCCTCATCAGCTGGAACGTCATTAAAAATAAAGTTTATCCATGCAATCCTATTGGAATCCAGAGGAAGCTTATGCAACGACTGTCTTCCACAACCAGCGCTGCACAATATTCTGTATTTCTTGGTAGATCAATCCGGTTTGTCATCACGAGGTAGGCATCTATGTTATTTAGCTATGCTTGTAATGCACGAATCGGTGAGCGGGGCTGAAACCGGTCGTGTTGAAGTAGGCGTTGATCATCTTCTGTGGGGGTGTGTTTTATCTTCTTTGACGTCATAGTTCCCCACTTTGAAAAACGAGTCGTTTGCAGAGGCTGGTGTCAATAAAAGCTTTTATTGGACTAACAAGAAAGTTTTCAGTTCTGAAACTTACAGGATATTCTTATAATATGATGACAATATGATTTCAAAAGCTCAAAGAAAATGTGATTTCTCAGTTCATCACGCCTTTATGTTTTGTAAAAATTGTATTTGGATTATTTGGATTGTATTAAGGATTGAATTTGGATTGTATTAAGATTAGGGCTGGGCGATAAAACGATAACGATAATTATTGCGATATAATTTTTCTTGATAAAACGATATCAAGAGGTTAATAAATGTTCGAAAATGTTTATTCGCCAAAAGCGGAACGAAACTCATTTGAACCGCGTGCGCCACACAGAACATTTATCCGCTTGGCTCAAAGTCCAAACGGCCGTAAGCGCAGCGCGAGTTCACTAGAGCAGACGCGATTGCTTTGATCGTCTCGCTCAAGACATCCAGCGAGAAGCGCTTGAGTTCAGTGAAGAACACAAATGTCAAGTTTATTTCAAATTATTATTATTTCTTGCATTATAAGCTTGGCACTCGTGATTCCGAGCCGAAATTCAGGCCCTGGAAATATTGATACTAGTGTAACAATATATCGTGCCAAAATATATCGCAATTCAAAAATGCAACAATACGTATCGTGGATTGTGACAATATGTATCGTGGATAATTCCCCCAAATAAGAATTATTGTGCAAGAAAACATTGAAGTTTTCAGAGTTTTAGTGTCAGTACTACATTGAACTACTATATATAATGTTGATTGTAATATATAATAATGCAATGGGGGAATATTTGTGGGTCCTGATAATGCCAATTATGTTAGTAAAAAGTGGCTGACATTATTTTAAATATATCTAGTCAGTGACTGAGTGCAAGCATATTCATCTAAAATAATTCTGTATTTTCAGCTTCAGAATCATGAATATTGTATGTATATATCACCATTGTCCTTGGCTTACAAGTCCAAGCGTATTTATTTAAATCCACAATGTAATATCAAAGTTAGCATTTTAATACATACAAGTTAGCATTTTTTGGAGTATGTCTTGGAGTATCGCAATAATATCGTATTGTGAGTTCAGTATCTTGATATGTATCGAATCGTGACATGAGGGTATCGTTTGGCATCTGTGTATCGATACAATATAATGCAAAATATTGCAACACTACCCAGACAGCAAACTGACATTGAATCAACGTGGAAACGACGTCTCTCATGACATCAAAACAACATTGAGCTGGCATTGTTTTGCTCATTCGAATTAACGTCTGAACCAACGTCACGCGGCATTCTTCAAAGCTAAATGAAAATCGAAAATTGGTTGATTTCAATCGAACGTTGATTTCAAGTTGATTTTCCGTTAGTTTTGAAAGAATGACGTTGGTTCAATGTTAATTCGATGAGCAAAACAATGTCAGATCAACGTTGTTTCGATGTCATGTTTCCACGTTGATTCAATGTCCGTTTGCTATCTGGGTATGCTGTATTGATTCCCACCCCTACTTCTAAGTCATGTCTGAACAAGCCAGCATTGCAGTTTAATGAAACGTTTATGAAAATTAGAATAACACACAGCCAAATGGCACTTAAGATGTGCATGAATTGTTTTCACGGGAAGATTTGTAGAGGCACTACAGAGTAAACGTGTTGGATTTATTTGTTTGTGGTTAAGCTGTCTGTTTGTTTATGTGCGCAGTCTGCGAGGACAACTCAACACGGTCTTCTCTGCCTTTAATTTGATGTTGCATATGTCTTTAACCCTGTGTTATTGGCACTTCTAATTTCAGCCGTTAACATCAGTTGACATTATAGAATATAATTTGGGGAGTTAGCTTTACCTCAGTCTCATTTATCCTTTCATGGAGAATAAAAAAAGAGGACAAAGGAAAAAGCGCCAGAGCTTTCAGCATCCAGTGTGTAGTAGTTTCAGCTGTGTCTGTTGATGACCCTGTGGGACTGCACATTTAATTCCACTCTTGTCTTTTAGCAACCACTGAAAAGTGCCACATGGGACACATGCACTCATTAGTGGCCTTGCTGCTAAAAATGGTGAAGGTTGGTTTCTAAAAGCTGTTTTCCAGGGTTCAAGCAGGTGTACAGTAATGCAGAGTCAAATAAGGTGACTGGCTGTAAATATTATACAATAAGCCGTGTGTTGTGTATACAACACTGACTGCGCAGAAAAGAATAGAAATTGCCAAATAGAGGCTGGTAGCTGTAAAAATACAAATAGCTTTTTGTTAGCGATAAATAGCATGTCTCTCTGGGCGTGTGTGCTTTTCAGTCTTAAATGGTCAGTATCTCTTTGAATCATTTCTTTACGAGGAAGTAACTGAGCTCTCTCTTCCCATAAACTGTGGCGTGAGTGCTTCTAAATGGAGTGGCACAGCTTATTTTATCATCTTGCATTTAGTCTTTGAAGTATTTGAGGATCTAATTCAAGCTTCTCACAGATGCTCGGCACTTCCACCGCCAGCCCTGCACAGCACTAAAACACAGTAAAGGAAGCCGACACATAATAAAGCATAGAATGACGTGAGTTTTTAACACATTTAAAGGTGCATTTTATTTGATTTTCTTCTAAACCACTAGATTGCAAAATTCCCCACTGCTCTTTCCTGAACATCCTCTGCCCATTGAAAATTTGGCTCATCCTTGGCAGCGATGCAAAGTCAATCTTTCACTAAATTGATCTAAGTTTTATATATATATATATATATATATATATATTTGTGTGTGCTGTATATAATTATTTTGTATATATAAATACCTATGCATGCATGTATATATTTAAGAATTATTTGCGCTTAAATTCTGTATATATATATATATATATATATATATATATATATATATATATATATATATATACAGTATGTATATATATATATATATATATATATATATACATATACATATACATATACATAATATATATTATATAAATATAAATATTTTATATATGAATAACACATTTTCTTAAATATATACATGCATGTGTGTGTATTTATATATACAAAATAACTATATACAGCACACACAAATATATTATGTAAACACAGACTTTTATTTTGGATGCGATTAATTGCAATTCATTTTTGCATAGCCCTAATATATATATATATATATATATATATATATATAAAGTGTTACTCACGTATGGAGCGAATCAACGCAACAACTGTTTTCACGCTGTCCTGTTTCTCTCTCTCCAGCTCTGGAAAGCTTTTCTAATATTAACACTATTTCCTGATCATAACTCTTCATTTTCCAGTGATATTCTTCTGAGCTTTTTTCTTTTGTAATGTCTCTCAGCCATCTCTCTTTCTACAGTATTTTCCTTTAAAACTCCCTCTTGCTTGTTCTCTCTCCTCCACCATCATATATATATATATATATATATATATATATATATATATATATATATATATATATATTAGTGGTGCACGATATATCACCCGCCAATTGTAAGTGATGTAGATTGACTGCTTCGCTTGTTTAACTGAGGAACGAGAGAGAGTGAAAGCACCGGTTCGCGACGTGTCGTCTTCAAACGGTCTCTCTCTCCTCACTCGCGCATGTTTATGAATTGAGTTGACTGAATAGACGAGAATACACAATGGTAAAATGTTTTTTTTCTGAACTACTGGTTATGAATTGTGCTAAAATAGCGTTGCCTTATCTTCTCTGAACAGCTTTCCACACATCAGATCAGATGACATAAACCACACTTTCAATAAACCAAAAAAAATCTACCTGGTGATGAAATGTTTTCTGTGTCGAGAACTATAAAAAATAGGTTGAGACAAATCTCGTGCGTTGTCCTAAACTGCCTGGATAATCACACAACATGTGCCGTGCTCCGTTAATGACACATCCGATTCGCGAACTAATGACTCATTTGAACCGATTCACTTTAATGAATGGTTAAAACAACTGATCTGTCCTGCACTGAACTCAAGAGACATAAATCGGAAACACTTTACAATAAGGTTCCATTTATTAAAGTGTACATTTATTAACATTCTATTAATATTAGTTTAATTTAATATTATAATATATTAAATATATATTTAATATTATTTAATATTAGATTTACTCCATGACAAAAACACCCCAGCCCAGTCATTCTAAAAATAAAATATCACAAAATGTAATTTTTTACCAATTTCGTGCAGCCCTAATCCTCGCTATGTGTTTTCTATACAGAGATATCGACATCGGTAAATATCGGTATCGGCAATAACAGCAAAATTAATATCGGTATCGGCCACAAATTTTCACATCGGTGCATCACTAATATACGTATATATATATATATATATATATATTATATATAAATATATAAATATTAGAATGTGCTGTATGAAGCAAATGAGAACTGTTAAAATTATTTGCAACCAAGGTCTTGTGATTTCCTGGGCTGCGTTTCCCAAAAGCATCGTAAGCCTAAGTTGATCATAGAGACCATTGGTGGCAATTGTTCTACGATCAACTTAAGTTTACGATGCTTTTGGGAAAACCATCCCTGGTTTGTTCAATGATATGTAAAAGTAAAAGAAATGCCTCTAGCCACCTTCTCTATTTTTCAATTATGATTTTTAAGCAAAACAAATTGCTTTATTTCTTATCCCACATGTGTTGCTTGATCAATTTTGTTAATAGCAAACCAACTAAAAAATGTTTCAAACAGGCTCACAACTTGAAAATGAAGAACTTCTCAGAGTTGCGTGTGGTGAAAGTTGAGCTACTTTAAAGGTGTAGTAAGCGATAGAAACACTGTTTGAAAGTTGGTAAGACCGACACAACCAAACACAACAACAAATGTGTAGTCAATCAGCATTAGGGGGTGTGTGATGGTGGAGGAGAGAGAACAAGCAAGAGGGAGATTTAAAGGAAAATACTGTAGAAAGAGAGATGGCTGAGAGACATTACAAAAGAAAAAAAACTCAGAATATCACTGGAAAATGATGAGTTATGATCAGGAAAGAGTGTTAATATTAGAAAAGCTTTCCAGAGCTGGAGAGAAGAAGCAGGACAGCGTGAAAACAGTTGTTGCGTTGATTCGCTCCATACGTGAGTAACACTGGGTTTGAGTGTCATTGTTTGTCTGAAAACTGCAGTGCTGTTGACAACTAACAACCAACTCTTAAGGTCCTTGCACACGGAGTCCGAAATTTTCACACGTTAAAAAATAATAACACATTTGCCCCACTGCCTCTGAAACTTTCATCCGTCATAAATAAATTCGGATAGAGTTAAGTTTTCTGCTTTTTCGTACCCGTAGCAAGGGCTTTGAGAGGTGTTTTGACAATTCAGAACCACTGAATGACAATTTCAAAAAAATTATACGAAAATTTCGGACTTCGGTTGTTTACTGTTTAGTGTCCTTGTTAGTGCAGTCGCCTCATGTGCCGCGATCAGGGGTTCGAGACCGAGGGGCGTGTTTGTTTGGTCAATTTAAATATCAACAATGTTCAGCAACGACATAGAGAAATAACATACATACATATACCATTAAGGCGAACTTACAAGATGAGCTAAGAAAAAGGTACAAATATTTCAAAATTGATGGATTTTTCACAGCTTGTTAATTGTTCCCAGGTGAATGAATTTAATCATATCATTATTAATTCAGTGTCCTCTAGTGGTATACAAAGGACGCAATACACGACTGGATGCCATGAACTGGATGTGGCATGTTTTGAAGAAAAGGGTGTGTAGTTTAAGTAGGAAAACATCTGAAAACACTTTCAACACCTTTAAAAGGTTCTTAAGTGTTTTTAAAATAGCATAAGAGCAGGAAAAATTAATAGAACTCTACACTTTTTTCATTAAGCACATACCTGTAAAGCACAAGTCCATTTAAAGGGTCATGAAACCCGCTATTTCATCAGCAGTTAGTTCTCACCGCAGGTTTGGAAACTGCTACAGAAGTGGATGTGGTGAGCTGTGGTGTGGAAGCAGAAGAGGCATGTACAGCAACAGATTCGGATGCAGTCCTGGGTTTTTAATTCTCTCATTGAGTTACACCGTCAAATATTTCTATAATTCTGAAGCATAGTCTTCATATTAAAAGTGAGGGGTACAGAATTGTCAAGTGTAATACCATTTTATCTGGCCTTTGTCTAATTGACAGGTTATCTTTTTTCTTTTTCTTGCTTTTGAACTTTTTCCATGATAATTTTCTCAAAAATATCATGTCTCCCAGAATATTCTGTTCAATGAATATATGAATGTGAAATATGGAAAGAGAGAGCCTCTGCGTTTTAAACAAAAACAGCCCATTTTATTCTAGCTTCATGCATTCTCTTTTCGACTTATCGAACAAGTAACATTTTGTGCAAAAAGCTGAGAAAAATGTGTTTTTGTCAGAAGACTACGACTGGGTGGGATTCAGAATGATGATCAAAGCACAGATAGAGTAGATCGAGTCCATCAACACCCCCAAAGTTTCGCAGTCCTAAAGCTCAACATTTCACTCACTAACATTAGCCTGTTTATATTTATATGCCATTTAATATTGATGATTGCTTTATTTTACATATCCATCTGCAAACATTTGCAATCGCTTGTTTCTGCTTCTTTTTCGCCTGTGTGTTCTGTACTCTTTCAGAAGATGTGTAATAGCGCCCCCTACCACATACCAGTGAAAACATGAAAAGCCGAAATTTTCCAACAATGGCGGGGAAAGAGTTAATTGGCAAAGAAATCAAATACACTGCTGAAGAATAACCAGTCATTTGTATTCTATATATTTTTTTCACGGTATAAGGCAGAATATACCGTAATAAAGCCGATGTCAATTAGCGCTGCATTATTCATATACTTTATTTTTATGAAGTACACCAAAATGGCTTCATCAGTCAAAAGCAGTTTTTATTCAGCTGCAGGAATGACTGTCCATAAGGAATTTCCTGGAACGTCAAAAGTTATAACTTTTGTAAGACTTAAGTTATGGACTTTCTGTGCGAGTGCGCCCTCTAGAGTCAAGTATGAATGAAACACAAACAGAATGAGAAGGTTTAACGCTCCATAATGCTTACAAAGGTCTACGTGTATATCATCGTTTTTATAAGATTTAAACATCAAGCCGTGCATAGGCTATTTTATCTCTTTGGATTTAAATGTAGATTTTTTTCACTTTGGGACATGAAAACCTTTGAAAACCATTTTTTTATGTTTCCTAGTTTCCAAGTGCCAGCCATGACTCTTCCATGTGCCAATGTGCTATAAGTTGCCATTCGATTGGTTAGAACCAGGCGCTCTAAAGACTGGTTCCACTCACTGCTCAGAAATGAGCAAAACACTAATAGCCTCTATGCACGAACCCTGATGACGTGTGTCTGAAAGAATCTCAGTCAGCGTCTCTACTTCCGGAAGCGCGTTCTGCAGGCCAAGTGTATAGAGGCAAAACTTTAATAAAATCCGTTTTCTCAGAAACGGAGACAACGATTTTAGAAACGCTGATTCGCTAGTCGAATTTCGTACGATATGAGAGAATACTAACCCTCAAAGTTGTTGATGTAGCTCGAAATATATAATTTAAATAACTTCTCTTTTTTACTCTTGTGGGACAGCTAACTGCCTCACAGTGTTGTTAACATCATTCACGTTAACCGCAGGAACGTTTTTATAAACAGCAAGTGTAATTTTACACTATCTCCACCTAACGCAAAACCTGGCTTCTGACCATAGACTGACGCAGCACCGGATGTAACTGGGCATGCCGAGTCAAACCCGGAAGCGATCGTGCATAGAGGCTATTTGCTCATTTCTGTTCAATAGGAAAGCAACTCATGCTGTTATGAATATTTAAGAGAAGCAAATTTTCATAGGATAAGCACACATATTCTCATAAATAATTACGACACATTAATGATGAGTCATCGATGTTCTGTAGGTGTGAGAAAACCCTGCCATCTGCCATAAAAAACAAATCATACTCCATATTCCATACCAGATGGGGGCAGTATAGAAAGTGAGTTGTGCCGCGCTCGCGCGCACTCTCACGTCTTCACAACACGAGCGAGCGCTGTTTTGCTCTCTCCCATTTATCGCAAAAAAAGTTACTACGCTCACATTAGGTGGTTTTCAGGCAATTCAAAAAATACATATTTTGCAACACTGCAATGGAAAGTTTGTTTGTTTGTTTGTTTGTTTGTTTGTTTGTTTGTTTGTTTTTGCATTTTGTATAAGTACTAATGTTTTAAACGTTTTTTTTTCATGTGTATATGCTTTAAGACCTTTTTTCGATTTTCGATTTAATCAAGAACGTAAACCAATGCCAATGCTGTTTAGTAGCCAGTCAGTTGCTATTGTTGCCAAAGTTAAAAAATGTAGCAAATTATCATTCAGAAATGTTTAGTTAGTGTGTGGTGAGGTTCTGCTTTACTCTCTTCATCGCGGCTTTCTCGGTCTGATTCTGCCTCAAACTGATACTGCAGTTCGAAACCCGTATTGCCTTATTTACATCTGGACCGGAGCGCAGGCACGTTTCGCCAGTAAAGGTAATGGGCATTTACCTTCCGGACAACGTGAGCGACAGTTTAGCCAATCACAACACACCGGCCCAAACGAACCATCAATATTTTAATTCTTATCAAGTAAAGTGGAACACATTGTACTAGTTATAAAGATGTCATTAAGGGTCATTACACTGTCAAATGCTTTAACAACAGTGTCATTAATATTTCCCTTTACCTCAAGTAAAGTGGAACACGTTGGACTGAGTTATGATTTCTTGGTTAATGTCAAGTTGTCATAACAAAGACATTTTAAACAATGTCAACTTTGCCTTAAAAGTGTCGTAATTTACCGAATGACACTTAATGACAACAGTCATAAACATTCATAAAGACTCCTTCATGTTCATGACAGGTGTTATGTCATGTTTATGACAGTGTCATGTCGGTCTTATGCACACCCCTTCAAATAAAGTGGTACCGATTTGGAACTCGAAAAGATGGAAATAGCACAAACTTAATCAGCTTAAAAATGTATCAGTTTATCAAAAAACTTAAAAATTAATCAGTTTCTTCCAACAATTCAAATGAACACCTGCTAACCTTTGTAATCTGTGATGTGCAACTCTGTTAATCTCAGAAAATGTTGCATGACCCATTAAAGCCCTGAATGTGGTCTCTGATCATAATCGCGTGTATGCGGGTGGTCGCTCAGTCATCAAAACTACAAAGCATTGTTGTTTTGTTTGTGAGATTCCATGTTTCAGGGAGCGTGTGCTCCTCCAGCTGGATAAGATCACCGCTCCCCCAGAGGGCGTCACGCTGGACCTCTGCATTTGTCTGTGTGTGTGTGTGTGTGTGTGTGTGTCTGTGTGTGGAGGAGAAGCCTCTAGAACAGCCCCTTCTCCGCTATAGGGATATTGCTATATTATCGTCTTGCTTCGGGTGGTCTTTAGCTATGTCGTGTGTGCACTGTTAGTGCAGATGAGCAGATAGTAACCCAGTGGTGTGTGTTTGAGCTGGTGGCTTGCAGGAGTGAGTGTGTTTCCAATCGAACAATAGCGCTCTCTAGCGTTCATTGCTTAACAGTGACACTAAACCCTTTTGATTCAAATTCCATTGAGTCATTTTGTGGTTCCAGAAATTTCAAGTGTCTGTATGTTATTTAATTCAAACAATTGGTATTTGATCGAGAAAAATAAAATCTTGTTTGTGTGTGTTGTCTAGGTTAGACTTTTTTAATGTCAATATACACTTAAGTCACCCTGCAGCTCTCCGAGTCCCTCTAGTGGGCTCCAGTATAATGTTTTTGTATTTGGCAGAGGTCTTTTTTTGCCAATTTGTCATTTATTTACATGATGACAAGGACAGCCAGAACTTTTGTTTCATTTGTGGCAGTTTGCACATCTGCTTGCTTAAAGGGATAGTTCACTTTGAAATTAATTTTTGGTATGTTTTATCTTACCTCAAGGGCATCCAAGATGTAGGTGTCTTTGTTTCCACAGTATTTTCCATTTTGACATTTTTC
>JAQIUQ010001124.1:235000-242500 GCA_030378365.1 Hybognathus amarus | reverse complement strand
CTGACGCACAGAAGTGGGTTGACTCACCCATATTATGATTATATAGCAAGTAGGGTTGTAACGGTATACCGGTATGGCGGTTTATCACGATATTGACATGTACGATTATCATATCGTGCACATTTACTTATCCGCAGTAAAAAAAAAAAAAAAAAACCAGAATTCACCTGCACTGCCGCATGCAACTTCTTTCAGCTTGACTGCTTACACTCCATACCTGTACAGCGCTGAAAATGTCAGAGACAGAGGCTGCGAATCTCTATCTCCCGCCGAAAAAATAAATAAAATCTGCAGTATGGGAATATTTTGGATATCCGAAAAAGATCGTGGTGTTGTCCTTGAAGATGGATATCCAATTTGCAAGATATGTGGACAAAGAGTGGCTGCAAAAAGCAGGAAACACGTCGAACATGTTCTCCCCATATTCAGGAACACCATCCCTCCGTGAAGATAAAGGTTATTCATAACTTTTATAACTTAAGGCCATATTATTTCTGTCATGCTGAGGGAATCCCGGTCTGTCAAAAAGACGCACACCCGTCTTTCTGTGTTACAATACAGATATGCCACGTAAAATGCGCGATTTAAAAGATAGATGGATGAATAAATCAAAATATAGCTGCAGTAGCCTAAATCAAATCGCAATGTGCGTGTCTGTGAATATACAACGCAAAAAGACTGGTGTGCGAGCCCCTTCTATATTCAGCGCGTCTCTGTATGAATGAGCAGCGCCGTTTCGTAGATCTAGTACACTCTCAAGTACGCATGACGCACATGTTTTTTAAAGCTGTCTCACCCACTATGTGAAGACGTGAACACATGAACATATACAGACAGAGAACACTTAATGTGCACTTTAAAATTGTTTTTTAAAAGAATAATCATCAAATACACTGACTGAAACTCATAGGTGTTCAGTACAACCTGTAAAAAAAAGTTTGGTTTAGTCTATGACTAAAATAATGACTAAAATATATTACTATTGTGTATAATTTTTTTGTCCATGTTTTAATTTAGTAAACCTCTCTTGTGTAGACAAACTAAAGTTGTTACATTTTATCTGATTGCATTTTCAAAAATACATTTTGTATTCAATCACAGAATCCAGACCAGTTATTTCAGACAACCCAGAATTTCTGAGGAAATAAATATACATTTCATAAAGACTCTATTAAAAAAACTTGTTACAATAAACCATGTTCAACCAAAAAACATATCTTTTTTATTAATTTAAGGGCCATTGTAGCTGATGATGATTATAATAATGATAGTTTAATATCGTATACCGTGAAACCGTGATATTTTCTGAGACGATTATCATACCGTGAAAATCTCATACCGTTACAACCCTAATAGCAAGACATGATGGCAGATTTGGAGGACAGAGAAACAACTAACGTTAATTACCCATGGCCTTATTTGTCCAAGTTCAATCAGTATTTTTGAGAAAATGTTCTACAATTTATGTTGGATGTATATTTTGTTCTTGCAATGTTGTAGGCTATTTGTTGCAATTTTGCACTTTTGAAACTCTTTGAAATCGTAATTGCATTGCCTTGTTTTAAACACTAAATATTTTACTTAAAACATTCCTCAGAGAATTATTCAGTTATTTATAATATACGTTGTTCAAAAAAAGTAAAAGTAGTTTCAATGTAGCTTGCTACTTTTCTAAACGGGTAGCTTGACTGTAGTTAAACTACTTTAACTTACGAGTAGCTTGTAGCTTGTCAAACTACAGATTCAGAGTAGCTTCCCCAACACTGATTATTTCTTGGTTAATGTCAAGTTGTCATAACAAAGACATTTTAAACTTTGCATTAAAAGTGTCATAATTTACCGAATGACACTTAATGACAACAGTCATAAACATTCATAAAGACTCCTTCATGTTCATGACAGGTGTTATGTCATGATTATGACAGTGTCATGTCGGTCTTATGCACACCCCTTCAAATAAAGTGGTACCGATTTGGAACTCGAAAAGATGGAAATAGCACAAACTTAATCAGCTTAAAAATGTATCAGTTTATCAAAAAACTTAAAAATTAATCAGTTTCTTCCAACAATTAAAATGAACACCTGCTAACCTTTGTAATCTGTGATGTGCAACTCTGTTAAAATCTCAGAAAATGTTGCATGACCCATTAAAGCCCTGAATGTGGTCTCTGATCATAATCGCGTGTATGCGGGTGGTCGCTCAGTCATCAAAACTACAAAGCATTGTTGTTTTGTTTGTGAGATTCCATGTTTCAGGGAGCGTGTGCTCCTCCAGCTGGATGAGATCACCGCTCCCCCAGAGGGCGTCGCGCTGGACCTGTGTGTGTGTGTGTGTGTGTGTGTGTGTGTGTGTGTGTGTGGTGGTGGGAGGAGAAATCTCTAGAACGGTCCCTTCTCCGCTATAGGGATATTGTTATATTATTGTCTTGCTTAGGGTGGTCTTTAGCTATGTTGTGTGTGCTAGATGAGCAGATAGTAACCCATGTGTGTATGTGCATCATTGCCCATGTGAATACAGTGGTGTGTGTTTGAGCTGGTGGCTTGCAGGAGTGAGTGTGTTTCCAATCGAACAATAGCGCTCTCTAGCGTTCATTGCTTAACAGTGACACTAAACCCTTTTGATTCAAATTCCATTGAGTCATTTTGTGGTTCCAGAAATTTCAAGTGTCTGTATGTTATTTAATTAAAACAATTACAATGTGATAGAGAAAAACAAAATCTTGTTTATGTGTGTGTGTTGTCTAGGTTAGACTATTTTAATGTCAATATACACTTAAGTCACCCTGCAGCTCTCCGAGTCCCTCTAGTGGGCTCCAGTATAATGTTTTTGTATTTGGCAGAGGTCTTTTTTTGCCAATTTGTCATTTATTTACATGATGACAAGGACAGCCAGAACTTTTGTTTCATTTGTGGCAGTTTGCACATCTGCTTGCTTAAAGGGATAGTTCACTTTGAAATTAATTTTTGATATGTTTTAGCTTACCTCAAGGGCATCCGAGATGTAGGTGTCTTTGTTTCCACGGTATTTTCCATTTTGACATTTTTCGGTCAAACCGTTCTTGTCTGTCACTCATATAATGCAGGTATGGGGGTCCACCCTCGGTTCACCTCTTAAGAGCATGCACAGAGAAGTGCAAATTAAACATGATTTAATGACTCGTAAATGTAAGTACACACTGATGGCCTAAGACACGAAACGAGCGGTTTGTGTGAGAAAATGAACAGTATTTATATCGTTTTTACCTCTTGTAACCACAGCCACGTCCAAGTGATCTGAATCAGTTGTCCAAAGTTCAACTGAATCATGTCCGTTCCATCAACGTCACTCATTGTTTACAAAGAGATTTCAGAAGTGTTACCCTTCACTGTGAAGATCTAAACATATTTAGATATACAGGAAATCACAATGGAAGACGATTTTGGTATATCTAAATATGTTTAGTGAAAGGTAAACCGAAATCTCTGTGTAAACAATGAGTGACAGACACGTAAGCGATCACTTCCGTCGGAACATTGAACATGATTCAGTTCCGTTCAGTTGGACATTGCACAACTGATTCAGATCACTTGGACGTGACTGTGATTACATGAGGTAAAAATCGCTATATCTGTAGCAATGTGTGTTACATTAGCGCTGTCATATCTGTGGCGATGCGTGTGTGTGTGTATATATATATATATATATAAATGCCATGATAAAATGTAGCTAGAATACAATTTTCTGTTGTTTAAAAGCAGAGACCCTTTCTTTTGATATACACTGTTACACATCCAACACATATATACATCCAACACATATTCTGGGGGCCATGAAAAATTCATGAAAAATGGCAAAAAATGCTGGTGCTGGCAGGCAACTTTCTTTAAAAACACTGGCGGGCAAAGAGTAAATGCATGTTAGGAGTCTTGTGGTGTGGCCTTTTGATAGACCCCATAGTCCCCCAGGGGGCGCCAAGTTTTCTGTGAAAAATTCATTCAAAAGGATTAATTGTCTTAATACAAGTTAATACAACCTTAAAATAGGAAATTAAAGTAACATATTGTTTAGGCTTTAGAGCAGCTCTAGAATAAAGTTATTGTCCAGCTAAAGTTAGTTTTGATTGATTCATTTCTGTTGCACAGATCATTAGTTATTATATTAACTTAGGGACAACTCCCCAGAGTTAAACAGTTGGGTTTTACCGTTTTTGAATCTATTCAGCTGATTTTCTGATATTTAGAAGAATATCAGTAACCAGAAAGTTTCTGGTCTCATTGACTTCCATAGTATATTTTTTTCCTACTATGGAAGTCAATGAGACCAGAAACTGTCTGGTTACTGATATTCCTCAAAATATCAGAAAATAAGCGAGACCCAAACAAACCCAAGAGAACCTGAGAATCCAAACTCGAATCTGTGAACAATTCTGATGGCGCGCACATGCATATTACGTGTTTAGTCTCATAGGTATTCACGTTTGAATGTGCGTTAGAGCCAGACAGATTTATTGGCAGGACGATATTATCGGCCGAAATTAGGCATTTTCCAAACTATCGGTCTCGGCAGTTATAATGGTCGATAAATCAATATTTCAAAAATAAACTAAAATCGGACGAAACACGTTTGAACCATGTCATGAGTGTTGGAGTTGTATAGTTTGTCCACCAGAGGACACTCTACATTGTCCCTGTTGACAACACTCGTTGAGTTGGTCACGAGACATTGCTTGAATAACAATTAAAAGAACATCTCCATCAGTTTTCTTTACTCAAATAAGCATGACAAAATTAGTGACTATCATGTCGAGTTTTGCTGCTGTTAAATAAGCCGAGAGTGAAGCGGAATCAGCTAGTAATAGTTACGTTACGTCTGTTACAGTGTAGTTGACTGACTGTCCTTTTAACTTTTGACAATGTGACTGAAGTATTTCTTTAATAGCGCGTGACAGTTATAGCAATGAGACGTATCATCTCTCCTTGGCCTGTTATATTGAAAATGTATGTTTTACAATTTGCAGTATGACGTTTTACATTGCTAAATTATGGCTCATCATAGACTAGCTAACCATAAAGCTAGCTAATGCCACTATCATCAGTCTGTTCTGTTGTGACAATAAAAATGCATTATCATATTATTTTAGTTAAAACTCATAAATAACTACAAATAACTAATGTTAGGGAAATTTGTTAATGTTTTGTTGCGCGTTTCTGAAATTAAAATAAAATAAAAAAAACATCGGCCGATATATCGGAATATCGGATTTTACAAATATCTGTATCTGGTCAACCTCTAATGTGCGTATAGTCTTTCTTTACACATTAACCTAAAAAAAATTACTTGTCCGGCCTTAAAAATGTATAATACAGAATTGTTTTATCGCTTCCGCTTATCCATGTGAACTGGAATTATAATGAAACCTTTTTTATTAGTGGTGTGTGTTAATAGATGAAGAGTTCAGATGCAAAAGCCTGTAAGTGCCATTTTAAATTTTCTTCTAAAATGACCATTTTTATCAAGCTTGTATATTAAATTTCAGTAATTTCACTTAAATGGCAATGAAGATTACCTTTTAATTGTCATTTAAGTGAAATTACTGAACTAAAATAAAAGCTTGATAAAAATGGTCATTTTAAAGAAAATTTCAAATGGCACTTAGAGGCTTTTGCATCTGAACTTCTTCAGATGTTAATTAAAATGATTTCTGACACTAACTGTGCTTCCAATAAAACCTTATTTTTCTATCTTCATTATATATTTTAGGCCCTTGGCAGCTAGTGTAATCATAGACGGCTTGTTTTTTTTGACAATTTATTTAACCAAACTTTTATTAAAAAAAAAGGAAAGAAATAATTCGGTCTATAATGTGGTCTGACGACACCTTTTCATACACGCACACACTAAAAATACCATGTTTAAGCTAAATCATAGTGTGACTGATACGTGGTGTTTCCCACATGGGGGCAGCAGAGCAATATAAACTCAGTTAGAAAACTCCGGCTGTTGTTCAGATTTTAATGTGTGAACCTTTTGTTTTATACATATATTAAGTCAGTTTAAAGGGTAATAATGTCTATATACCTCTTATATAATGTCATAGAAGTCCTCTGATAAGATTGTGTGTGATTTAACACACTCCAAAATGCACAAGCTATGTGTGTGTGCTCTTACGGACCTGCACATATGAGCAAACGAACGTTTATCCACTTAAATAAAGAAATGTGCTTTCGAAGGGCCAGTGGTGTAAAAGGTTCAGTGCTGATCTGTGTGTCGGCTGAGACGTGAGATGATTCCAGAGACGTGGCTGTGTGTACGTGGTGCGGCAGTATTTGCCAATATAAACTGAAGACTAGTGAATATGCCTGTTTTCCTAAGTCTCCTTTTCTGCCGTTCATGAAATGAAGAGAACCGGTACGTCTCACACATGGAGCGCATTCCTTCACTCCAGGCAAACACAGGTCCACTTCCTGTTTTAGTAAGCTGGCCACCCTGCGTACACTGATACTTTCACTCTCTCACTAACAACTCGCCCATCTACACACTCCAGTGGCACTGCTTTTCCATTGGTCCTGGTGTTTAGTAGTCGAGAAGCTGGGGTTTGTTTGTGTTGTGAGTTCTGATGACGGCCTCGTGCTGTAGTCAGTGTCGTAGTGAAGCATTTGATCGGTTAAATCTGTGTTATGAGTGTTTCTGGGGTTATGTGTGTGTATGGCGTACGTTGAGGGCTGAACGTGATGCTCGAGTCTGCGATCATGCAGGCTGTGGAAAAGTTTCAGAGTCATGAGGGGTGTGTGTCGGTTTGATGTAAACCATATGGGCTAGGTAGGCCAGATAGAACACCAGGATAAGAAATGAAAATAAGATTATAAAAAAAAATTAAAATCAACACGCCAGCCCAAATGGCAAGTGTGTGGAGAAATTAGATTGACAAGTAAATAAAAAAAAACAGTTGGAGTGTAATTACTTAAAGGAGTAGTTTTGCTGATAATTTACTCACCCCATGTCATGCAAGATGTCCATGTCTTTCTTTCTTCAGTCGGAAAGAAATTAAGGTTTTTGATGAAAACATTCCAGGATTTTCTCCATATAATGGACTTCAATGGGGTCCAAACGGTTCAAGGTCCAAATGAGAGTTTCAGTGCAAACTGTTCAAACCATTCAAAGGGCTTTAAACGATTCCAGACGATAAATAAGGGTCTTATCAAGCGAAACGATCAGTTATTTAATAAATAAATAACAAAGTTTAAGTTTTATAAGCTCAAATGGTCGCCTTGCTCTGTTCTGTGATGCGCGTTCGTGACTCTCTGTTCAAACTCGTTTATCAAAATGAACAAATATTTTCAGAGTCATTTGGTTAATTCAACGAGCGAAACGAACAAATTGACTCAGAAAAAGATTTGTTCGTTTTGATGAAACAAGTTTGAACAGGAGAGTGTGCATCACAGAACAGAGCAAGGCGAGCATTTCGTGCTTATAAAACTTAAACTTTGTTATTTATTTATTAAATGAGTGATCGTTTTCGC
>JAQIUQ010001124.1:0-230000 GCA_030378365.1 Hybognathus amarus | reverse complement strand
TTTCGAGTCGATTTTCATCGAAATTTCATCGAATTTTACTGTTTCCATAAGGCATTTTTCATTCGATATCACTTAATTCGGATAAAAACGTGTTCGATGGAAACATGGCTATTGAGTTATTCAAAACATAAAATAATCAAACCTTTTGAATTGTGAAAAGTCGATATTTAGACTTAGTTCATACTGTTTTGAATTGTGTATTACTGGTGCAACAAGGCACAATAAAAAAGAAGTAATATATAGCAATAAACTCATATGTATATTGAGGAGAACACAAGGAGACATATTCTCACTTAGTTTCTCTTATGTACAGCACTAAGCATTCCTCATCATCATGCTGTACTTTATATAGGATTTTCCATATAGTGTAGGATTCTGGGCAATATTGAGAATTATGGCATTCAGAAATTTTTTTTAAAAAGTGTGCTGAGGAGATGCTGGTTAGTTTATTTTTTGATAAAGTTGACTATATTTGTGTCCCTATTGCTGTTCCTGTTTCTACAGTGGAGCCGGTCAACATATACACAAAGATATCACCATACAAATAATTCATACACTCATATTTTTACAGAACGGACTTTGAGGATCTGTTTGACATCATTATCACGAATGCTCTGAAGCCTGGATTCTTCTCTCTGGTTCCACAGCAAAGACCCTTCAGGACGCTGGGTGAGTAACACATTTCCCACGACTCCGACATCACTGCAGCCAAAAGGCGTTCTTTGCAGCCGACACTGACTTAGAAAACACTAAAGCTAGGCGTTCGCTTGTGTGCAGATATACACATTATTCCTCTATTAAAGGTTTAGTATTCCCATATATTTGAGAAATTAAGTTCATATAAACAAGTGATTGGTCGACTAATGGCTTAAATGAAAGACTACCCGTTAGTGCAAGATGTGGAAGTGTTTAAAGGGGTCATGAACTGGCTTTTAAATGTTATTATATTGTTGTCTGAGGTCAACTTATGACGTTCGCTTGGTTTTTACATTCGAAAACATCAAAATGAATAAGTAATAGACTATTTTCTACCCTAGTTTTGAGCCTTGCTGAAATACGCTGGGTTTTTATGGGCGTCTTGCACTGAAGACTTGGAAGTAAACGCCCACTGCTGTGAGTGGATTAGAGTTTTGCATATTATAATGAGTTTCAACTCACCCTTCGATGCACTTGGGGAAAATTGTTTTGAAAACGTCCAATGTTGTAAAATGGCAACGGGAATGATTCACCCATACATGTTTGACCCAGAGTCCGTGTGTTGCACCATTCCTGTCAGATCCAATATAGACGGCACAGCACCGTTCTTTACTCTTAATCGGTCTGCAAATCCAGTCTTGTTTACAAAACAATCCTCAGTGAAATGAAGCGAACAGACGACGATGTTTTACCCTCATCAGCTGGAACGTCATTAAAAACAAAGTTTATCCATGCAGTCCTATTGGAATCCAGAGGAAAAGCAGCGACTGTCTTCCACAACCAGGCACTGCACAATATTCTGTATTGCTCGGTAGCTCAATCCGGTTTGTCATCACGAGGTAGGCATCTATGTTATTTAGCTATGCTTGTAATGCATGAATCGGTGGGCAGGGCTAAACCGGCCGTGTTGAAGTAGGTGTTGATCTTCTTCTGCGGGGGTGGTGTTTTATCCTCTTTGACGTCATAGTCCCCCACTTTGAAAAACGAGTCGTTTGCTGAGGCTGGTGTCAATAAAAGCTTTTATTGGACTAACAAGGACGTTTTCAGTTCTGAAACTTACAGGATATCTTATAATATGATGACCTCTTAGACGTCAAAAGCTGAAGGAAAATGTGTTTTCTCAGTTTATCACCCCTTTAAACTAAACTGTATAGAAGGATTGTTTGTTATCCTCATTGTGTATCCTAACACATGCTCCACTTTCTCTCAACAGTGGATGATGTTGAAGATGGCGAAGGCTTGCCGTCTCTGGAAAAGCCTGGCTGGTATTCTCAGGGCAACTGGCCTCATCTACATGAACTACTGAAGAAGATGACCAACAAACCTGAGCCCAAGGTAGACCGTCTGAATCCTCAATCATTCTGACAATGGCAAAGCTTATCGGCATATAAAGATGATATCTGACACTGAAGACATAGATATATTAGTGCTGTCAAACGATTAAAATATTTAATCGCGATTAATCACATTAATGTCATAGTTAACTCGCGATTAAGTCGCACATTTTAACCTGTTCTAAATGTCTCTTGATTTCTTTTTGTCCCATTATTTTTTTTCTCATTTTAATGTTCTTATCAACATGGAAAAGCGGATCGGCGTGCTTTGTGCAAATGTTTTTTTATCTGAAAACAACATAGACTGTGTTCAAATTCACACTAACATTCTCACTTGGAGCAAATAATCTCTCAATGTAACACTGTCCATCAATAAAAGGGTGAAAGAAATACTGACGAGGTCCTGATATTGACGAGGGGACGGAGAATTCGCATCAGCTGTGTGTGTGTGTGTGTGTGCTTGGCCATCATCAAGTGGTGTTTCAGACTGGACGTGCTGCGATGATGATAGCTCAGTTCACAACGACAAAACACACAGATCACTTTGGTCTTGTCAATGGAACCATTTGGCAACTTTTAAAAGAAAAAAATTCCATTCAGAATCTTATTGGCCTCCATTTCGGCGTCTCGGGCTCATCATCCACTCAAAACGTAACGTTACTATTTGGCCGGCTCGCAAGCCTAAACAAGTGTGTGTGGCGTGCCTGTTGTTTTGTTTTTGGTCTAGCTAGATCCACTAGCGCTTTGGTCGACGAAGCAACAAAATGTCTTCATGTGGCGCAAGCCATTAAAATTAATTGGTTTCAGAGGGGTCCTGTTGCAAAAGCATGTGGAAAATATAGCTGCAAGCAGCAATACAGGGGCCAAGCCCGGAAGCAGCAGCAACTCTACGTTGCCCTCCTCTTCTGTCCCTTGCCCTCTCCTCTTCCATCCCTTGCCCTCACCTTCCTTCCCTTGCCCTCCTATTCCGCCCTCTTGCCCTCCTCTTCCTTCCCCGCCCTCCTCTTCCACACAGTTGCCGCAGATTTGTCGGCTGCACATCCATGATGCGATCTCCCGTCTCCACCACATCCCAAAGATGCTCTATTGGATTGAGATCTGGTGACTGTGGAGGCCATTTGAGTAAAGCGAACTCATTGTCATGTTCAAGAAACCAGTCTGAGATGATTCCAGCTTTATGACATGGCGCATTATCCTGCTGAAAGTAGCCATCAGAAGTTGGGTACATTGTGGTCATAAAGGGATGGACATGGTCAGCAACAATACTCAGGTAGGCTGTGGCGTTGGAACGATGCTCAATTGGTACCAAGGGGCCCAAAGAGTGCCAAGAAAATATTCCCCACACCATGACACCACCACCACCAGCCTGAACCGTTGATACAAGGCAGGATGGATCCATGCTTTCATGTTGTAGACGCCAAATTCTGACCCTACCATCCGAATGTCGCAGCAGAAATCAAGACTCATCAGACCAGGCAACGTTTTTCCAATCTTCTATTGTCCAATTTCGATGAGCTTGTGCAAATTGTAGCCTCAGTTTCCTGTTCTTAGCTGAAAGGAGTGGCACCCGGTGTGGTCTTCTGCTGCTGTAGCCCATCTGCCTCAAAGTTTGACGTACTGTGCGTTC
Source organism: Hybognathus amarus (assembly GCA_030378365.1). Classification (NCBI taxonomy): domain Eukaryota; kingdom Metazoa; phylum Chordata; class Actinopteri; order Cypriniformes; family Leuciscidae; genus Hybognathus; species Hybognathus amarus. Next base: position 226,343 of record JAQIUQ010001124.1, on the reverse strand, counting down.
AGAGATGCTCTTCTGCCCACCTTGGTTGTAACGGGTGGTTATTTTTTAGTCACTGTTGCCCTTCTATCAGCTCGAACCAGTCTGGCCATTCTCCTCTGACCTCTGGCATCAACAAGGCATTTCCGCCCACAGAACTGCCGCTCACTGGATGTTTTTTCTTTTTTCGGACCATTCTCTGTAAACCCTAGAGATGGTTGTGCGTGAAAATCCCAGTAGATTAGCAGTTTCTGAAATACTCAGACCAGCCCTTCTGGCACCAACAATCATGCCACGTTCAAAGTCACTCAAATCACCTTTCTTCCCCATACTGATGCTCGGTTTGAACTGCAGGAGATTGTCTTGACCATGTCTACATGCCTAAATGCACTGAGTTGCCGCCATGTGATTGGCTGCTTAGAAATTAAGTGTTAACGAGCAGTTGGACAGGTGTACCTAATAAAGTGGCCGGTGAGTGTATATATATACTGTGGATGTACTGTATATCTTTGATTAGTCTTTTACATTATGGAGTGCTCAGATAATGTACATGCCAATATGACCATATACTGTATGAAAACCTGTAAATCAGTTTTGTGACATTCTGTTTAACTGTTAATTTTACAATCTTTTAAGCTTTTAATTATGTATTTATGTTTACAATTTATTTATTATTAAAAAACTAATAATAACACAATCTTTTAATTAAAATTTTTAAGTATTTGTACAGTATGCTGCTGTATTGAATGTGTGTGTGAATTGATTTGCGTCCACGTGTGTGTCTTCTCTGATGCCAGGTGGTGTATTTCGGAGACAGCATGCGCTCGGACATGTCCCCGCCTGCAGCTTTGGAAAGTGGGAGACGGTGATGATCGTGGAGGAGATGGAGGGGGAGGGCGTCCCCGTGCGAACGCGACCCCCTGTAACAGCCCCACCCCGACCGAAGGCCCTGCAGAGAAAAAGGGCAAGTTTGAGGTGGGACTGAAAGGCTGTTTCTGTTTAGTCAAGCTCAGGATCTTTTCCACACTCCATTTCAGAGGGAAGCGAGTTGGAATGTTTCATGTGCTTGTCTTTTGGACGTCTTGGATTATTGGAATCTCATTTGATATCTGTAACAAAATCTTACTTTTATGTTTTGGAATAATGTCTTTGGCAATATATATACAGTAGTCAACATTAGAAGTGGATCAAAACCTTTCATCAAAGTTATGAATTTTGAACAATGCCCGTGCTGGTCTATTAGGACAACTTTGATTAACTGTTTTGATCACCTTTGATTAATGTTGATTTTCTGCTGCATTTCTGAATGCACATAGCCAAATAACTTAAACTCCAGGTTGCCAGTTGTCAGAAAACACAGCGTACACTGTCGCAATGGAAGCCAGCAAACAAACTGGGTCAGAGATTGCAGACTCTACCTGACCTAAAAAGCCTCAGCATCCATCTAAAACACTCTACGAACAGTAGCATTAAACCCCGCCAACCTACAGTGTGTGGCCTACTCGGCTTTCATTGTCCATGCGCTCAATGTCCTCAATCTGGCAACCCGCATGAACGCCGAGTGTGAGGTGGAGGGGCGGGGAAACAACCCTCTGTAATATGTTTAATTTGTACTACAGTACCTATTTAAACCCTTAGCTGTCAATATTACACACTGCACCTTTAAAGTAACACACCAAAATTGGACTAAAAATATATTAAAATAAAAGTATCAGTATATTATTCTTCATTCAGTTCTATGTAGGGCTGTCACGATTCCTAGATTAAATTTGAGTACTCATTTAAAAAACGATGTGTAATATAACCAAGGCTTTACATTAACACTCAATTCGGGTCATGGGGTCCATACGACCCCAATCAACTTTTACTTAATAAAAAAAGGTTTGGTTCATCTCAGTGGAATAAGATTTTGTGACTTTTCATACGTTCTTATCTATCTATACACACAGGCTTGATTCGGTTGTTCTAAAGGTACAGTATGTAAAAAAAAAAAACATTTTACACTTCTGGTCTTCGGGGTCAATATGACCCCACATTGAAATGAATGGGAAATGTGAAAAAACGAAATATATTTTCTTCATGTGTCAAAAAAATTAAAAAATAAATAAAAATCCAGCATAAATCTGAAAATTTTACACAGAAATGAAGGCCTAGTACTGCAATGTATCATAAAAAATAATTTTTCATATGCAAGCTAATGGTGTATTTGAGGAATTGGTGGTATATGGTAACAAAAGTACTTTATATCTCCAAAAACACAGCATTAATAAATGGATGAGAAGTAAACAAAAAAATGATATATTATTTGTATGATTAAAAATGTAAATTTTTTGTACAATTACTCAATCAATTGTTGGTTTACTCAAACCATTTGAAGGTTAACACCCGGGTGTGTTTCAGCGGTGGCGTGTAAAGCAGTCACTCTTACTAGCCACTTTGGCGGGTTGTCAAATATTGTCAATAAATATAGATTTTTCGATACGGAAATATATGAAACACTTCCAATACTCATTTTCAGTAGAATAGATAAACATTACTAGCTGTGCTTTCTCGCTTTCTCAAAATCTCTCCGACAGTGAGTGACACACAAACCCGCCTCTCCTCACTCATTTCATTTGCTGCAGATGAATGTTGCTGGTGTTACGGAGTATAATTTTACTCATGCGCACATTTACTCATAATTTTACTCAAGCCGCCTCTCAGTAATACATTGAGTTATTTTGCGCTTAAACAGTCTTTGTGAGTGTTCACGCAAATGCAGTCAGTTATGTTTTGAGTGGATGTAAACAGTTGAGGAAGAAAATGCATGTTACAGTAGTATAATGGATCTGTGCTTCAGGTCTTATAGTGACAGCAGCCTGATAAACCTGACAAAGGATGATATTTTGAAGAATGTTTGTAACCAAACAGTTGTGAGGCACCATTGACATTGAAAAAATTTAGGGCTGTCAGTTAAACGCGTTATTAACGGCGTTAACGCAAACCTATTTTAACGGCGTAAATTTTTTATCACACGATCACACGGTCTTTTTGGCCTAGCAAACTTTGTAGTTTTTTTCACATGCTTTTGCAACAGGACGCGGCGTGCGTGACGCTGTGCTCTGAAACCCATTCATTTCAATGGCTTGAGCCACGCGAGAACGTTTTGTTGCTTCGTCGACCAAAGCGCTAGCGGATCTTGCTAGACCGAAAACAAAACAACAGGCACGCCGCACACACTCGTTTGGGCTCGCGAGCCGGCCAAATAGTTGGTTAACGTTACGTTTTGAGTGGATGACGAGCGAGACGCCGAAATGGATGCCAATAAGATTCTGAATGGAAAGTTTACTTTTAAAAAGTTACCAAATGGTTCCATTGACAAGACCAAAGTAATCTGTGTGTTTTGTCGCTGTGAACTGAGCTATCATCGCTGCACGGATGATGACACCACTTGATGATGGCCAAGCAACACACACACACACAGCTGATGCGAATTCTCCGTCCCCTCGTCAATACCAGGACCTTCGTCAGTGTTTCTTTCACCCTTTTATTGATGAACAGTAGCTGTGTTTCCATTACCCTTCAATTTGCGCAAATTGAAATTGCGAAATGAATTTACGCTCAATGGAAAACACGTCAATTTCGCAAAGACTTTCATTTTCCCATCAACAGTGGAATCAACTTATCAACAATACTCTATCATTTCTGGTTATACAGAAAATAATAATGCTTTTGAAAACGTTGTGCTTGTAAAATAATACAAGAAAACGTTGTGCTTTTGTAAAATAACAAAACAATCAGGCGCGCTTTATGATCTTCGTGAACTGGAGCGCGAGAACTGAACAAATAGCCTTTATAGACTTAAAGGTTTACATGTCCACTTTAAAAAGAACAAATTCGAATCGTAAACTAATACCTTCTGATTATGTAATCCGCATGAAAGGTCTCAGTCCTAATTTGCCCTTAGAAAACCAGTAAAATCTACATTTTCCCATATTAATTTGTGAATATTTTAAATGGTTTAAACGGGGGCAAAAAGTCATAAACAAATATCTGAAAATTCGTTTAGATGTATATAGCGCAGCTATTGGTGTGGTCAAACTAAAATGTTGGTGTTCAACTTTGCGTTTTAAAAATACAACAACCATTCTTTTTTCGTTTTGCAGCGACCATTTGGACATAATATGAGATAGAGTTCTTTATTAAATTCATTAAAAAAAAGAAACAATAATTACAGGAATAGCCTCTCTAAACCTCAAAGAAATGCCATCAAGACCTCGAAGCAGAAATAAGGGAGAAACTCCAGGACCTCCGCCATTAATGCTTGGATAACACACACAGCACGTTTTTGGAAAGACTTATCGCGAGAGGGAAAAAGACGATTTTGCTCGTAAAACATCAGTTAATGGAAACACCGTCATTTCGCAATAGTTTTTTATAGACATTTGGAAAATATCGCAAAAGTTTTGCGCAAATCTGTAATGGAAACGTGCCTAGTGTTACATTGAGAGATCATTTGCTCCAAGTGAGAACATTAGTGTGAAATTGAACATAGTATATGCCAATATTGTTTTCAATAAAAAAACATTTGCACAAAACAAGCTGATCCACTGTTCCTTGTTGATAAGAGCATTAAAATGAGAAAAAATGAGACAAAAAGAAATCAAGAGACATTTAGAATAGTTAAAAATGTGTGATTAATTGTGATTAATCGCGAGTTAAATATGACATTAATGCGATTAATCACGCTTAAATATTTTAATCGTTTGACATTTATAAAATCGTAAGACATTTATAGAGAGAGTTGAGCATCTTCAGAAGTGGAGCCGCTCGCAAAGTTGCAAAAAATGCTGCGCGAGAGTGAAACCTGAGCACTGAACGCTGAGGGGCGAGCCACGTTTATTTTCGGCTTATATTTTCCGCCCTTTTCCTCTATTGGCCAAAAACACAAAACTGGTGGATGGATGGATGGATGGATGGATGGATCATCAGAGATTTGAAAAACAGCTGCATGCATTTTTTTGCAATCACTTGATGTTACAAAGACACCAGTGGGAGGAAAGGCAGTCAGCAGGAAGAGGAAAGGGAGAATTACAGGAAAGATAGTGAAAAAATTATGTCTATACAGCAGAAATATCATTTTTGAGGAAGCAAATTACTTCGAAAACTGTAACATCACTCAACCCATTGTCCTTTAGGGTTGAGGATTCAGTTTTCAGATGAACAAACTGTTTATAAATTTCACAGAAAACTTTTTCTAATATTTGTAACTGTTCTTGTAAAGGCAGGAAAGATGTTTCACTTGCGTTGGAAATTAGAAATAAACTAATACAACTGAAATTAGGAGAATGTATGTGTTGTATTGTTTTTTTCCTAAAAACCAATTTGGCCAATTTAATATTTTCTCCATGTGAGTGCAGTGATGTCTTAGATTAAAACAACTATAGATTTTACCCACTGACACATCTTCGCCTACATTACTTACTTATTTATTTATTTATTTATTTATTTATTTATTTATTTATTTATTTATTTATTTATTTATACTATTCTGGTATTTTTGAAAACCCCTGTTTATAAAAGTAGAGCTTTTTCTTTTCTCCAAAAATCACAGAGTCAGTATTATGCAACACTGTGTGTGTGTGTGTGTGTGTGTGTGTGTGCGTCAAACTATGGGAACTTCTGATCAAACACTTCCTCTTTTACCAGATCAGAGGGTTTCATTCTATTGAAGTCCTCCAGTTCAGAAATTCATAGAATTTTTTTGCTTCCGGTCTCAGATTTTACATTGAATCATCAAATTTGCGACCCAACACAAAAAGCATGTCATTTAAGCATTTAGTTCACCCAAAAATGAAAATTGTACCATCATTTACTCACCTGCAAGTTGTTTCAAACCTGTAAGAATGGAAGGAAAATCGGTGGTGTCCATCAACTGTTCATTTTCCCACATTCTTCAAAATATCTCCTTTTGTGTTCAGCAGAAGAAAGACATTCATTCAGGTTTGGGATGACTTTGACTTGGACTTGACTTGGAATTCGAGTCCCAAATTTGATGACTTGCGACTCGACATATTCAAAGATGACTTGCGACTCGACTTGGACTTTGACAGCAATGACTCGCGACTCTGACTCGGACTTGAGCTCTGTGACTTGGACGTTTAAAGACTTGACCTACCTTCTAAAACCACAGATCAGAGTTGTAATAATCACTGACTGTAGTATTTCACTGTATCACTGACGCATGATCACATTAGCGCTGATTAGCGCTGCTTTCACACGTTTGGCACTGAGCAGAGAGCGCCGCGAGCGTGTGATCGAGTGCGTTCAGCAGCGCGTCAGTTGTCATTTATTATCACATGTTCAGACAGTTTTCAACCAAATAATGTTTTCTTTTTTCTTTTTCAGGCATTTAAATACACAAGTACTAGCAAACCATTTATAATTTAAAAAAAACACTGTCTAAGTAAGCGGAAATTATAAACCTTTCAAATGTAATTTTGAGACATGTTATTTTTCCCCACAACAATCCCACATTTTAGCCTATAGGTAACTATAAAGTCTTCTCCCTGTTCACCAGCCACTCACTTTCATGTCTTTCGGGAGAAATGGATGGATTTACATTACGTTTTGTAAATGACAGGCACGTAGCCCCAAAAAGTGTCACGTGACGCTTGATACGTCGCCATGGAAATAGGAATGTTCTAATACAATTACTGTCGCGATAACAAAATTATTTAACCAGGGACTCAATGTTTTAAACTTAATGTGTAGCAAATCACGATTAATTTTCCCAATGAACAGTTACTTTTAGTTTTAAATCTGCATTGCCACTCACATTCAACCAATCAGACAACCAACCAATCAACATCCACAAAGTTAGAATAATATGATAATATTATATATTATTACATTATATCATATTTTAAAAGCCTTCCTGGTATAAATTAGTATACATTTCATTTACTATAGTAATTAACACTGAGACAGTAATTTGTGCAAAAAGCACTAATGACTTGTTCAAAGGGATATTCCACTTTTTTGGAAATAGGCTCATTTTACAACTCCCCCAGAGTTAAACAGTTGGGTTTTACCGTATCTGGGAGTTGAAAAATGAGCCTATTTCCAAAAAAGTGGAGTATCCCTTTAAGACTTAAAGCTTAAACTCGAGGACTTGCAACTTGACTTGGACTTGTCTGACTCGGGACTTGACTTTGGATTTGAATGCAGACAAGTCCAAGTCAGTTGCAAGTCCTCAAGTTTAGCTTCAAGTTAAAGGATACTCCACTTTTTTGGAAATATGCTCATTTCACAACTCCCCCAGAGCTAAACAGTTGAGTTTCACCGTTTTCAAATGTATTCAGCCGATTTTCTGATATTTAGAGGAATATCAGTAACCAGACAGTTTCTGGTCTCATTGACTTCCATTGTAGGAACAAAAATACTATGGAAGTCAATGAGACCAGAAACTGTCTGGTTACAGATATTCTTCTAAATATCAGAAAATCGGCTGAATGGATTTGAAAACGGTGAAACATGAGCCTATTTCCAAAAAAAGTAGAGTATCCCTTTAAGACTTGAAGCTTAAACTCGAGGACTTGCAACTTGACTTGGACTTGTCTGTCTTGACTCTTGAATGCAAAGACTCGAGACTTACTTGTGACTTGCAAAACAATGACTTGGTCTCACCTCTGCTTTACGGTGAGTAAATGACCTATCCTTTAAGTCAGTCATTTAGTGCACGAAACACTGTTTGATAAACTTTACGATGAACCTTATTGAAAGGTAAATCATAAAGTAACATTTTATAAGTCATAAGTCGTTAGTCATAAGACCGATTACGTAATAAGTCATAAGACAGGTTACGTGACTTGTGCGTGACTTGAAACAAGTACCACTTTGTTTCGTCGAGACCCTTTTATTTCACCAAACTCTTTATCTTTCATTACCTTCACATTTCGCGTACAAATATTATTGAATAAACAAACCTGTGTTGCGCAGCTTACGCGTAAATATGAACATAAAGTTATATATCAATATAATATTATCAATCAATCAATATTTATTTATACAGCCCTTTACATCCCTTTTTCAAGGTGAACCAAAGTGCTTTCCAAAATAACAATAAAACAACAACAACAATACAATGCAAAATGACACAGAATGAGTCAACAAAATTATGGTATAAAAGTCTAAATAAATAAGTCTAAATAAATAAGTCTTAAGTTTAGCTTTAAAAGGGCCTAATTCCGTGATAGTTCGTAAATCGGCAGGTAGCTTGTTCCAAAGTCTTGGCCCAGCTACAGAAAAGGCCCGGTCACCCCATAGTCTGAACCTTGTCCTTGGGACAACCAACAAAAGTTGATTTGTTGACCTGAGAGTCCTGTTTGATTCTCGTAAAGTTGGCATCTCAGTCACGTACGGTGGAGCAAGCCCATTGAGAGCTTTAAAAACAAACAATAAAATCTTAAAATAACTCTAAAAGAAACCAGAAGCCAGTGAAGCGAAGAAAGAATTGGGGTTATATGCTCACGCTTGCGTGTTTTAGTTAAAAGACGGGCTGCTGCGTTCTGTACCAGCTGAAGGCGCCTGAGTAATGAATTAAATGCTCCCACGTAAAGTGCGTTGCAGAAATCTAATCTTGAGCTAATAAAAGCATGAATAGCTTTCTCAAGATCCGAACGATTTAAAAATGGTTTGACCTTGGCCAATAGACGTAGCTGGAAAAAACTTGCTTTTATCACACTATCAATTTGTTTGTCAAATTTCAGGCTACTATCAAAAGTCACACCGAGATTTCTGACAGTCGGTCTAAAACTTGAAAATAACATATTAGGGTCAGTGTTTGCAGACTCACCAAATAAAATATATTATCTTCATTCAAATTAAGGACATTTTTTCCTAACCATGATTTAATGTCGTCAATGCAACCAACTAGTGACCCGAAAGCATCACTATTTGTTGGACTTATCGGCAAATAAATCTGCAAATCATCAGCGTAGCAGTGATAAGCTATGTTATGCCTGACTATGATGGACCCAAGGGGCAGCATATAGAGCGAAAATAAAACTGGTCCAAGAATAGAGCCTTGTGGCACCCGGAGGAGAAAGAAGAAGTAGAAGAGGACGAATTCCCAATCACCACTGAAAAGATTATACAATGTCCTGTATTCAGTGGTGGTGGTTTGTCAAGGTTGCTTGACCTTGTGCTCTTTCTCTTTCTGTCTTCCTTGTAAAATCTTTCTCTTAGGATCAGGGAATGAAATCTCCTTCTGACGTGTCAAACCAGTGGGGCTCATATTTTGTAGACGTGCAGAAGAATGAAGGCGAGGAGACACGGAGACTGACCTGGTGTTGTCGCAGTATCCACACATACAGCACTATGGCTATACCCAGCATCGAGGCTATAGCAGGTATTTGTGCTTTAAAGGGGGGTCTGAAAGTCTGCTTCCAGTCTGTGTTCTTTTCTTATTTCTTTTTCTAGACAGTCAAAATGCCTCTACATCATGTACTCATAGAAACATTGCGAGGGTTTAGCGAGACGTTACATTTGGGTCTAGGCCAATCCTTTATCAAACCATTTCAGACTCTTTGAGAAAAGAAGTGATGCTGCAATGGATATTATGAGAACATTGAAGTTTTTGACCCTGGATGGATGCAAATCTATCGTAGGAGACACCAAATCAAAATGAGGAACCTTGGATATCGCATAATAGGTTCACTTTGAGTATCTGTAACCCTACAGTTCCTTAACTATTCTTGTTATCTACTTCTGCATTTCAGCTTGTCCTCTAGTTTACTGCTATTATTCAGATTCACGTACTGCAAATAATGGGTCTAATAATACAAAAAATCACAATTTACCAAAAATGTCGCAAATAAAATGTATTTAAAATTTATAGGAACAACTGAAACCACACGTACGCAAAAAGCACTTGTGAGTTATATTTCATCCTAACCTGACTATGATTATATTGAAGTATGTTGCATTGCTCGTATTATATAATCCATGTTTACAATTATATAATACAAATTTTAAATACAATTTATTTTATTTCTGAATAACACAGATATATGCATGTATAAAAGGTGTTTATTGTGAGAACTGGTGAGAATGGCACGTCTGCAAACAATGGCAAATTTGACGAGAGTGACGAAAGTCTTAGGAAAGTGTGTGTGGAAAGCCCTTATATGGAGATGTTTGGGCGTGTTTTATGCAAATGACTAACCTTGAGCACGCCCATTTAGAATTTTACCCATTTACTGACATCAGAGCGATGGTAAGAGCTAATTCATGTGCTTTTAAACGTGTTGTGAATTAAGAACTTCGTGAGAAGTTCTCCTTTGCGTACAAAGACGCTTAAACATTTTAAAGACTATTTTGATGGATTATATTGTCATCTGATTATATATCATTCAGCCAATTTCAAAGATTTTAGATTTAAGCACGTATTTCTGAAAGATAAAATAATGTCTGTTCAATAATATGAATAGTTATTAATTATATATCTTTGACGTATGCTCCTATCTGGCATCTTTCAGTTGGTATTATGTAAATTTATAATTTATTCAAATATTTTAATTTTTTTTAAAAACATTTTAAATGTTTAAGTTCACCACAAAAAAATGTAATTGTCATCATTCACTCACCCTCATGTTGTTCCAAATCCGTACGGCTTTTGTTGATCATCGGAACAGAAATTAATATATTGTGAATTAAATCTGAGAGTTTTCTGTCATGTGATAAATAGTTTGAATTCAGGCTTATTATTATTCACAGATAAACATTGATCAGCGAACACAAACAGAAACTCAACCTTGGCGTGCAAGAACAAACCTCTTCCTGAAGCTAATCAGAGGCGGACAGAGTACACAGCTTTATTACTTGAGTAAAAGTACAGAAACCCCTTGTTAATTTGACTCAAGTACAAGTAAAAGTACTACAGTCAGATGTCTACTTGAGTAAAAGTACTGAAGTACTTGTTTTTAAAAGTACTTGAGTATCAAGAGTACATTTACTTAGAGTACTACTGCCACAGTGCTTACATTTATGGACAGAAATGTCCCACATGGAGTTATGAAAAATGTTAATGTCAATACCTTGGAGAATGTAAAAGAAATTGAATGTAAAATCAAGTCATATTCCTCTTTTTACCATGTTGCTTTATTTAACATTTCAGAAAATTTCAGAAAATTCAGAAAATCGAAATAGTCTGGCGAGGTGGGGCGACGAGTTGGCACATTCCCGGGATGGACCGTCTGTGTCTTTATCCGTGGTTTCGTCTCTTATCTAAATCTGATCTTTGAGTTGACTTTGGCAGAAAGCTAAAGGTGATTGCTGATAGGCTGTCCCAATCAGTGGCGCCTCCACAATCCAATCACGTTTGAGAGGGAAACAACAAATTGAGGGTTTCCGAGATTTTTACTTTATTCCATTTTTTTTTTTTTAGAAGTAGTAACGGGTACTCACGGTTATGGATAGAAATGTAGTGGAGTAAAGAGTACCATATTTCCTTCTCAAATGTACTTGAGTAAAGTCATGAGTACTCCCAAAAAAATGATACTCGAGTAAATAGTCAAGGGCCAAAGTCTTAAAAGCTCAATAAAATGGGTTGAACCTTACATGATCTGCAATACTTTTTATTTGTGTTTATTCTGTTAACTTTGACCCTAAGAACAAATAATTGGAGGGTCTGCTCTGCCAGAAATATCACGAAATAAAATTCTGGCCATTTTAGTGTGTGCACCCTTTATTTTTTGTCAGAAAAATGTGGAAAAAAAATGTTTTTCATTAAATCGTTAGTGGGTTGGTAGGCTGTCAATAAATGGATTCCAGATCCACAGAACACATGTGCGGACAACATCCACTGAAAAAATAACTCTTAAAACACATTTCTTTCTCACATCCTTTGTGTACTCTGGGATGAGGAATCATCAGAAATATACTTCTTTGAAGACTGGCTTGGTCCTTTCAGTTAACTACCATTACAGTATCCATATTACCATTCTTTTCCCAAAACGCTGGGGCAGACCTACCGGTATTCACTAAAGTCACTGTCACTTACCACAGACAATGATGAGCAGCTTTGAAGTCTGTTGGTAACCGTTGGTTGGTTGTTCCAAACTCATGAAAATTACTAAGATCATGTCTGTGTTTGTAAGTGAGCCTTGATGCTAAATATCCAGCATGTTTTTGAGAATTTTGAGAGTAGTCTAAAATTCTATTGAAGTGCTGAGCCTGTTGATTCGCCAACTAGTAGTGAAATCATCAAAGATCCATTGACTTTGGTTGGACTTTTATATTTTTTTCTGTGAAATGAGTATAGTGTTTGGTGAAAAGAATGTCATATTGACTGATGTCATAACTTAGGAGAATAGTTGATTGCCAATGAAGGAAAGATGAAAATATTGGAAAAAAGTGAGAAAACGCCTAATGTTTTTGCGTTAAATTGATGCGAAATCATGTAGAAATGTGTTTGTGAGTTATTTTGTTTTGTGGACGTGTTATGTGGATCTGGAATCCATTTATTGACAGCAATCCATTTAAAACACAAATAAAAAGTATGGCAGACCATGTCAGGTTCAACCCATTTTTGAGACTTTGTCCCTCCGAACTAAAATCCCTCAAAATTGTACTTAAAGGGATAGTTCGGCCAAAAATGATATTTAAACCATGCATTACTCACACTCAAGCCGTTCGAGATGCATATGTCAATCTAGTTTCAGATAAACACATTTTCAGTTATTTTAGAAAATGTCTTAGACCCTTCAGTGGATATAATGTGAAGAAATGGGGTCCAGCTCCTTCAAGTCCCAAAAATGTGCATAAATCCTTCACAATAGTCATCCATCCGGCTCCAGGGTGATAAACGAAGGCCTTCTGAGGGTAATCCGTGCGGTATTGTCGTAAAAATATACATATTTAAAACTTTATAAATGAAAATATCTGACTTCCGGCAACGATCGTCGCGACGGTTCCTACGCTTTGTACGTTCACGGGTGATGGAAGTCGGCGTACGAGGTAGGACGTCAGCGTGAGGAAACGCAGAGGTGGACAGAGTACACAGCTTTTTTACTTGAGTAAAAGTACAGATACCCCTTGCTAAATTTTACTCAAGTACAAGTAAAAGTACTACAGTCAGATGTCTACTTGAGTAAAAGTACGAAGTACGTGTTTTAAAAGTACTTGAGTATCAAGAGTACAAGAGTACATTTTCTAAATATTGCAATACTACTGCCACAGTGCTTACATTTATGAACAGAAACGTCCTACATGGAGTTATGAAAAATGTTAATGTCAATACCTTGGAGAATGTAAAAGGAATTTAAAGTAAAATCAAGTCATATATTTACCTTTTTACCATGTTGCTTTACTTAAAGGTGCAGTGTGGGATTTTTAGCAACATCTGTCGCTAGAGCGCCTATTGAGATCAGGGGAGTGAGGTTTACTCGCACAGCAACTACTAGCTGGCCTCTGTTACACTCACTCCCCTTAACCTCACTCTCATCCGGGTCACGGCACCAATTTAACCGTTCCACCCGGGTCCTACTCGACCCCGCTCCGAGCGGGTCTCGAACCCGGGTCTCCGGCATGAGAGTCAGTCGCACTTACAAGGAGGCTAAAGACTGCAGCCGCTAGCGTCTGTCGCTAGAGCAGCTATTGAGATCAGGGGAGTGAGGTTTACTCGCACAGCAACTACTAGCTGGCCTCCGTTACATAACATTCGTTTGAGAGCGAAACAACAAATTGAGGGTTTCCGAGATTTTTCTTATTTCCATTTTTTTTTAAGTAGTTACTTTTTACTCACGGTTATGAATAGAAATGCAGTGGAGTAAAGAGTACATTATTTCCCTCTCAAATGTACTTGAGTAAAGTCATGAGTACTCCCCAAAAATGATACTCGAGTAAAGTACAGATCCCTCAAAATTGTACTTAAGTACTGTACTCAAGTAAATGTACTCCAATACTGTCCGGCTCTGAGGAAACGTCACAACGGTTCCTACGCTACGTACGAACTTCCATCACCCGTGAAAGTACAGCGATCGTTGCCGGAAGTCAGATATTTTCATTTATAAAGTTTTAAATATGTATATTTTTACGACAATACCGCATGGATTACCCTCAGAAGGCCTTCGTTTATCACCCTGGAGCCGGATGGATTACTTTTGTGAAGGATTTATGCACATTTTTGGGACTTGAAGGAGCTGGACCCCATTTCTTCACATTATATCCACTGAAGGGTATAAAACATTTTCTAAAATCACTGAAAATGTGTTCGTTTGAAACAAGATTGACTTATGCATCTCGAAACGGCTTGAGGGTGAGTAATGCATGGTTTAAATATCATTTTTGGCCGAACTATCCCTTTAATAGTTGTTTAATAGTGTACTGTACTCAAGTAGATGTTCTCTGGCTCTGCTCATAACACAAAAGAATGAACCTGATTGGTTCTTTCGGAATAGCAATTTATTGTGTGAATAAAAGCCTAAATTCAATCTTATTTGGACTACACCTGTCAATTTTTACTGGATTAATTTTACGATCTCTTTATGAACTTTTTGAAGCTTCAAAGTGGTAGTTGCGTAGCTGTCAATGGAGAGCTGTCAAAAAAATATCTTTTGTGTTTTCCGAAGATGAACAAAACTCCCAGCAAACACAGAATGTTCCACTAGCGTTCCCTGTATGGTTCCTATTTGGTTATTTTTTTGGGAACCAAATAAGAACATTCTGGGAACGTTCCCTGTAGGTTATTTTTAGGTTTAATTTTATAACCTAAGGAGAGACGTACTGGGAATGTTCCCTGTAGGTTATTTTTTAGGTTCTCCTAAAAGGAACGTTCCCAGAACATTCCCCTAACCTTATGGGAACGTTCTATTTACGTTAAGAAAACTTTCCTGGGGAACCAATAGGGAACGTTCTGGGAACCAAATACTAACGGAACCTGAAATTGTTTGCTGGGCTCTTGCGGGTTTGCAGACGACACGAAGAGTGAGTGAGTGACCAAATTTTTTATTTTTGGGTGAAAATCCTTTTCAGGTCTTCTTCAGGGAAAATATTTACTGGTGCCGTACAAATAGATGTTTCTTAAACCACAAGAGAGCAGTTTATTTTATAGTGGTGTGTGGAAAAAATGGCGCCCCTCTTTAAAAACTTCCCCCTGTTGGTTCTCTCTTCCAGATCTTCCTCTAGACTTTCAGTTCCAGAGATTCTCCTCAGATAAGCCCATCACGACAGGTTATTACCCCAGACCTCCAGACTCGCTGCTGAAATGGGAAGAGAACTTGTCCTGAACCCTGACGCCTGTCGGCAGAGACCGGGAAATTGTCCCACCGTTACGTTCTCAAGCTTCACCACAGAGCTAGACCATCCATTCGTCCAATCAGTGATCGAGCCCAGAGCACCGTCTGTGTATCCTCTCACCCCTTCCTGAATCGTCTACACAGTATGAAGTCGTGTCGGTTTAGATGCTGAATGTCCATACGTTGATCATTGGATGTAGGAGGAAGTCACAATGTGTTGTGTATCATCATGCGGCGTTGTGCGTTCACTACCGTTAAATTAACTTTAACGGTGTAAAAAAACATGGCTGTCCCATGAGCTCTGTGTGGTTTTGTTTTGATCTGTTTGTTTTTATGAAGGGAATGTTACCTCAGAGGATTTTGCTGGAAAGCAAGCACAACTTATATCGAATATTCATGCAATCAAGAAACAGCCATGAGTTCTTTGCTCCTTTCGTGATTGGTTGATGTTTTGAGTGTTGTAAACTACACGTCCTGTAATCGGTTCAGATCTAGGCCAGTTCATTGTATTCTGCAAATGTTTCAAATGAGAAAATGATTGTACTTCCAAACCCCAAAATAGTATTAAAGGAATAGTTCCACAAAACGGCTATTTAATCGATCCAAACCGATCGTCACACATGGTTTCAATGTGAACAAATATGTCAAGCTCAATTTTTAAAAAGCACAGTAAAACTAGTTCATTCGCTGATCATTTTCCCGCCACTGAGTTGATAACTCTGCATTGAATCAGTTCTTTGATCCAGTACTGGATCATTTTGAACAATTGAATGTATAATTTGATAAGTTAATCAGTGAATACTGACTTCTTGTTCCTCACACTAAACGATCAGAAGATTTGAAGTCCTATGTAGGATTTATTTAGGACTATTTTGTTCCAATGAAGAAAGTCGTACCAGTTTGGAACAAGTTGAGTAAAGATATTAGTGAACTATTCCTTGTAATCGCCTTTTGTTTTAGGTCTTCTTTGTTATCGAATGAAGAAGGGTGATTTTTTTTTTTTCTGTGTGTGTAATGTTGTCGCAACATTGTGTAAAAAATATTGTGCCGTTTGTCGTCAGTGTAAACAGTCTTGCAGGACCAATGTTGAATGATGCCGAGCTTTACCACCCATTTAGTGATCTCTCACCTCTGACCTGTTATTTGTTTCATGTGTGTGCTGGCCCTGAGCGTTAATAATGATTTAATGCAATGTAAGTGGAATTGATGTGTTTGTTTTTATTTGTTTTTAATATTAAGTGCTCTGATAAGGTTTCTGCAGTGTTAGGCTGTGAATGGATTTTACTGGTACAATGTTAACGCGCTGCATGTCAAAAGTTCGACAGAGATGCCTAAAAGTGAGTATTGAGTGACACTTAGTCATGGGTACTGAAGTGTGGAAACCCTCATCGTAAGCATGACCTACTTTTCTCAAATGAAAAAAAGTCTCTTCTGCTGTATGTGGTGAGTAGCACTAGTGCCTGTTTATCGAGTGCAAGGGAAAGTGTTCATATGTGCAGATAAAATAAAATAATTAAAATGTTACTATGTTTAAGAGATTGTGTGTTTGTGTTGTTGTCCCCTTTTGAATGTCATTGTATATTTAATGCAATATCTAATTTCACAGCATTTTAATGCTTTATGCTATTTACAGATAGACTGGATTAATATCAATAGACAATCAACATCAAGATTGTGGGCTCACATTTACAAAAACTATATAAAAGGAAAGGTCTTATGTCTTTTATTATTATTTTGCTTAAATGGTCATGTGACGACAATAATTTAAGTAGCCTACAACTATATTTTACAATAAGGTTCATTAGTAACATGAACTAACAATGAGCAATAGATTTGTTACATTATGTATTAATTTTTGTTAATGTTAGTTGATAAAAATACAGCTGTCCATTTATTCATGTTTACAGTGCATTAAAGGAGAAGTTCACTAAAAAAAAAATTGCTGATAATTTACTCACCCCATGTCATCCAAGATGTCCATGTCTTTCTTTCTTCAGTCGAAAAGAAATTAAGGTTTTTGATGAAAACATTCCAGGATTTTCTCCATATAATGGACTTCAATGGGAACCAAACAGTTCAAGGTCCAAAAGACAGTTTCAGTGCAAACTGTTCAAAGGGCTTTAAACGATTCCAGACGATTAACAAGGGTCTTATCAAGCGAAATGATCGCTCATTTAACCCTTTGACCTGTCACCCCCCTTTTCGATAATTGACATTAAAATGCACTAAAATAACTTAAAGGGTTGTAATTCAAGAATGCTTTGGAATATATACAAGTTTGGTCTTGTTTTAAAGAAAACAATCAGCAGATTATTACTGAAGTGAAAGCACTTCAAAAAACTAAAGTATGAAAAAGTTATGGATATTATAATTTACAGTAAATAAAATATACTTTATTAATATATTTTTTTAATATAGGCCTAAAATAAATATTTTACAAAATATTTTTTTACTATAAAATGAAAGCTATATCTATCCAAGTTGTGTTCCAAATTTAAAGTTGATATCACAAAAATTGAAGTTCCCATGAGATTTTGTTTAGGCGTTATACCAAAAATAGCCACCGGGTGCCATTGAATTCCATTGAATTTAATTGTATGCATTCTGCCATAACAATTTTAATAAATTTCTATCCAAATATCACT
Organism: Hybognathus amarus; assembly: GCA_030378365.1. NCBI lineage: Eukaryota > Metazoa > Chordata > Actinopteri > Cypriniformes > Leuciscidae > Hybognathus > Hybognathus amarus. The sequence continues at coordinate 208,444 of JAQIUQ010001124.1, read as the reverse complement.
TCTGTCACTAAATATGGAGCCTTGAGACTCAGACCTTTCTGACAATATGTGTTTTGTCAAGATTAGAAAAGGTATTGATAATAAATTATAAAAGATGATGCCCAAAAGGGGATTAAAAAAATACCATTTCTATGGTAACGCAACGTCTAATTTCAAAACGGTTTTCACAGGATGAATTCTGAGTTCATAAGCTTTCAAATGATACCTAATTTATGATAACTACTAAAATATGTGATAAAAATATAATTGTATCTTTTTTTATTGACAAATACTAGATTGTTTTATTATGAACTTTTAGCACTAAAAACCAAAGTTTCAATTATTAAAAGTGTGTGCATCGACTTTTTGTGACAAAGGTCAGAAACTCCTGTAATGACGTCCGATTTTTTGAGGCGCACTCTTGTCATAAATTCATATATTACTGTTCATTCATAATTTGTAAGAAAAAAACAGCGCTAAAATATCTATTTAGGAGTCTTAGACCTTTCCAACGATATATAGGGCCTAGTTTGTCATGACAAGATTAGGATTTAATAGTAATATAGTGAGTTTAAGTTTTAAAAGCTCAAATGCTCGCCTTGCTCTGTTCTGTGATGCGCATTCGTGACTCCTGTTCAAACTCGTTTATCAAAATGAACAAATCTTTGGTTCTTCGATTCACAAATCTTCGAGTCATTTGGTTCATTAAACGAACCAAATTAACGAGTTGACTCGGGAAATGATTTGTTCATTTTGATGAACGAGTTTGAACAGGAGAGTCACGAACGTGCATCACAGAACAGAGCAAGGTGAGCATTTGAGCTTCTAAAACTTGAACTTTGTATTTGTTTTTAAATAAGCGATCGTTTCGCTTGATCTTGATAAGACCCTTATTCATTGCCTGGTGTCGTTTTAAACTTTAAAGCCCTTTTGAACAGTTTGTAGTTTGCACTGAAATGGTCATTTGGACCTTGAACTGTTTGGTTCCCATTGAAGTCCATTATATGAAGAAAAATGCTGGAATGTTTTCATCAAAAACCCTAATTTATTTTCGACTGAAGAAAGACAGACATGGACATCTTGGAGTAGCCTAACCAATGTTAACAAATACAACCTTTTAACGTATTAGTAAATGTAGAAATTAACTAAGATAAATAAATGCTGAAGAATCTTAGTTCATTAACCTTAAAGTGTTATCAACGATCGTTCGTCTAGCTATAACGTCATTCAACAAGAATTCAAAATTCTTATTCTCAGTATTTCATGTCAGTATTTCATAGGCTACACATGCAATGTATTTTGTTTTCAGCGACGTGTAGTGATTGACGACCAAATACAGTTGTTCAAGTTTGTATGTATTACTTTGTGAGAAGCGCGTGGCTAGTGCATTATATAGGCAACAATGAAAGTGTACTTTAAGTGTTACTGAAGCGAGTGAGAGAGTGAAAACCACGGGGGGAAATGAATATCTCATATATCTCCCTCCTCTCTCTCTCTCTCTCTCTCTCTCTCTCTCTCTCTCTCTCTCTCTCTCTCTCTCTCTCTCTCTCTCTCTCTCCTCCACACCGCTCCTCCTCCGGCAGATGTGACGCTGGTTTGCTGACTTCTTTTGCGCAGATGATTGCGGTTCTGCGAGGCTGTTGACGACAAACAATATCAGGCCCACGGATGCTTCCCATCAGGCATGAGACCCATGACTTCGGCGTTTTTTGGGAAGGTTAAGATAACGCAAGTGGATCTGAGAGGTAACGCAGCTCAATACGACTTTCCTTACGATTTGATGGAAGTTTTGATGTGTTGTAGCCTACTTTAAAGAGTACCAGAAGAACCAACAGAAAAAAGTTCAATATATGTATTTTTCTTGTTATTGGTGGGCTAATATACATTTGTTAATTTGCTTTATTTAACTCTAGTTTAGCTTGTAAGTGCCTTATTCATAGAAGTGCCTGGTTTGCATATCTTTCAGTTTCCATTGTCTGATCTGTCAGTGTAACTTCAAGTCATTGTAAATGTCATATATTTTTATGAAATGGGCTAAAAAATACAGAACACAGGACAGATTTTCGATTATCTGTAGAACTTAGATACTATCTCATATGTGTATTTCTATATCGAAAAGTGTAGTCCCTGGATTGAATCAAGCCTGTTCTCTACATCTTTGAATGTGTGTGTGCCCAAAACCTTCACACACAGCTTATGCAAGCATTAGTTGTTTGACCATGTGTTTAGCAGGAATGCAGAGGTCGAGGGGTCAAGGGCCACTGCTGTGACTTGCCCTATGTGGTTTCACCTTGCTTAAGGAGTTATCAGGAATCCAATAAGCACAGTGCTAACTGGAAGGAAGTGATACATTCTTACCATAAAAGTTTAGATCACAATATTGAGCAACAGATGGGAGGATGGTATTTGGAGTAAAGGCTGATTTACTGTGTGTGTGTGTGTGTTTTAAGACAAGAGTAATAGATACCGGCTGTGCTGGACGCATGTCTAGACACCCCATAAAACTGGACCAGCTAATTTTCCATTTGACCAGCGGCGTGTTAGTCAGGAGGAGAAGCAGAGGGCTCACATTTCGGCTGTTGGAAAGACACGGTTATGGTGAACTCGCTAAATATTAGTCAGTTCTGAGTGTTTTCAGGCACAACAGGCTTAAAAGCAGCAAATCAAAGCAAATCAATAGGAAGTATTCTCTGGGACTGAACGTCTATCTGTTGAAGGTCCTGCTAATCATTGAGTTTCATGAACTTTACTTTCCCCTTGCTCATCTGGTATGCCAAGTCAGCTATAAGTGAGCCATTGGTAGGTTGACTTCCTCAAAAGTGTAAACACTGTGGCTTTGTTTGTCCAAGGCAAGGAGGTCTGTGATTCCTGGAGAAAGCTATTGGTTTGCATTCCCATACATTTAAATATTCCAATACATTTTATGGGGCCAATAACTGCAGGAAAATTGCAGATAATGTTAAACATTAAAATGTGCACAGGCCAACAGGATTTTTCCTTTTAGATTATTGCAGAAAATAAGCTCTGTGGCCGACAAAAGTTTTATGAATCGTTCACGTTGTGTTCTACAAAATAATCTCCACACATGAACAAAACATTTATGGATTTTGAAGTCGAAATACAATCACCAGAAGTAAAAACTAGATCACGGTTGCATGACTTCAGCTTCAACACCACTAACCTTCCAATAAATCTTCTACTCTTTATTTAAAATCTACAAGTTGGAAATCTTTAATTAGAATGGTCTGCAAGTAAAAGTGAACCAGTGAGATGAGTTTACCTGATGTATAATGTCCCAGACAACCTCTGTAGTCCAGTTTAGACACTGTTAGCAAGCACCTTTTCCAAGATGCATAAAAAAATTCACGAGTGCTAACTCGTTTCCGGGTTTTAGGACTCAATCCTCCTGGACTCTATGGAGAAAGATGGAGGAGATTCTTAGAACTAGATGGTGCAGCCATAGATATGTATATATTGATTCCATGCCTGTGTGTCCAACAGCTGGGGTTTCGTCTAGCCTGGCAAGCCAGACCTATCAAGATGTTAGGTCTGGGAACTCACAATTGGCATACCTTGATCCGGGGGCGGGATAAAAGTTTGTCTTTCAATATCCCTCTGCACGCCATAGGATAGCGCTAAACAACCAGAGTGATGATGGCTGTGGCTGAGTGAGTCCCATGGTTTTCTCTCCAGTGGAGCAAGTTGATATATTAAACTTTTGCCGTATCCGGTCGTCAAAACTCTGAACACATCTTCCTTTTTTAAGAATGAAAGTCATCCGAGTCGCGGCCAAAGCTCGAATCGAAAGACCGCCGTTCGCCAGCTGCGTATTGTTTGTTTTTAAGTAGCAGGGAAATCACCAATGGAAATCACGGCACAGAACCGTCACAACTCTGCCGTCATTGTGTTAAGCCCGCCCACCAACTCTATACACGATGTGATTGGCCTGACCAGAGTTTGGATTTTCCACTTCGAAAGTCAACAGAGAGTTGCTAGACCACACTTTGCTGCAAAATAGTTTTTGCTGCCGCTAGGGTGTGTCTAGATTTCTAGGCTAGGTTTCGTCATCACTCAATGTAAGAATCAGTGATGCCACAACATTGCGCAGTTTCTGGTTGTGAAACCAATGAGATTTAATATTCCAGAGGTGAGAATTTGTTGGTTTGCGTTGTTATATTACAGGTTTTTAAACTATGATAATGTTTTAATGTTAAAGATGACTCCTTCGTCTCAATGTATTGGTTAGTTTAGCAAAATCATCTGCTGAAGTCTATTGCAGATATAGATTATTATACATGAGTTTAACTTTGGTTGCAGATTTGCTCTCGAGTGTTCATGGACTGGCTTTGACTGTTGCAATATGGCGGATGACTTTCACATTGCGGCCCATAAACAGACACTAATGAGGCATCTATGTATGCCAATGCGTGCAGCGTCTACCAGCAGGGCTTATACTTGGATCATGATAACCAGCCATTCTTCAAGCCATTCGTTTGAGCATCTCAACCAACATCATTGATTCAATTCGATGGGATGAGTTTTGTCAGGCCAATGTACGGACGTTTGTGGAGGAGTGTTCAGAAAAGCGCTGCACAGCATTTCCTCAGACTCTACTCGGTTATCATACTGACATGTTGACCTTTAAAGTTTTGACTAATTGTGTTTCTAAGCACTGAATGTTGGGAGCTTTCAGGCATGCGGGTTTTCCTTGAGCCTGTTGGGAAAAAAAACTTTCAGCATAGTGAACTTTCATCTCTTTTCAAAAACAAAAGTGCACAAACCCAGTGAGAGATCAGCCCTACAGCTGGGTCTGAATTACTGCAGGCATTCAGACCCTGTAGTGTAACGCAGGGAAAATAACTGCTCTCTCTCTCTCTTTCTGTCTCCTCAGCTGAGAGGGAGCAAAGGGATGTGGTCTCTCACTCTCTGATGCCAGAATGAGAACTTACACCCGTGGTGCACCAACAGTGTTCTTCATAAGTGCACTGTGGATTCTGGCATCCCCGGCTCTGGCTCAAGTGGACCCCAGCGGAGGCATTGCGTTCCTTGGAGGGAACTACGAGGGAACTCACCCCATGCTGTACTTCGGCCAGGCGGAGGTTGAGGAGCTGCAGCGGGCGGCGGTGGGGACGCACAAGGCTTTGGCCCGACAGATCCGGGAGGCTGGGGAGGCCATACTGGAGCGACCGGAGGAGTACCTGCCCCCCTGGAGCCCTGCTGAGTTTAGTTCCCGCTGGAATGAAGTGTATGGGAACAACTTAGGCCTGCTCTCTATGTTCTGCATGCTGTACCCTCACCGTGCCGGTGCGCTGGATGTAGCCAAGGAATACATGGAGCGCATGGCTGTGCAACCAAACTGGTAAAATAATGTGAATGTGTGTCTGTGTTTGATGTGCTTCTTAAAGGGTAATTCCACCTGTGGAGACATGAATATGTATTGAAAGTGGGTCATATATGTTGTAGAATAGTATCATACATTTCTAATTTGGGTCCTTCTTGGCTGATAAATGGCAGAAAATGACTTTTTAGTGCTTGTGGATTGTAGACAGCAATCCTCATAGTGCATTGCAATGTTCAGCTTCGCAGGCCACTCCCTCTACTCTGCCCATCAATTTAGACTAGAGTTGAGCTCCACTCTACGCTACCACCTGGAAATCATTTCGCACTATGAAATCAGATAATGCGCTAATATAATATGACGACGTAAGAGCGTCAAGGCGGCATCAGCCAATGGATTGGCGTTGATTCTAAATGGGCTTCAGACAATCGGCACACTAAAGGCCATTGCACACTGAGTCCGAAATTAGAATCCGAAATTTCCGCACGTCAAAAAAAAATTCGACCTCACGTTATGTCAATCACGCTTGCACACCGCCTTTGAAACTTTCGAATCGTTCGTCATAAAAAAGTTCGTGATCACGTTCGATTTTCTGCGTTTTCGCATCCACAGCCAGTATTTTGTTTTTTTGACAATTCAGGGCCGGGGGGAGCTTGTTCCACACATGCACAGTCCTTTCAGTTTGGGTTTTCAATTCGATCAAATGTTTATGTTCTCCGATCGGATTAGAAAAGGAATAAACCTCCCCTTTCAATCAGATCGACATTTCGGATCGATTAAGGTGGGATTGAGTAGCCAATTCGAAAACTAATGTATTATTTGGGTAAAATGTTTAACCTGTACCCTATACAGCTGTTCTGTCTGCCCAGTACTACCACTGGGCTGTGCGTGTGTGTGACTGTGTGTGTGTACCATAGACATAGGCTGCTGTCAGATCGATTGGTTCACGAATCTTCTTTTTAACATGTGGCTTCATAATCGCTAGCAAAGCCTCAAACTGTCCCACTGACATTCTGAAGTAAATTTTGAATCGTTCGGGATAAATTAGCGACTCCTTGATAAGTAGGTGGAACTCTCCTTCCTCTCTGCGCAATTTCAGGATTGGATGGACGCAATATTTCTCTTTCTTCTCTTTTCAATAAGAGAGAGGGCAACACAATCATCCTCATTGCTTGACGAATCCATTTTGTATTTCTGTGCGGTTTTTTTCCACAAAGGTTTAATAAATACGCATCGGACTCAGTGTGCAAGTTTTCTGTGCGTGACGAATTTTTAGGCTGGCTAACATTTTCACGCAAATGAAAATTTCGGACTCTGTGTGCAATGGCCTTTACTCTGACGCGTAATTTTACGGAAATGCAGCCAAACCTTGGAGCGTTTTGTCTTCGGCATCTTCATTAATCCCGTCGCTATCAGACGTTCTGGGAGTCTCCGCATATCGATAACGGCTCCCTGATGCCCGCAAATTAGTTAAAATCTCCCGGAATCTAGAGCGAGCGAGCAAGAGCGTGCATGCGAGACACTTTAGACTGTGCTCCAAACCGTATAGTACGCGCACAAGGGAGAGGAGAGAGACTTTGCGTGTGTGCGCCTCATGACACAGAGACTCGAGACCGACATTTTCGTTCTTATTCGGTCTGGTTATTACCGCTTACGTTAGAACCGGATCCCTATTGTCACCGCGTTTCGGTACCCAACCTTATCCATAATGCATCTGTCTGCGTATTCAGTACCTTCGTCCATATTTTCAAGTTTCTGCCGGTGAATTGAAATCAAATGCACTGGCACTGATCTGTGAAAGGTCTGTTAGCGCATTAGGTCCAACCCCCTATGGGCGGGTTTGAAAGGGTAAGATCTAGTGCTTGTAGTCTTTACAGAAATCCCCCCTTCTCTTAAACTTCCTCCTAAAATGACGTAAAATGACGATTTTTGCGTCATTGTTAGAGGAAGTGAAAAAGGTAACTAGCAGATTTCTCTCGTCTCAGGGGAAAATGAGAGAGTGTTGCACGACCATTCAATATTATAACTGGATTTCTAACAATGGAAATCTTAATGCAAATGGGTGGAGTGTCCCTTTAAAGGCTTTGGAACGTGCAGCTTTGTATGATGCGTTGACGTAATTTCCACTGAAATAGAAACTAAGGCGGGACATATTGTCCCCTTGGAATTATAAGGTTCTATCTGACATTTTTGTCAAAATTGAGTTATTCACATATTATTATTCTGTGACAATTTATTTACATTATGTGATGTGTTTTGTACATTTAGGGTCCCTGAGACGATATTGAATCTTTTCAAATAGCCAATAGCATTTAGTTTACCTTACAGACTGCAAGTCGTACTTACAGCACCATGGAAGCAAATCTGAGTGCTGATGATAGGTTGGATTCAGGACATTTATGTAAAAGTATAAACTCTTCAGACCCCTTTTTTGCATTTCGTTTGTTTTAATTTTGTCTTGTGCCAAAATGCTTAAAGGCCCACTGAAGTGCCTTGTTCCGCGCAGCATTGTATGATGTGTTGACGTAATTTTCACTGAAAAAGGAAACTAAGGTGGGACATATTGAATGGCTCCTCAACTTTTCAAATAGCCAATAGCATTTAGTTAAGTCGTACTTAACAGCACCATGGAAGCGAATCCGAGCGCTGATGATACGTTGGATTCAATGGTAGAGGCGTGAATAAATTCTAGCCATTTCATTCGTAACTAACAGTACAGTTGGAAAATTGAATAAAACTTAGCGTTTGAGTAACCGAATACACATATGCAACCCATATTGCTCTGTGATGTGTCAACGGTCACCAGGTTGTGTTTATAGCAGAGGGGGCGGAGCTTTAGATTCTAGAGAGCATTTGATTGGACAGAAGATGTGATGAGAAGCTGAAGTCCGCAGTGATGTCATAAAAATCCATGATCCATTTTAGCGGAAGTGAGGGAATGTAAGTTTTGAATGCTTATATCTCTAAAACGCAAATGTTGTCATTGTTTTGGAACACATCAGCTTATTGATAACCTTACGGCTAACATATTCATACTAAAAGCTAAATAACTTAAAATTTGATTTCAGGGTGCCTTCAAGCCCCCAATGCACTTGGGACAAAGGTTCGATATACTTTTTTGTTCTTTGCTTAGGGTAAAAAGAAGCTTGAAATTCCTAAACAGCTGAATATACGGTCTGCAAGCATTCCCGACGCCACCCACGCGGCTGTGGCTTTAATAAATAAGCAGTTAAGAATGCATTGATTGCAGCGATGTTCCAGTGGCACTCCAGCCAGAACAAGTGCATGTCAAGTTTGTTTATTTACCACTTTAGATTGCTTCAAAGCAAATAGGTTTGAATCGTGCTCGGAGCGGTGCAAGTAGAACTGGTTACATTGGTGCCGTGACCCGGGTGCGATTGAGGCTTAGGGGTGTGAGCTATGCAAGTAAACCTCACGTGTCCCGGCCTCAAGAGGTTCTCTAGGGATTGACGCTAGTGGCTGCGGTCTTTATCGTTCTTGTATGCAGAGCCCACCTTCCATACCAGTTGACGCTGAGTTCAAATCCCGCTTGGAGCAATGCCAGTAATAGTTATACCTGCAAGGTGCTGTAATGTTAACCATTTATTAGATCTTTTTAGTAAAGGCTGAGCACTAGTATGATCCTAAGCAACAACTAAAGGGTATTGTGAGGCATTTATTCACAGTATTGTGAGAAGTTTTTGCAATACAACCCAGAACACACTTTTTCCATTAGAATTTCCCTGAGATTGACCTCAAATATTCAAGTTGTCAGTTAGGGTCGCACTTATTTTTTAAGTTGAAACAATATTTTTTAAGTGAAAAAGCCACAACCAATTTTGTTTTCATAAACATAAAAAGCATATTGAATTCAGATTCAAACAAGTGCATATACACAAATGTGTTATTATCTTCATTTAAAGGAGTAGTTCACTACTAGTTAAAAAAAAAAAAAAACTTTTGCTGATAATTTACTCACGCCCATGTCATCCAAGATGTCCATGTCTCTCTTTCTTCAGTCGAAAAGAAATTAAAGGTTTTCTGATGAAAACATTCCAGGATTTTCTCCATATAATGGACTTCATTGGGAACCAAATGGTTCAAGGTCAAAAAGACCTTGTGCCAAAAAGTTTCAGTGCAAACTGTTTAAAGGGCTTTAAACGATTCCAGACGATGAATAAAGGTCTTATAAAGCGAAACGATCGCTCATTAAAAAAAAACAACAACAACAAAGTTTAAGTTTTATAAGCACAAATGCTCGCCTTGCTCTGTTCTGTGATTCGCATTCGTGACTCTCCTGTTCCAACTCGTTTATCAAAAATGAACGAATCTTTTTTCGTGTCATTTGGTTCATTCAGCGAACGAAATTAACGAGTTTACGGGAAATATTTCGTCATTTTGATGCATGAGTTCGAATAGGAGAGTCACAAACGCGCATCACAGAACAGAGCAAGGCAAGCATTTAAGCTTATAAAACTTAAACTTTGTTATTTATTTATAGAGAGCCTAAGTTCCTCCCCTTCTGGTCGACCACCATGGGACCTTATTTCAGAAAAATATTGAATGGTAGTCAATGGCGAGAGATAACAAATATTTTGATTTCGTTTAAATTGATCCCTGAATTACACATATGATGTTTGTCAATTTAAAAGATACATTTTAAAGTCAAGAAAGTCGCAGTTTGGTGTAAAACTGTTGAGATATAAGACTGTGAAAATACCGTAATTACAAAGACTACAAACCCCAAAGGCGCACATTTTCTCTCAATGAATGAAGCAAACTTTACTGAGGCTATGTCATTGTTTCTATAGTCTTACGTTATAATCGTAACGTTACCGTCATGAGTGTGTTGTTCCAGACTGCACACACACACAGCAGCTGATCTTGCTCGTTGTTTCGGCTCCCGGGAGATGTAGTTCATTGAGGGTTTTTCACATAAAACTAAAAGTTACTCTTCTGTTTTAAGACGAACTGCGACTTTCTTGGCTTTCATAATTATCTTTTAAATTGACAAACATCATATGTGTAATCCAGGACACAGTTCAGACGGAATAAAAAGATAAGTTATCTCTCGCCATTGACTACCATGCATTGTTTTTCCGAAATAAGGTCCCATGAACCGGAAGCGGAGGGGCGGGACTTAGGCTCTCTATTAAATGTGCGATCGTTTCGCTTGATAAGACCCTTATTCATTGTCTGGAATCGTTTAAAGCCCTTCTGAACAGTTTGCACTGAAACTGTCTTTTAGACCTTGAAACGTTTGGTTCCCATTGAAGTCCATTATATGGAGAAAATCCAGAAATGTTTTCATCAAAAACCTTAATTTTTTTTCGACTGAAAGAAAGAATGACATGGACATCTTGGATGACATGGGGGCATCAGCAAAAGTTTTTTTTAAAAGTGAACTACTCCTTTAATGTTGATGAATCCAGACTGTCCTAATGAGAACGTGGTTATGAATTGATCAAATACGCACCAAACTCTCCAAATCTTTATTTAATGATTTGCTGGAAATCCTCTGCTATACAGCCATTTGTCACTTTCTGCAGATGTATACATTTAGATTCATACATCTGGCAGATGCTTCCAGCTTGCATTGCATTCAATCCACACATTTTTCCTTATGCTTTAGAAAGATGTATTCTCACCTAGATGTGTTGCAAGATCTTCAGAGTAGAGCCAGGTTTGCTATTCTTAAAACCAGATGAAACACAATAAACACCTTTTATATTGGCCTACACTTGATTAGATGTGTTATTGTTCAGAAACGATCCCAGATCCAGCGCAAGCACGAATCATGTTTGTCCTTCTGTAATAGGTAAGGTACATAGGGCCACAATTTCTAATATATAAACCATTTATTATTATTATTATTATAACATGTTTAACACATTCCATGTTTCTAAGGCCACAAGGACTCTCTTTTTCGAAACATGTGGTTTGAGTTTATGAACCAGAATTGCTGATTGCTGTGTTTATTGTCACTGTACCTTAAAGGGTTAGTTCGCTCAAAAATGTAAGACCTCCGTTCATCTTCGGGACACAGTTAAAGATATTTTAGATTTAGTCTGAAAGTTTTATTGAATAAACAGTTACTAACCCACTGATGTCACATGGACTACTTTAATGATGTCTTGATGATGAAGGACAGTATACCGCACATACATTTTCAATGGAGGATCAGAAAACTCTCAGACTAAATCTAAAATATCTCAAACTATGTTCCTAAGAGGTCTTACGGGCTTGGAACGACATGAGGGTGAGTCATTAATGGTTTTGTGTGTGAACTAACCCTTTAAGACCTCTATCTTGACAATACTTGCTTCTTTTAAACCGTATTCCTTCCTGTACAATATCTCCATAATGTTGACCCAGCCAAACCTGCCTCTGACGCTACTAACACAAAAGCCTCTAATGCAGTGAGTGACAAGTAGACCTGCCTCTGATGTGTCTAAACTTGCATCTGATGCTTTGGATACGCTCATTTCTCTTGCTCTATGTCACTGATTTATTAACATCAGTCTGTTCCTCTTTGATGGCCAAACAATAACTGCAGATTTGGACCTGTCCTGGACTTACAGCATAAAAAACTCAAAAATAGGACATTTTTACAGTTTGATCTAAAAGTAAAAAAATAAATAATAAAAAAGGCAGGGCATCAGAGCTTTAAGCTAAAAATCCTTTCTGTAAAAGAGTAAACTTAGTTTTTAGTTGTTTAAGCCCTTGTTATAATCCTCTGAAAGCTAAGACATGTTGCCCATCAAATGTATCAAAGGCTGAATTATTGCTGTCCCCACAATATCTAATTTCAGTTTGTTCCATAATAGCAAAAAACAACAACCATGGATTACCTTGAACTATGAATCACATTGACCCAGATTCCACTGTCATTATTTTTAATCCAACACATTCGGTTCTTTTTTTGGAAAGTGTGCTGCCTCCACCTTACATAACAACAATCGCAAAATGCCTCAGTAGGTTAGTATACATCTCAAATCACACTTGCGAATATTCATGGATGACATTTATTATTAATTATAAGTCAGCTCCAGTTATTGGGCAAATCTTGAGTCACAGAAACGAGTGAGTCATTGAATCATTCATCAGTCTTGGGATGATTCACTCTTTAACGAAGCTCCCATCACGTTCAGGGGACTGGGGTTAACATATACAACCCATGCATTTAATTTATCCGTTGCTTGAATATTTGGAGTTATATTTTGGTTTTCAAAAATGTGGGTTTATTCATACGTTTGCCCTTTTGTGAGTTCAAATATTGAAAGTGTCGTTTTGCTCACCTCCTCCAGTGAGTTCAGAGTGAGTGCTGATGTTTCTGTTTAAGTTGCTGTGGATGGTTGGTTGTTTGGGGTTAACTGCTGCGGTTCTGCTCTCTCATTTACACTGCCGCCAGCATGTAGTGGCCAACCAGGGCCAGCCCAACACAAACCTCCAGCTTCTGGAACTCATAACATCGTCTGTGTTATTACACACACTCCACATTGTAGGTGTAGTGGTAGCACTGATTCAGATCTACAGCCTCTACTGCTCTTTCATTGCTCTGTCAAAGCCAAAATCTGTTACATATTTGCTACTAGCAGACACTTTCTTACCAAAGTAAGTGGTTCTTAAATTGCATTGCTTTAAACACATGAAACTTGCAAGCCATGCAAAATTTTAACTATTTTTTTCTCTGCCATTTCTCTCCTGGTAATGCTGTCCAGTGAATAGCAATTGCAATGCAGCTCACTTGTCCCCCTAAACGAAATGTACTGGTAGTGTTGACATTAATAATATATGTGGACATTGTTTATCTACTGTGTGTGTATTAACCTAAATCAGCTCTTTTTAAAGTGGTCAGTGCCTATTAAAAGCTATTGCGATGGTATCGAAGATATTACAGTAATATTTGCATTCTGAGCCGAAGTTCATGTCTGTTGTCATGTTCGGTAAAACATATTATTACACTTAAATACTTAATTATCTCACCATTTTGTTTATTTTTATTAAATTATTGTGGGGTTTTTTGTCCACTTTACAAATAAACTGGACTAAAAATAAACTGGAAAAGTAGGGCTGTCACTTTTTAATGTGTTACCATTAATTCTTAGAAATAATGTCATAATAAAATAACCTAACTAATCTGACCCATATGTGGATTCTGTAATTCTTTGATAGAACATATGGATGAAGTAACACATAATACTGTAACTCTATCTTTAAAATTTGTTGTTGTTTTTTTTTTTTTTTGCTAATTTGATTTTCTGTTAACCAACCTACAGTATTTTTCTTGACAATAACTTAAATTCAGTTAACAGTCAGAGAAGTTTCTCTATGGCCAGAAATGACAGATCTTCTGATAAAAGTTTAAAGAGCCCCTATCATAGCATTTGAAATGTTCCTATTTTTGTTTTAGGAGTTCCCAAAAACAGTTTAACGTGCATGCAAGGATAAAAAACACTTTATTTGTCTTATAATATGCATTTATTTTTAACTGATTTGCTCAACGACTCCCAAATGATTCGTTCGACGATTCATTTTCCCAAACACCTCCTTTGAGTGACGCGAATCTGCGACGATTGGTCAAATGACCCAGTCAGTTGTTATTGGTAAACCGTAGGCAGAGACTGTCGGCAACGGAACGCCCATAACCAGGATTATAGCTTGTCAAGTGTTGAAAATTGTATATAGTGTTTGAACAAACGTGTCAGAAAAAGTGCACTTTCCACACGGTTCCTTACTCGCGTCTCCGTCAAGAGCGAACTTTCCCGGCGAAACTCACATTGCGGCGGCTTTTGAGGGGCAGTGCTTATTATATAGAGCGAAGTCATATTTGGCTAAGTCGTTTAGGAGGTAATTGCCATTTTTCAGTGAATATCTGGGGAGTATCAAAAACAAAACTAACTTTACCCTGCTTAGAAGGGTAACTATATTGTGCACACTACAGAAAACATAACAAACATTATTAAAGGTGGAATACCTAAGATTTTTGCATCAAAATATCCCAAAATCACAAGGCCAGTGTTATATATTTAGTTAAGATGATAACTTGCAAAATTTCAAATGTTTCAAACAATGTTTAAATCGCGAGAAAATTGAGGTTTTAACCAAGGAAACGGGGCATGTGAGCAGGGGTGAGCTGGGAGTCGCCAGTCAATCGCGTCATATTCGCGTTACCTCGGTTTCCGCTCGTACTACGTGTAGTCCTGGACAAATGCGGAAGTTGTAGTAGTGCGTTAGCGTCTATCAAGCAACAAACGTCAGCTTGTTTTGCGCATTTGTTATGGAATGGAGCACAATTATTCTTTTCAATTATTCTCGGAATGTGAACTGTTGGCTGTAAAGGGGGTCGCACACCGGACAAGAAGAGCCGCTCTCACGTCTGAGGACAAAGTCCAGTATCGCACACCAAACGAGAAGAGCCGCGCCACGTCTAGGACAAAGTCCAGTATCGCACACCAGACGAGAAGAGCCGCGCCACGTCTAGGACAAAGTCCAGTATCGCACACCTTGGACGAGAAGAGCCGCTCCACGTCTTAGGACAAAGTCCAGTATCGCACACCGGACAGAAGAGCCGCGCCACGTCTAAGGACAAAGTCCAGTATCGCACACCGGATCGAGAAAGAGCCGTGCCACGTCTAGGACAAAGTCCAGTATCGCACACTGGCACGAGAAGAGCCGTCTCACACGTCTAGGACAAAGTCCAGTATCGCACACCGGACGCGCACTTCCATCAGTATATGGCCAGCAATATTGTTATGTTTAATGACATGAAAGGAAGATAATGTCTGTTCTATGTTATGATTGTACTGTGCAATTAAATACAATCGTTGCTGAGTCTGCATTCTGAAAACTTTACCTCAGAGCATCCGTTAACTGAATGAATTAAGAATCTCACCTGAAAAATCTAATAACATCAGTAATTGTCATTCAAGCAGCTGATTTCTGTAAATTAATGCAAAACTAAATGTATATTGCAGCATAGGGCGAAGTCAGGATCCATTAGCAACGATTTGACTTCAAACCCTCTCCACCATAGCTTCGTCCAGTGACTCTCAGTAACATCTGTGATAACTAATTTACTTTTAAACCTGACTTTTCTTGCGGCTATTTCAGTTTAATGAAAAACAAGCATGTCATTAAACACAACATTTATAGAAATCGAACTTTACCTCATCCATGACAAACAATTTTCGATTCCCGTCCTGACTAATTTATCCACGGTGGAGTTGAAAACAATGATGTTCATGGAGTCGTCGGTGCCAACGGTGGAGTCATCAAGCAAAGCCTTGTTGTTGTTGTTTTGAATGTAGCGCCCTCTAGCGGCATGCAATCTTAGGTATTGCAGCTTTAATATTACTTACAGATTGTGATTCGGAGGAGGACAAACCTAATCCATATACACTGGATACTGAGCCCTCCTTCAGGAACAACCGGCTTGCGAATGATTCATCATTAAAATGATGAGAACACAAGGTTTGGGCTATACTATTGTGGTATCGTTTGCACATATGAAGCTCTAACCACCAATTCTTCACATGCTCAAGTGGCTGAACTGTCTTTGCAACGTAGAACACAGCGTCTTCTCGACATGACGCGATTCAGCTGAAGTATTTGAATGTGTTCTAGACAGTCACTTCAAGTTTACACTTCTGTCTGCGCACGCAGTTGTTGGGAGCGGCCAATGAGCTAATGTTTCGTATCTCACGTCATTACGAAACAGCTAATGACTCGTTTCAGAAACAATTAATTTCATAGACTCAGAGTCGACTCTCACTTTTGAAAGACAATAACTTTATATACGGTGCACTTTCAGATATAAACCTTTGCAGGATGTTTTCATTCCCTTACAGCTATATTCCACACTACATGAACAGTCATTTTCAAAAATCCATGATAGGTGCTCTTTAAACAATCCACATCAGGATATTTTATGGTCAGTTCACATAGTAAGAATGGAAATCTCTATGAATGTAAAAATCCCTCCTGGCAACACAAATCTCTGTTTAGTTAGCATATTTGAGCAGCTTTCCTCTGCTCTTTTAAGCTCTCTAAACAGAAACCGGTTTAGTTTTCTGGGCTAATGTTGTGTGAGAGTATGTTCCGAAGGCTTACAGACGGCTGTTTTGTTTCAGGATGGTGAAAGATGTCGTGGGATGAGGTTCCTATAGCGCACTCTCTGGTTGGCTTCGCTACGGCGTACGACTTCTGTACGAGTACCTTCAGTAAAGTTCAGCAGGAGCGTTTCCTGCAGGTGATCGGGAACGCTTCACGCTACATGTATGAGAAGTCTTACCACCGCGGATGGGGGTTCCAGTACCTCCACAACCACCAGCCCACCAACTGTGTTGCTCTTTCGACTGGCAGTCTCCGTGGTCATGAACCAAGGTGAGTCTAACATTTCTTTAGCCGTTGCATGTCACTTTGATCATCAGGTCATGTTGGAAACTGAATTTTTTTTGACTGGTCCAGTTCTAATGAAAACAGCCTCTATGAAAGACTGAAAGATGGAATCTGCTAAATTGAGACATTACCGTTTCTTCTATTCATTTTTCTGTGAGTTGTCTGTTCAGTCCCCTTTATATTGTTTATGACTCTGGTCCGAAGCAATTTAAAAAAGGCGTCAAGGCACGTCTGAATCCAATCTTCCTGTCTTGTGAGAAACCTTCATCTGATCGTTTTTTGAAGGCACTATACGATGTACTCCTTCACTGCCTTTGATATTCTTTGCGTGACAGTTGAGCTAAGGAATAAAGATGGCGTCTGAAAAATGTGGTTGGTGGTCAGCTGCCTAAGCTTACGGATGCAGCCATTGGCGTTTAAAGGGGGGGTTTACTGCTTTTTTCTTTGCATGATTGTGTTTATGGGGTGCAATATAACATGTATTCATGGTTTTTCTTTTTTTAAAAGTCTTATTTTTCATAAACGTCACCTTTACTTGTCAGCCGCGCTCTCCTCTGTCCCCTGAACGAGCGGTTCACTTCTTGATTCTATGAAAACACTCCCTCAGAAACACGTGGTGGGCTCAGATTGGTTAGTTTGGGCCGGTGTGTTGTGATTGGCTAAACTGTCGCTCACGTTGTCCGAGGGCGTAACGGGCAGGCCAAAGGTGGATACCAGACGGTGAATACATGTAAATAATAATGTGGAGACTGCAGTATCAGTTTCAGGCATAATCAGACCGAGAAAGCCGCGAATGAATGAGTCAAGCAGAACCTCACCACACACGGCTCTTAATAAATGTTTCTGAATGATAATTTGCTACATTTTTTAACCATATACACGTTTGTTTTACACAATAGCATCTGACTGGCAACAATAGCAACTGACTGGCTACTAATGTTAAACACAAACAGCGTCGGCAAGTTTACGTTCTTGATCAAATCGAAAATAAAGTCATAAAGCATATATACATGAAAAATACATTTACAACATTAGTACTTATACAAAATTCAAGTCCATAATGTTTGTCACGTTTTGTCATAGACACAAAATAGCATAACTAGTAGCCCAGTGGCTATGAAGCCAGCGCTGGCATTTGAAAAACAATACAAACACAAGGCTATGTCTGGAATTATACATGCAAATACATTTAAAATGATGAAGTCTTAGCCTACTTACAGGTTGTGGCCCAACAACTGCTGCCTCTGGTTTTAAAGTTGGATCTGCTTCATGTTTTAGTAACAGTTTCTTGTTGAATCCGGTGTTGAATTAGTGGAGATTCTGGAAGCTGTCTTTCATAAAATGCGCAGCACAGGAGAGCTAGATTACGATCGTCACTTTCAGGAACATAATCAAACATAAATTGTCTGATTGTTGAGGAAGTATAGCATCCGTGGGAAGCTCAAACACAGAAGACCTGACAGCTGCGTGAACACACATACACAACTCACTCGATGTGCCGCAGAAATATGCGCATGCCCTTTTCTGCACATTCTCAAGGGAGGGGTTGATGCAAATGTGTGGGTTAGTGACGTACCATAACCCAGCTGTAGTCCCAATCGGATTTTTGTAGGCAATTATACTTCCTGATTTTTAAAGACGATATCTCTGCTTACACTGAACTTTCAGACGCTGCAAATTTGCAGATACTGTTCATGCACCAACAGCAACATTACACACTATTTAAAATCAAAAAAGTGAAATCGCAGTCAGACCCCCCCCCCTTTAAATAATAAACATGGGATACAGAGGTCTGATTTGGAAATGCTGTGCGTATAAAAATGGAAGTAGCGATCATCTACAGTATTGTACAGTGGACTTGACTTTTTCCGATTGGTTGTGGATTGGATTGTGAATGAAGAGCGTTGTGTACTGAAATCAGGGTTTCTGCGGGGACTTAAAAAAGTCTTAAAAAAGTTCTAAAATTTCAAAATCACACTACATAATAGACCAACATGCAACAGGCAATCAGTTTTTAGGTTTTCGTGTTATTGGCGCGTATTTTCAGATACCACACACCGATTTTATTCAGCTATGAGGAAGTGGAAGTTTAGCGCATACTTGGCTTGAAATATCTGAATTTTGGATCAGATTTTGCTGATTTGGGTTTTTCTTTTGGATCATCAGAGCTCAACACTAAAAGCGAAGGTGCTCTGGGTTCTCCACATGGTGACAAGACACCAATCCTACATTGTTTCAAATGATGTTTCCAGACTCTGACATCGCTAAATCCTTCAGGTGCGGGAAAGATAAAATGGCTTACATTACCCGCTTTGGAATAGGGGAAAAACACAAACAGAACTAATTTCCAAAATCACGGGACCGTTCGTGCTGATTTTCAGTTTGAATTATTAAATTATTTGCGAATAATTTTGAGTACTGGTTACACGTTTCCTTTGTAATTTTTTTTTTTTTTTTTGATATAGGTCTTAAAATTCATTCATAATGGTCTTAAAAGGTCTTAAAAAGTCTAAAAATTTGACTTTGTGAAACTTACAGAAACCCTGTGAATGGATAGGGATCTGAGTGTGAATGGCTTTCCTACAGCGTAGGCTCAAAAGCAAGTTATGGCATTTTAATGAAAGATTCCAAAGTAAAAAAATACATAAAAATCACATATATATATATATATATATATATATATACATATATATATATATATATATAAATATATATATATATATATATATATATATATACCTGCAAAAAAAACTATGACCTGTTCTGTGCACAGTTCCAACACAATTGTAAGCTTATGACAAGGTTGTAAAACTTTTATATTTTCATGGCACACACAAGTATTCTTGAAAAGGGACAAAATGAAAATATCTGTTGTACATATGGAGTAGGCCTAGACTTCACCCACAGGAATTCAGTGCGGTGAAGCACATATCCAAAAGTTCACAACCACTTAAAAGCTCAAATAACACATTTTAAATGGAACAAAAATATGATTCCTCTTGTCTATAATTAGTAACTCTTAGATCCACAGAAGACGAAGATGATTACAAAAGAACATTTGATTTATTATGAACTCAAAAGACAGGCCAACAAACGAAACAGTGTGCTAAACAGACATCGACCAACAAATGAACAGGACAAAAGGGAGGAACTTAAACACACAGTGATGATTAACTGGAGCGACGAACAGCTGTGAAGAACGGTGTTAGTGTCCATGGTGAAACGCATATCCATGTGGCATATCCAAACTAAAATAAAGGGAACACATGCCATGAAGGAAAACAAAACAAACGGAAACACGTTTCCAACAGTTTGTGTTTTTTAAGAACCCAAAACGCTGTAATGATCTTTAATAATTGACAGCATACCTCACATACTTTTTTGAACCCCCCAGCACTTCTTAAAGGAGTAGTTCACTTTTAAAAAAACTTTTGCTGATAATTTACTCACCCCCATGTCATCCAAGATGTCCATGTCTTTCTTTCTTCAGTCGAAAAGAAATTAAGGTTTTTGATGGAAACATTCCAGGATTTTCTCCATATAATGGACTTCAATGGGAACCAAACGGTTCAAGGTCCAAAAGACAGTTTCAGTGCAAAATGTTCAAAGGGCTTTAAACGATTCCAGACGATGAACTCAAACTCGTTCATCAAAATAAATGAATCTATTTTCGTGTCATTTTGTTCATTTAACGAACAAAATGAATGAGTTGACTCGAGGAAAAGATTTGTTCATTTTGATGAACGAGTTGGAACAGCAGAGTCACGAATGCTCATCACAGAACAGAGCAGGGTGAGCATTTGAGCTTATAAAACTTAAACTTTGTTATTTATTTATTTAAATGAGCGATCGTTTCGCTTGATAAGACCCTTATTTCATCGTCTGGAATCGTTTAAAGCTCTTTGAACAGTTTGCACTGAAACTCTCTTTTGGACCTTGAACCGTTTGGTTCCCATTGAAGTCCATTATATGGAGAAAATCCTGGAATGTTTTCATCAAAAACCTTCATTTCTTTTCGACTGAAGAAGAAAGACATGGACATCTTGGATGACATGGGGTGAGTAAATTATCAGCAAAAGTTTTTCTGAAGGTGAACTACTCCTTTAAATTAGAGTATTTCATTTTAATACAAAGCACAACTCTGTGCTCTCAATCTGTGGACAATCTGTGACTCCCAAGTAAACCGACATATGGTTTTTGGAGAGAGCTCAGTTTCTGAACACACGGGTTGTGTATAAGGAATGGTCTGCCCGCTCGCTCAGCGCTCCTGCCTGGAATTTAAGGCTGCTCAGGGTCATTCTGCAGAGCTGAACTTAAGCCTTCCTAATTATTTCTCCAGCCAAGCAGTTCACCACATGACTCCCGGATTTCAGAACTGATATTTTCCCCTCGCTCTCTTGCTCTTTTGTGTTTCTCTCTGTCTTTATCCCTCCCCTGCAGCTATTCATAACACAATCTGTCGTTTCTGGCTCTGAAAGTATGTCATTTTGCCTTTTCGAAACAGCTTCTCTCATATCTGTCCAAATATTTGCCCCGCTCTTCCCAGCATTCCCATCCCAAGCCGCTCTGTTTCATAGCAGAAGAGTCTGTATAAAACAACATCATTGATACAGAGCGAATGATGTGGGTTTGCGGAGATCGGCCTGGATGAAGGAACGGTGGCTTAGCTTAAAGGGTTAGTTCATCCAAAACTGAAAATGAAAATAATCATTTACTCACCCTCCACATGTTGTTCCAAACCCATTAGACCTCCTTTTGTCCATTGAAGGTCCTTGCGACTAAGAATTAGACACATCAGAAAGTACAAATAAACATGTGTGGATTACTTTTACCAAAGTCTTTTTGTACCTTGTATGTCAAAGACAAAGTTGTAGTTGTGTGGGCTTTCAATGGTTAGACAGAAATATATAAATATCTTCATTTGTGTTTAGAAGATGAATGGAGGTCTGATGGGTTTGAAACGATATAATGACAGATTATTTTGGTGAACTGTCTCTTAAAATGAACTTTGTGTACACAGAACTCCTTGCAATCCCAACCAACCCATCAGTTATACATTGCACTAGTTGCAACAGTCATGAATTTGGCGGTAGAGTTTTATTAATATCATTATTATTAATTTGGCGGTAGTGTTTTATTATTATATTTATTATATTTTTTTATTTGTTTATATTTGTTTTGTTTAAATGTGTTTATATGTTTGTTTGTTTGTAAAATGTATTTATTTAATTTAATTTCAATTTTATTTTTATTATTATTATTAATTATACATTTATTTATTTAATTAATGAATTATTGAATTTTATTGAATTTTATTTAATTTAAAATTTAATTTAAAATTTAATTTATTATTATAATTGTTTATATGTTTTAAATTTGTTTATATTTGTTTATATTTTATTATTTGTTTATATTTATTATATTTGTTATATTATAGTGTATTATTATTAATTTGGTGGTAGTGTTTTATTAATATTATTATTATTAATTTGGCGGTAGTGTTTCATTATTATATTTATTATATATTTTTATTTGTTTATATTTGTTTTCTTTAAATGTGTTTATTTGTTTGTTTATTTGTAAAATGTATTTATTTAATTAAATTTTTTTATTATTATTATTTTTATAATTTTTATTATTATTATTAATTATATATTTATTTAATAATTTTTTTTAAAATTTAATTTATTTATAAATATATTATTATATTTGTTTTGATGATTTAAATTTGTTTATATTTGTTTATATTTGATTATTTGTTTATATTTATTATATTTGTTATATTATAGTGTATTATTATTAATTTGGCGGTAGTGTTTTCTTAATATTATTATTATTAATTTGCCATTTGATCTTCACTTGGCACTTTTTGATGCTTGCCTGGTTTTGTAGTTTGACACTTTTAGATCATCAGCACGTCTGATCTTCAGTCGAGCGGAAACGTCCCACATCACACTCCTTTGGTCTCACTTCATCTGTAGCTATTCATATAAATGACAAGGCTATGATTTTGGCCGTAGGGGGTTCCACTTGAACGGCGTTCCCCAACCTCGGCACACTGCTCAGCATCTGTTTTCTTCCACCGTCTGGTGCCTCCGTCACAACAAGGTATAAAGTCTCTCATACTGGAGTGGAACGAGCTTCACCCGATCTGCTGACACCATTACAGCTCTCATGAAGACACATTTGAGATTACTTTGACGTCTGAGAATGATATTACTTAGCTTAGGTTTTCTTTGAATCATTAAATGGGTTAAATGAGTAGGAAAAGGAGTAGTTCACTTTTAAAAAAAACTTTTGCTGATAATTTACTCATCCCCATGTCATCCAAGATGTCCATGTCTTTCTTTCTTCAGTTGAAAAGAAATTAAGGTTTTGATGAAAACATTCCAGGATTTTTCTCCATATAATGGACTTCAATGGGGTCCAAACGGTTCAAGGTCCAAAAGAGAGTTTCAGTGCAGCTTCAAAGGGCTTTAAACGACACCAGACGATGAATAAGGGTGTTATCTAGGACCCTTTGAGTCATGACTCAAAAAAAGATTTGTTCATTTTGATGAACGAGTTCGACCAGGAGAGTCACGAACATGCATCGCAGAACAGAGCAAGGCGAGCATTTGAGCTTATAAAACTTAAACTTTTTTATTTATTTTTTAAATGAGCGATCGTTTCGCTGGATAAGACCCTTATTCATCGTCTGGAATCGTTTAAAGCCCTTTGAACAGTTTGCACTGAAACTCTCATTTGGACCTTGAACCTTTTGGTTCCCATTGAAGTCCATTATATGGAGAAAATCCTGGAATGTTTTCATCAAAAACCTTAATTTCTTTTACGACTGAAGAAAGAAAGACATGGACATCTTGGATGACATGGGGTGAGTAAATTATCAGCAAAAGTTTTTTTTTAAAAGTGAACTACTCCTTTAAGTTCTACTAATACCTGGACGAAAAAGCACTTTAACTCTATTTAATTGAAATTTTAACTACATTTTCATTTAATTATAAGCAACATGCATCATTAGTGTCCAAAAACATGACATTCAATCAGTCCACACTTAGTCTTTAGTCTATCATTTTGAAGAATTTTATTTCTGTTAAAAATTTGCTGAAGTGTATTTCTTTTTCGGTTATTTCAGTGTAATTCAAATGCTTTACCCAAAATTTCAAGATCAAGAGCAAGTGCTATGTGGCATACTGCATGTTTTCTCCAATGTCGTACACAAACAGCAAAAATAGCACCAGTGGTGTGATGTCTGACTCTCCAAACACACCCGCTCTCAACCATACCTTCATTGAGCTACACATCGCTGTACTAAAATTAGAGCATACTACGCGCTTCATAGACTGTTTACACTAGAAAGAGACAGCCAATCATGGCAAAGACTGTCAATTTAAAAACTGCCAAAAGCAACTGAAGATATTAGACGAACAGAAAAAGGGCTTTGTGGAATGAAGTGTGTTTTCTACTGTGAATGTTTGCCTAATATGGTGCAGTCAGATTGTGTGCTGTTGGGTTTCTGCAGTCCACAGAGTAGGTGATAGCATGTGTTTGTGTCAATGTTGTTGTTCACTGTTTGATTGTTAACCGGTACGTGTGGTCAGTGTGTGTGTAAGAGTAACTGAGATACACAGTAGCTGTTTGTCGGAGGATCTGCTGTGTTCCAGGAAAGCTGTGGTGTGGCAGTATTACTCAAACTGATGAGTTGTGGTCTAAATATTTATGTGGTTCTTCTCAGAATCACCCAGGCATGCTGGGAGAGGAGCTGGGGGTACATTTGACACATTTTCCTGAAGAGTGCTAACTGAGAGTTTAGCTCGTATTAGTACAGGAAGGTTTGCTTTTTTGCCTTCTGCTTCTTCGAGTTATAAATATAACCTGTACGATTCATCATTTATAACATCAAACACAACTCAGTGTGGTTTCCGTATGATCTCGACGTGCTGAAATGAGCTGGCTAGAACAGCAAAGAACTGCTTTCTGCTGACACAAGCCCATTTACGTGCACATCAGATTAAACAGGGTTATTCCAGTGCAGCTCTGTAAACATGAGCGCTGTTTTCCTTTGCTCCATTGAAGGAATTCAGTTGTTTAGTCCTGTTGTTGTCGTTGATAATATATATTATGGACGGTTTTGTGTCTGTTTTATGATTTATTACCAATTATGATGTGGAAGTTTAAGTTCAAGAAAAACATTTTCTTCTTTATAATGTTCCTTTGGAACATGTGCTGTATATTCAGACTTTAAAAGCAAAATCACTGTTAAATTATTATTATGATATTTTTTTGTCGCCTGAGGCGCATCGGCCTATATAACAGAAAATGCCCACAAAGATATGATTTTGACTTGTTACTAAAAAAATTTTTTTTTACCAATAAACAAAAATGTATTAACCCTCTGGAGACGGATTGGGCGGTACGCCTAAAATTACATACTTTTACAAATGTGTACTTATCTTAACCCTTTACCTGTCACCCCCCTTTTTGATAATTGACATTAAAATGCACTATACAAACTTAAATGGTTGTAATTCAAGAATGCTTTTGAATATAGACCTAAGTTTGGTCTTGTTTTAAAGAAAATAATCAGCAGATTATTACTAAAGTGAAAGCACTTCAAAAAAATTAAGTATGAAAAAGTTATGGAAGTTATAATTTACAGTAAATCAAATATACTGTATTAATATATATATTTTTAATATGAAATAAATATTTTACAAAATATGTTTTACAATAAAATTACTATAAAATGAAGGCTATATATCTAACCAAGTTGTGTTCCAAATTTAAAGTTGATGAGATTTTGTAGTTCAGGCGTTATACCAAAAATAGCCACCGGGTGCCATTGAATTCCATTGAATTTAATTGTATGCATTTTGCCATAACAAATTAATAATTTTCTCTCCAAATATCACTTCTGTCACTAAATATGGAACCTTGACACTCAGACCTTTCTGACAATATGTGTTTTGTCAAGATTAGAAAAGGTTTTCAAAATACATTATGAAAGATGATGCCCAAAAGGGGAGGGGCCTAATAAAAAAATACCGTTTCTATGGTAACGCAATGTCCAATTTCAAAACGGTTTTCACAGGATGAATTCTGAGTTCGTAAGCTTTTACAAAACGATACCTAATTTATGATAACTACTAAAATATGTGATATAATAATAAAAAAAATGTATTTATATATAGATAATATATTATACTTTTTAGAGGACTTCTTACCTTACTTTTTAAATATTAATTTTATCTTTTTTTATTGACAAATACTAATTATGTTTTATTATAAACTTTTAGCACTAAAAAACAAAGTTTCAATTATTAAAAGTGTGTGCGTTGACTTTTTGTGACAAAGGTCAGAAACTCCTGTAATGACGTCGATTTTTTTAGGCGCACTCTTGTCATAAATTCATATATTACTGTTCATTCATAATTTGTAAGAAAAAACAGACCTAAAGTACCTTTCCAACGATATAAAGTTTGTCATGACTAGATTAGGATTTAATAGTAATATATAGGGATGGGTATCGTTAAGGTTTTATCGGTATTACTACTCTTATCGATACTGCTTATCGATCCGGTACTTTAACGGTATTCTTATCGGTTCTTTTTAGTGTTTTTTTTTTTTAAGAATTAAGAACATAATTAACTTTATATTTTGAAATGTTAAATAGAAAAAGCAATGCTTTAACAAAACGAAGAAACAAATCTTTTTTTATGCAGCATCGTGCTGGCTTTTTTAGTTTTATATACAAAAGATAGGAGAAAAAACACGTACACACACAAGAATACAATTAATCAAAGATACAAATTATATACACAGTGTTTTAATTTCAGGAAGGTCTACTAACATTACTTCTCAGGTAATTGTTTCTGTCTGAAAAGAAATCTAATTTAGTAATCAAATGTAAAATAGCACTGTATAGTTTATCATAGATAGATTAATGCTTATTAAATCTAAAGTTACTCATTCAAGAGCTCTGAGTGATTTGCTCTGCCTTTTGTTGTTTGATTTGCATTAGGCTAATGGCTGAATCGTCAGCAGGTTTATTAGACTGCTGCCCCTTTAAGACCAAGTGCAGATCTGATGCACCAACATTTTCTCCCTATTATTTACGTCCATTTAAGACATAATTGTGTTTAAGTGAATAAACTGTGTTTAAGTGAATCGCAGAGCTTCTCATTTTGACATTTTTATGTATATTTGATAGTTTAGGAGGACACACAAAGCCCAAAATATACTTTTCTTGTCTCGTTGCAGTCCGTTTCGGAGCACCGCTTTGTGAACAGCGTCTCTTGCGCAGGTTTATGTGTTTTTAATAGC
This sequence comes from Hybognathus amarus, assembly GCA_030378365.1. Taxonomy (NCBI): domain Eukaryota; kingdom Metazoa; phylum Chordata; class Actinopteri; order Cypriniformes; family Leuciscidae; genus Hybognathus; species Hybognathus amarus. The sequence goes on along the minus strand of JAQIUQ010001124.1, from coordinate 181,404 downwards.
CATTTTTTTCTAGCAACAGTAGAGACAGCATTTTGCAATAATCACCGATCATGCTGATTCTGACGGTACGTTTGGGTTTAGGAAGAACTGACAGCGCAGCGCAGTGAAGTGAAGGAAGTTGCGCTGGACAGATCATGCGTCTCGTTTTTAACGGTTTTATCTCAAATATCTTCTTTTTATAATCTTTGGAAGCCGAAATCTAAAATAAAATTAGAATAATATTCCAGATCTAACGTGTAACCACGTTTGAATGTTTAGATCTGTCCTCTTTGTCACTCAAGCAAGGGCTGTCGTGTTGCGCGTGCTGTGGCTCCGCGTGAGAGATCGCTCTCTCTCTCTCTCTCTCTTCTGAACTGCGAATAGCAAATTGCATCACAGACAAATGGTTCAATTAAAATATAGTTTATATATAGAAATGGCTGGCGAGATAAACATGTTCAAGATAACGTCTTTATAGGAATAATAAATAGTAGCCTACGTGTATTTTCTTAATTTCTCCAGTACCGACAGCAGAACCGATAACGTCCGAGCTTATCGATACTGCGGTCTTTCAAAATTCAGCACCGGGGCCCGTTTAATGCACCGGGTTCAGTACCATCCTAGTAATATAGTGAAGTAAGAGTTAGGTACGTCTGCATACGGGCAAGTGACAGTTAAGGGGTTAAAAAAACTATTCATGATACAGTAGGGAGGTGTGGTCTTTTTTGCCGTCTTCCTCAGATTCCGCTGAAAACAGTGATAACTTACCAGGTGCGTTTTCCGAAAGCATCGTTAGCCAACTATGGTCGCAAGTTCCGTCGTTATCAGCATAGTTCAACGAGCTCGAGTGTTCCCAAAACCATCGTTCCAACAAACATTCACAAACAGCATCGCAAAGTTGTATGGTTTGAACGACAGCTCTCGACCTGTGGTTAGAAGCATCGTTTCTATATTGCATGACATTTGGACGCAATAAATCTTTATCTTGAGCAAAATAAGCAAGCTGACATTCAGTACAACCGGTGCCTTTTATTCAGAATACATACAAATGTAATTTACGTCTATTAGTTTTTCAAAAGATTTGAAGTAACGTGTTTGAAGAGTGCGCATGTGCAAACGTGCATACTATGTAAGAACGAGCCAAATATTGAGTCTGGTAATAAAGCAAAACAACTGAGAACAATTAGAAATAGTCCTCAGATGACATGTCTGTAATTTATATAAAACAAATCTAGCATTAATTGGATCTCAAACAGTTTCATTAAAAGTAGAATTACTACACCTCGTGCGAAACCAACATGGTTGAACGATACTTTGCGACAGTGGGTTTCGGGAACAGTCGTGACTAGCTAGTTGATTTCTCCAACGATGCATCGTACTATGGTAGTGAAGCAGTGAACTGCGTCTTTGTACGGGAAACGCACCCCTGGCTTGTATACACACCGTCAAAGGCCAATGAAATCGATGTTGTTTGGCAGATTCACAAGCAACAACTAATAGAAAAATTCCCGATGGAGAAATATTTTTCTTACTGAATCAGAGGAAGGTTACCTAGACGTATTTTAGCAAATCGGAGGTCTCTGTAGCCTTGCATGGGGTGGTACTATAGTAAGGGATATGACAGAAACAGCGTCGAGTGATGGAGGAGACGACAGAAAGCGAGCGGACACGTAGAGTATAAACAAGCCTTTACGGAGTGAGAGCGCTGAGATTTAAATGAGAGAGAAGACAGAAGAATTGTAATATATTCATACATACAATTCTTAGCATTATTTATTATTTTAGCACTTTTATGATGGCAAGCAGTAAACGATTTACGTTAGATCAGGCTCTGGAACAATTACTGGAGAGTGACGAGGAGAAAGCATTGCTTAGAAAAACGCCTGGGACTATTTGTAAATAAAGTTAGATTTTTCATTGTTCTTTACACATTTTATTTAACAATTACACATGTCTGTCAAGCAAAGGCTTTGACAAATATATATTTTTGTTCAAAAACTGGATTTTTAGAAATAAATGACAAAAATCGAATTTCCGTTTTTAAAATTCTCTAGTATATTGTAAATATTTCACTCATACTTCCTTTAAAAACACATTACATGCATGCTTATGTTAGCTTAGGGTCTTCTGAATCCATAGATACCATACACACAGTGTTCCATCTCCATGACATATACTGTAGTTTATAAGCCCAAATGTAAAAATAGAGAAAACGGACCAAAAAGGGCTTAGTCCCCAGAGGGTTAAATTAAAATATGCCAGAATGAGAAGGAAACTGCTTGGTTGGGACAAAATACGTAATTGAGATCAAGCAATGTAAGGGAAAATTATGTAATACAGGCCTGCAAATAAAAGTTGACACATGGCCAAAAAGTATGCTTTTGTTAAATAAAATTATTTTGTAATAGAAAAATACTATTCTAATACTAAAAACGAATTACGCTAACATTCTGAAGTTATTGTCAAATAATCCTGAACAAAAAGGCATGATGGTTTCCGCAAAAATATTTACTATCTAATACTAAGGGCCAGATTTACTAAACAGGACAAATGGGAAGTTCTCCGCGTGATCAAGTTAAAGTACACTGATGCAGCCGGATCATTTGCATAATGACGGAACACGATCCACCAAGAGCAGCGCAAATTAGCGTCTGGTTTCGGACATGCCTTTTTGGGTGTTAAATAATGGCTAGCGTAACGGCTAACTAGCGTTAAACCTTCGTAAATCACCTTGAATACAGATACTTTGTGTCTGAAAGAGAAACTCCTACAAATGCATATGCACTAAGGTCCGCCGCTTCAGGAAACTGCCTTCTAATTACAACTGTTCTCTATGTAATATTTGCTATGTTTCTGTATATTTCAGGATACCTCCAGGAGGCGTACCTCTGGACGAAACAAGCTCTTTCCATCATGGAAAAGTCCATGGTGCTTCTCCAAGATGTGACGGATGGTTCTCTATATGAGGGTGTGGCCTATGGGACGTACACCACTCGATCACTCTTTCAGTACATGTATTTGGTGCAGAGGCACTTTGACATCGGCCACTTCAGTCATCCCTGGCTGCACAGACACTTTGCCTTTCTCTACAGGACATTGTTGCCTGGTAAGGTCTTGCTCTTCCTGGTTCTGTGTAGTATCTTACAAGCTCGACATTTAAAGGGTCATATCGGGAAACGGTTTATTTTATTTGGTCATCATTTTTCACCCTCTCTCTGACCCTTAGGATGTTTTTTTGCTGCTTCCTACAGCATCTACAGTATATAAATGCCCTTTATGAGTAACAATGCTTACTTTATGTGGGCTGTGGTTTTGCTGTTGGGTCCAGTTTATTTTGTGCTGCCCCATTTTTCAATAACAGCCTCTTTGCAAAGCTTGCGTTACATTTGGACAAATTCGCTACTTGGTTTCAATAAATGGATCTTCATTTTTGAAAGTCACAGTATGTTTCCAAAGTACATTTAAAAGGTTTTCAGGATATGCCCCCTTTTAAATATGTTAACAGCTGACAATTGTTGTAATAAAGTGCTTTGCCCATGCCAGTCAAAGCAATAAACTTCTTTTACACATGAGTTGCTTGGTCTCTCACCTTAAAATAGATCAGTTCACCCAAAAATGCCCCAAAATTTACTCACCCTCAAGTCATTCTAGGTGTATATGACTTTCTTCTTTCAGCCGAACACAATCAGAGTTATATTTAAAAATATCCTGGCTCCTCCAAGCTTTATAAAGGGAGTGAAAAGTATCTGGAAGAATACCAGATTTTGAAGTCCAAAAAGCGCATCCATCCATCAAGTAATCCATACGACTCCAGGGTTAATAAAGGCCTTCTGGAGTGAAGCAATGGGTTTGTTTAAGAAAAATATACATATTCATAACTTTATAAACTGTAATCACTGGTTTCTGGTAAAGGCTGTACATAAGTCAAGTTCTGGTGGAAGAGTGACCTTTGACCTGACGCATGACGAGCGACCTCTGACCCATGCATGAGAGCGACCTGACCGACGAGACGAGCGACCTCTGACCCGAAGCATGTCGAGCGACCTCCAACACAACGCATGACGAGTCGACCTCCGACCCCAATGCATGACCCCTTACCCGACAAATGATGAGCGACCTCTGACCTGACGCATTACGAGCGACCTCTGACCAGACGCATGACGAGTGACCTCTGACCCAACGGAGCGACCTCTTACCAGACACATGACAAGCGACCTCTGACCCGACGCATGACGAGCGACCTCTGAGCCGATGCATGTACGAGCGACCTCTGATCACGATGCATGACGAGTGACCTCTGACCCGACGCATTACGAGCGACCTCTGACCAGACGCATGACGAGTGACCTCTGACCCGACGCATACGAGCGACCTCTGACCAGACGCATGACAAGCGACCTCTGACACAGATGCATGACGAGCGACCTCTGACCCGATGCATGACGAGCGACCTCTGACCTGACGCAGGACGAGCGACCTCTGACCCGAAGCACTGTCGAGCGACCTCCGACCAATGCATGACGAGCGACCTTTAACCCGACGCATGACGAGCAACTTCTGACCAGATGCTGACAAGTGACCTCTGACCGACGAGCGACCTCTTACCAGATGCATGACGAGCGACCTCTGACCCGACGCATGACGAGCAACCTCTGACCTGATGCATGACGAGCGACCTCTGACCTGACGCATGTCGAGCGACCTCCTACCCGACGCATGACGAGTGACCTCCGATCCAACGCATGACGAGCGACCTCTGACCCGACGCATGACGAGTGACCTCTCGACCCGACATGCCGAGTGACCTCCGCCAGCGCATGATGAGTGATCTCTGACCCGACGCATTACGCAGCTGACCCTGAGCCGATGCATTACGAACGAGCCTGTGATCCGGACGCATGACGCGTGACCTCTGACCCGACGCATTACCGAGCGACCTCTGACCAGACGCATGGCGAGCGACCCCTGACCCGACAAATGACGAGTGACCCCTGACCCGACACAATGACGAGTGACCCCTGACCTGACGCATTACCGAGCGACCTCTGACCAGACACATGCGAGCGATCCCGCTGACACGACTCGACAACATGATGAGCGACCTTTGACCTGATGCATTACAAGCGACCGCTGACCAGACGCATGACGAGCTGACCCCTGACCTCGACAAATGACGAGCGACCTCTGACCTGACGCATTACGAGCGACCTCTGACCAGACGCATGCACGAGCGACCTCTGACCTCGACAAATGATGAGCGACCTCTGACCAGGCGCATGACGAGTGACCTCTGACCCGCGAGCGACCTCTGATCTGACGCATGACGAGTGGCCCCTGACCCCGACAAATGATGAGCGACCTCTGACCTGACGCATTAAGAGCGACCTCTGACGAGCGACCTCTGACCTGACGCATGTAGGAGAATTGTAAGATTGCCTCTTGCGATTCAATATAATTGGGGAACAAACTCAAGCTCCTCCCGCATTTCTCCTTAAACATTCTTGTTTTAGACTTCTAACTCGTGAGCGGTGTTTTGTTTTGCTCTATCCTCTGCGTTTCCCCGTTCATCAATACGTCATCGTCGGGTCAGAGTTCACTTTTGAACAAGACTCGTATATGGCTGTTACCGGAAGCCAGTGATTATAGTTTATAAAGTTATAAATATGGATATTTTTCTTACAAAAACGCATCGCTTCACCTCAGAAGGCCTTTATTAACCTCTAGAGCCGTATGGAGCACTTTTATGATGGATAGAAGCGCTTTTTTACTGTTCACTCCGATTGTGTCATATACACCTAGAATGACTTGAGAGTGAGATCATTATGTAATCATTTTCATTTTCGCGTGAAATAACCCTTTAGATGTAACCTGGGCAAAACCAAACCAAAGCTCAGGCCGCAAACTGCAACTGCAACAATAGCTCTCTGTGCACATCAGAGAGCCAACAGCCGTCGAGCTGTTTGTGTGTCTACAGACTAGTCCGGTTTGGACAGTTTGCAACCTCCTGCCAAAAGCCATTTTATTGTAGCGGAAAATTAAATCCTTAAGCAAAAAAATGATCAGACAAAGAAGGTTAGCAGCCATAATACACCCTCTCAGTCGCCCGTTCTGAGAATCCACACAGATGCAGTTCTGTCAAGACCATATGGCCTCTTCTTAGTCGTTTCTGTGTTTATACAGAATCAGTGTTACAAAGGTTTAGGTTTTCTGTGGAAAATACTAACATCAAACTCTCATTAGTTAAAGGCTGCCCTCTAAAGACAGTGCTCACTTCTGTCCTTCTTTTACACACAAGTGATTCCTTCTGGCTAAATATTTTCTAGCGGTTGCTAGGTGTAATGTCCCTTTAACAGTAAACTGATGCTCTTTCTTTAGGCCCTATTTACACAAGAACGCTCGCGGGTGAAAACGTAAAAATATTTTACCGGATGTGCCTTTCGCTTACACGGCGACGGCGTTTTTGAGGCTTAAAAACGCAAAAAAGTGAAACCACCCTCCAGAGTGGAAATCTTAAAAACGCTCCACCGCTGTGTTCCCGTGTAAACGGTAAAAACGCAAAAGTCTGTTTGACAGTGAAGGTTGTACGCAGGCGCGAGGACTTGGTGTTGTTGCAGTATGCACTCTTAGCCGCCTGAAGTGCATACTACATTGAATTTCACAGACTTTTGCGTCACCATTTGCACGCGAATTTCCCACACAAAACGCTTGTCTAAACGCAGAATAAAAAGTGATGACGTAACGCTACTTTTGCGTTTTCTCTTCAGAATCGTTTCCGTGTCAACAGCCTTAATCTTAACCCAACCTCGTTAATTAAATAGTGTTTACTTCTGCGGCAGTCAAAGAGGCTCGTACTTATTGTGCCGTTTGCATGTATCAGTATGAACAAATACTTGACCTTTATAGAGTGTGTTATTATCTGCTCCCGCAGGTTTTCAGAGAACCGTTGCAATCGCAGATTCCAACTATAACTGGTTCTATGGGCCAGAGAGTCAGCTGGTGTTTTTGGATCGGTACGTCATGCGAAATGGCAGCGGGAATTGGCTGGCCGAGGTGATCAGACAGAATCGTGTTCTGGAGGGCCCGGGACAGGCGGGGAAGGGTCAGCGCTGGTGCACACTGCACACTGAGTTCCTCTGGTAAGACCTCACTGTTCCTGAGCACAGAGCTTTTTTTCTAAATACTCCATTAGATTTTGTTTTGAATACTGTGTTTGTAATCCTCAAAGAGGATTCAAGCTTTTATTTTGATTATATTATTTTTGCCAGTTAAACATGGGAAGCCATTAGTTGTGAAACTCGTGATGTTTCCACATATTTAGTTTTTTTGATGTTGTAAAATGTCAAACATCAATGTTGCAACATTTCGCTGATGTTATACTTCAATTTTCACGTGCTTTGACTTTCTTTAGAAGCCTTCCTAGCCATAAAAATGTTTGTTGCTTTAAACTATTATAAATTGTAGTATATAATTTATGCAAAATATATATACATAAAATTAAAAGTATAATTTCTCCTATTTTTCCAAAAAATTAAAAGCTGATTTAATGCAAAGTGTTAAATTCATAATCAATATGTTAGCTTTAATATACTAATAAAAAAAAGGTTTTGTAATTAATTAAGTATTTAAAATGGAAAGTCAAAATATAATAAAATTAAATACTTTATATACTTTTATAATACTTATATTACTGTGTATATATAAAAACATAAACAGTGGTTTAGAAAAATGTTTTCACGAAATCTGTTATTTTTCTGTCACTAGCATGTTTACATGGACACTTTTTTGTTCCGGACCCAGTGTTTACATGAGCTCTAAGTAAATTGATCTGATTAATGTGTGCATTTATAAGTTTTATTTAGTTTTATTAAGTACGTGTTTTATTAAGTTTAACATTGGATTTTATTTATTTTTTTATTTTTTCGCTGCACATATTAACCACCATCCTGCTATCACTTCTTATAATTGCTTTAAAGCAGACAATAATATTTATTTCTGGCACTGATACAAGGTGCACATGAAGATTTATGTCGTTCTGCTTATGTTTATCAAAGTAAAAATGACTCTCTCACTGTATAGGTATGACGCGAGTCTGCAACCAACCCCTCCTCCTGATTATGGTACATCCCGTAACTGCATTATTTCGAAGACTGGGGAGTGGTGACCTATGGAAGTGCCCTCCCTGCTGGGAGAAACCACACATTTCTGTCCTTTAAATCGGAGAAGCTTGGTGGACGTGCTATTTTCGACATTGTTCACCAAAACAAATACAAAGACTGGATCAAAGGGTGGCGAAACTTTAATGCAGGCCATGAGCACCCGGACCAGAACTCCTTTACCTTTGCTCCCAATGGAGTCCCATTTATCACAGAGGCTTTGTATGGACCCAAATACACCTCTCTCAACAATGCTGTCATGTTCGGGCCTGCCGTGTCTGAGAGCTGCTTTGCACCATGGGAAGGCCAAGTCACTGAGGTTTGCAACTCAAAATGGCTGAAGTATAAGCACGGTCAGGCAGCAGACTGCCAAGGTCAGGTGGAGGCGGCTCTGGTGCGGCAGGGCATGGTGTTTATTCGCGGGGAGGGTCATGCAGCTTACAACCCTGAGCTGAAGATCAAGAACTTTCAGAGGAACTTGCTCCTGCTTCATCCTGAGCTTCTGCTAGTGGTGGACCACATTCAGCTGCATTTAGGCAGCTCCACACACAGCATGAGCGCCTTCTTCCACAACACTGACCTGCCCTTCCAGAAAACCCAAGTCGATGGAGTTCACGGGGCTCTGATCAGACACGGAAATGAAACGTCCAAGATGTTCTGGTTGGACGAGACGGGCGGCAGTGAGCAGGCGGTAGTGGGATATAAGAGCTACCCCGGGGATACCCGTATAATGGTTCAAACTATGTGAATGTGACTTTGCCTCTGAGGTACCCTACCAGCAGGGTGGCCTACATCTTCTTCGGGGTCCGGGGTGGATGTGCAGAGTTTCAGCGTGCACGGAGACTCAGAGAGACTAGACATCTATCTGGCCACCAGGGATCACACCTACAACATCTGTCTGCTCACAGGTGAGGTTCCCGCCGAACCCTTGGCCGTGGTGTTCATGGACCAAAAGAAAGTGGAGTTTGAAAGGACAACAGGGGTAAATGTGCATCCCGTGGAGGAAGTAGAGGAGTACGTTAATGTAGTGGAGGACAATCTTCAGCATGTCAAACCAGTCTTCCAACAGCTGGAAAGGCACATTCTTTCACGGGTTCTTAACACAGACCGTTTCCACAAAACTGCTGAGCGCCTCCTTAAGTCCTCAGACAAGAGGAAGACCCCAGGGACCATTGAGAAGATGTTTTCCCTTTCTAAGAAGAAGGGGAAGGGAGGCAAGAAGGCAAGCCTTTCAGACAGCCTTCCAGACATATTTGCTCAGATTGAGGCGGGCGAGAAGAAGGAGAGGCAGCGGACGATGAAGCGCGTCTACGAGGAGCTTCCAGAGGAGGCGGACGGGGACTCGAGGGCTTTCATTGATTACAGTGATTTACGAAAGGGCAGAAAAGTGGGCTTCGTAAAGGGCCGGAAATTCAAAGAAGTGCGCGTGGGGGCTACGGCAGAGAGTGATGATGTGTTTAGCACCACCTCGTACATTCGCCTTTTCCTCATTTTGAATATAGCCACTTTCTTTGCCCTGCTGGCCGTGCTGTTGACGCGCTTCCAGAGGGCGCAGAGTTTGCACACGCAGCGATGCCTTTACTGCATCCTCCTCATAGACAGCTTCATCCTGCTCTGGCTGTATTCCTCCTGCTCTCAAACACAGTGCTGACCGACTCTTCCTGTGGCCCAATACGCCACAAGTGTTGACGCCAATACGCCAATAGAGCAGGGTTCCTCAGATTCGGCCCTGGAGGGCCACTGTCCTGCAGAGTTTAACTCCAGTCCTGATCAAACACACCTACCTGTGAGTTTCTCGTGATCCTGAAGACCTTGATTAGCTGGCTCAGGTGTGTTTGATAAGGGTTGGAGCTAAACTCTGCAGGACAGTGGCCCTCCAGGACCGAGTTTGAGGAACCCTGCTTTAGAGGAAAATATCCCTGTGCATCTAAATGAGGCGTCATCAGTGTGGACAGTACATGGCTCCTTCTCACAGGCACGGTCACATCATCCCTAGGGGTGGGAAAAGATATCGATAGGGCGATATATCGTTGTCCTTCTCAGTGCGATACGAGAATCGATGCGCTGGCGCCAAATATTGAAATTTTAATTAATAAAATAAGGGGCTCTAAATAGATTTTCCTGCTCCCAGCGTCGTTACATCATGGCTCCTCGAGGCGGCGCTCAACACATGAATAGGGAAAGGTGAACATAACTTAACTAGCGGAAGATAAAGAGGTTTGTTATGGTGGACTAGCCTGGGAAGACAACATCCGGGCAAATTTAGATTTGCTCTGAAAGTCAGTCTGGCAAAGAGCTCATTCAAACCCATTTCCAGTCTGCAGAAATCGAGACACCAATCAGAATCGATTGGGGCGGGCTCTACACAATGGCGACAGCGCTGGGATTTTGAAGCAGATTTTGTAGCCTACATTGCAAAGATGGACGCCGCCGTCGAACATCACTCCCTCGAAACAGCTATCGCATCTGTTTTTAAGCGATTTGAACGTTTCATTTTTGTTAAACCGAGCAAAGAACAAAATTTGGAGATGTATCTCTGTCGGCCGCCGCTCTGCATACGTCATCTCCTTCATCGCTCTGATTGTTTTTAAGTCTACCCGCGACGTCCGTTGGTGACACCCTTCTGGAAATGATTTTTCAATGATGCTTTGCCAGACCATAACACAGTTACAACTGAGAATGGTCTGATTTTAACCAGGCTAATAGTGGACAGCAGTGTGAGTAAAATATTAAATGCCCAAACCACGTTTAATTCGAAAGTCTGGATGCACTTCCGGTTTTTATACCATTGATGGAACAAACATGTTGTAAATACACATCTTTGACGCTATTCACCGAGCACTTACACAGATACACATGGAAGCAAGTTTGAAAGCAAGCCTCTAGTAGTGGATCCGTCTATCAGTGGATATATTAGGGATCTACTCATACACAGCAAAATCTCCAGTGTTAAATTAACACTTTAAAGTGTGAATTATATAATTGTCACCATTGCTGAGATTTATATGCGTTTTTTTTGCGTTTTTCAATTAAAATTTTCATTTTCATTGGCTTGTTTTGCTGTGAGACACCTGTTTTCAAATGCTCCCATGTCTATTTGTGTGTAAGCGCTCAGTGAAGAGTGTCTAAGATGTATATTTACAACATGTTTTGGAAGTGTTGATAAACGTAGCCAATCAGAGACATATATGTTGAGCGCATGAACACAATGGCCAATCAGAGGTGCTTAAAAATCTGCTCAACAGCGCTCAAAATGCTTGGGGAAAATGCTGATATTTTCAAAATTTTTAAATGTTAAAAATACCCAAGTCGATACCTTTGACAACACTATTCCCAGGTTCATTATGTAGAAAGCTTGTAAACACTGAGATGTTCCCAGGTTGAGATAAAAGAGGTTGGTAAATTTTAAAATGTATCCATATGAAACAAGTTCGAGTCAAGTTAAATGTGTCAATTTACACACAAAGAAAAGTTTAAGCTTTTAAAAAGTACAAGCAGGAAATGTTTTATTTACTTAAATTGTTCAATTTAATTCACAGACTGAAGAACTTTTTGTTTTGTTCTCTAAAGAGAAAAAAAACCTGCACTCAACCTTGTCACAGGCATTTTGTTTTTATAGACGGATATCGCACATATCATTTGAAAGGAGTAGTTTACTTTTAAAAAAACTTTTGCTGATGCCCCCATGTCATTCAAGATGTCCATGTCTTTCTTTCTTCAGTCGAATAGAAATTAAGGTTTTTGATGAAAACATTCCAGGATTTTTCTCCATATAATGGACTTCAATGGGAACCAAACGGTTCAAGGTCCAAACGACAGTTTCAGTGCAAACTGTTCAAAGGGCTTTAAACGACACCAGACGACTGAATAAGGGTCTTATCAAGCGAAACGATTCGCTCATTTAAAAAAATATAACAAAAGTTTAAGTTTTATAAGCTCAAATGCTCGCCTTGCTCTGTTCTGTGACGTGCTTTCGTGACTCTCCTGTTCGAAACTTCGTTTATCAAGTCAATTTGTTTATTTCGTTCGTTGAATGAACCAAATGACACAAAAAAAGATTTGTTTATTTTGATAAAGATTCGTTCATCACAGAACAGAGCAAGGCGACCATTTGAGCTTATAAAACTTAAACTTTATTATTATTTTTTTATTTAATTTTAATTTTTAATTCATTTAAATTCAATTTAATTAATTTTTATTTAATTAATTTACATTTTTTAATTAATTGTTTCGCTAGATAAGACCCTTTTTCATCGTCTGGAATCGTTTAAAGCCCTTCTGAACAGTTTGCACTGAAACTGTCATTTGGACTCTTGAACCGTTTGGTTCCCAGTGAAGTCCATTATATGGAGAAAATCCTGGAATGTTTTCATCAAAAACCTTAATTTCTTTTTCAACTGAAGAAAGAATGACATGGACATTTTGGATGACATGGGGGTGAGTGAATTATAAGCAAAATATATTTTTTTTTAAGTGAACTACTCCTTTAAGGATTGACTAGCAAGATATTCGATTATCACAGAATTGCTGTATTATGATATTATCGGTATTGTGAGCCGTGTATTGTGTATTATATCCTGAGGTGCCCTGTGATTCCCACCCCGGATCATCACTGTGAGACAGAGAGGTTTGCTGCACTTCATTCAACACAACTCTCAATGCAGAGCCAGTGTTAGAAACCAGATGTTGCGAGGTTTGCCATCCCACCTCGACTCAAAAGCTTTTGTGGAGCTTTAAAATAGTTTACATGAACTTTGTCTTGAAGTGCGGAGCCCTGCACATGAAATAAGGGGAAAACTGGATATTGTGGCCACAAATTAAGAATTCGTTCCCATGATTTAATTCATTTCCTCATTTTAGTTCAATTGTGGTCACAGTGTTGTACGTAATTCAGTCTGTTGTTTTTGTTAATAAAAATATAAAACTGAGGGAATTAATTTGTGTAACATTGCCACAATTGAACTAAAATGAGGGAATAAATTAGTAGAACTGGAACAACTGAACAAAACATTCTTAAAGGATAGTTCACCCAAACCTATGTGAGTTTCTTTCTTCTGTTGAACACAAAAGAAGATATTTTGAATAATGTTGGTAACCAAACAGTTGACGCTAGTCATTGACATCCATAGTAGGAAAAACACACTGTGTAAGTAAGTGGGGTCCATCGACTGGTTTCCAACATTCTTCAAAATATCTTCTTTTGTGTTATTATACAGGTTTGGAACAAATAAGTAAGTTTGGGTAAGTAATGACAACTTTTTGGGTGACCTTATACCTTTAATTCATGGCCGTGATATTTATTGTTTCATGTTTTCATATTTGTCATGTGTGGGGCTCAATATTGAAATGGGACTGGCTACCCACTTTTACTCAGATTTGCTACAAGCTATGCACATTTGGTAACAACATGGACAATCATAAAATGTGTAAAATGTATATATGTTAAAGCAAAGTATATTTTTGAGTGTTGTTTTATACTCTTTCGAAATAAAAGGCAACTACAGAAATATGTGTATTTTGGTTTCTGGTGCTTTCATGATATTTCAAATCTTAATATATATATACAGTGTTCGTTAAAGTCAAAACTTATATCAGAGGATTTTAGAATCATGATTATGATACCTAAAATTAGAAATGATTAAAATCAAATAACATTATCTTTCATGTAAAATATGAGTTTGTAGTGAAAAGTCATAGAAATTCATTGGTCAGAACAAAAGGTGAAACAAAAAAAACTAAAAGTTTTTCTATATAATATATATATATATATATATAGAAACATTTTTGGGAGAAAAGTGTTCGACTTTTTTATGTGCTTTTTTATTTGATATTTATTATGTTTTGTTATACCATCTAATATATATCAGCCAGCGTAGTAATATAATAAAAGTAATAAAAGTAAACTGTTATTATTAATAAGGATGATTGACTTGACTTTGGAAATCAGATGAATCTGAGCATTTTTCTATCATGAATAGCATGAATTTCATGACACGATATTGTTCTTTGTTGCTCTTTGTACCAATTATAATACAGATGTGACAGTCTGATGTTGCGTTCTTTTAATGTTAGTTTTCTTAACAAAAATAATTATCTTGCACTAATATTCAAAATAATGTTTGATGTAATTGTTTTAAATGTGAAACACACACACACAAATAAGAGGCTATCTCTTATTGACAAATACACAGAAGAAAGGAAACACACGCACACACACACAGAATAGGTAAGATTACACCAGAGAGGGACAGTTAGATAAAAGCACATCCTTCAGTTTCAGTGTGCAGTCGTCGATTGTGTGTGTGTGTGTGTGTGTGTGTGGACAAGTGGTATTGCAACACAAATTAAAAGGAGATTATTCTTCTAGATTATCAAAGTAAAACTCACACTTTTTTGGTCCTATTAATTAATGCATTAACATAACAATGACATTACAGTATTCATTCATCTTTATTAACATTAATTAAAACGCAACTGTTCATTGTAAGTGTGTTCACTGTTAGTTAATATTAATGAAGTTAACTAATGTCAACATATGGACCGTTATTTCCCTTTCTGTAGCTATCATTTGCTTCACTGAAACCATGGTCTTGAATTTAAAATGAACATTCAATTTGAAGAGTGTTGTTGTTGATTGAGTAGGATAATGATTAATATCTTCATTCATGCTTAACATTATGCACATCCAAAACATACAGAAATGATTTTAAGAAAGTGTATTATTAAAGCTATCAATGTGCAATGATGATTTGACCACCAGAGACATGAATGCGGTCATTGAAAGTGATTTGGCGGCCCCTGGGGTCCACGGCGGTACTGCAGGCTTTCGCCAATGTGGGATGAAGTTCTACTCGTTTTGGGAACATTTCAAATATGTGGAAGATAGATCAGTTTTTGAAAAAAAAAAATTCACTTTCAAATATTAAATAATTACTTTACAGTAATTTGATATAAAAGGTTCTTATTTGAGATGAGATTTGTTTGATAGCTATAATAAATTAAATATATAAGATGAATCATGCTAACTTAATGCATATTATTTTGATAAATCTTTTAAAGATGTGTTATAATTCTGTTTGAGATTACACTATATACACACATGAAATAAATATTTGGAGCGGGAATTATATTAATAAGAATTACACTACTGGTCAAAAGTTTAAGATCGGTAAGATTTTTTATGTTTTAAAAGAAGTCCCTTCAGCTCACCAAGGCTGCAATTTTTTGATAAAAAATACACAAAAACACAGTAATATTGTGAAATATTATGACAATTTAAAATGACTTTTTTATGTTAATATATATTAAAATGTAATTTATTACTCTGAAAAAAGCTGAATTTTCAGCATCATTACTCCAGTCTTCAGTGTCACATGATCCTTCACAAATCACTCTAATATGATGATTTTATGCTCCAAAAACATGTATGATTATTATATTAGGCTATATGATTATGTTGAAAACAGTTTTTTACATTTTTATTTCAGGATTCTTTGATGAATAGAAAGTTCAAAAGAACAGCTTTTATCTGAAATGGAAAGCTTTTGAACACTTTAAAAGTTTGGGGTCAGTAAGAATTTGTATTTTATTTTTGGGGGAAATAAATAAGAAATCAATACTTCTATTCATCATGGATGAGTTACATTGATCAAGAGTTACAGTAAAGACATTTATAATGTTAGAAAAGATTCTAATTAAATAAATGCTGTTCTTTGAACTTTCTATTCATCAAAGAATCCTGAAATAAAAATGTAAAAACTGTTTTCAACATGGATAATAATCATACATGTTTTTGGAGCATAAAATCATTCATATTAGAGTGATTTGTGAAGGATCATGTGACACTGAAGACTGGAGTAATG
The DNA here is from genome assembly GCA_030378365.1 of Hybognathus amarus. NCBI lineage: Eukaryota > Metazoa > Chordata > Actinopteri > Cypriniformes > Leuciscidae > Hybognathus > Hybognathus amarus. The sequence goes on along the minus strand of JAQIUQ010001124.1, from coordinate 165,410 downwards.
ATGCTGAAAATTCAGCTTTTTTCAGAGGAATAAATTACATTTTAATATATATTAACATAAAAAAGTCATTTTAAATTGTCATAATATTTCACAATATTACTGTGTTTTTTGTGTATTTTTTATGAAAAAATTGCAGCCTTGCGTGAGCAGAAGAGGCTTCTTTTAAAAACATAAAAAATCTTACCGATCTTAAACTTTTGACCGGTAGTGTACATTTGTAACTAATAAGTACAAATAACATTTTTATTTTATTTGAGTTGTGGGTGACACGCGTTCTGAAAACCGTTTGTCCCTTGTGCGCTTCCGTCTGACGTCTTCGTGAGACTGACGTGTCTGTTCCTTCAGTGCGGAACGAGTCTGGACAGCTGCTGTTTCAGCGTGAGAAGAGCTGGAACTAATTCATTAAATGCTTTTATAAAATAAGAACAACAGTTTTGCACATAAGTGAAGTGATGGCGGCAGACTGGGAGGAAATCAGGCGTACTGGCCGCGGACTTTCAGAGAGCTCAGTTTGCAGATACAGTTCAAAGGTAAAGTCACGCTTATGTTGCGGCTTCTGCAAGATAAACAACCCAAACAAACTAGTTTCTGCTGTCGTCACTCAGTATATCGTGCAGACTGAAGATTATTGAGCCATCAAATATTGGCAAACTGATGACTCAGTTTGTGCGACACGATCACCTGTCGCGCACGATAACGTCACTGGTGTTTATAAAGAGCGTTATAACTGTTATTCTGTATAACGCGTCGTCACTGATCATACACCTGCGTTGACATGTTACAGTATCAAGCTCATATTACTGTACATCCTGACATTATGTATTATATACATTATCTATATAAATGGAGCAGTTTATTGATCATATAGACAAAATATTTAAGCGATATATATCTAAAACAAGTTTGCGTATATGGTTTTATGTTTCATATTAGGCCTATATTTGATTTGTGATGCATTTATGGTTCATATAATAGTATAATATAGTGAGAATATGGAGCTCACAGACAAGGAAGAAACCAATCATAGGCTGAAACTAAACAAACATCTAACGTTAAGTAGGTGTAAACAGAGTTTATATGACCAAAAAGTAAGATTAAATTAAATATAGATGACTTGACATAAATAAAATCGATGGTAGATAATACATATTGAAGTGCCAAGACCTATAATGCAACACAAAAGGATCATTCCATGTCAAATCAACCAAATTTCTGAAACTTCTTTGGCTCAAATTTTTGATTTTGTTAAATAAAATAAATTAAGTAAAGAAATACAATTAAGTTAAGAAGAAAGCCAAAAAAATGTAAATGTAATGACTCGTGATTATTTTGTCGAGGGGGTCAAAATGACTAATTTGGAGATTTGGAGCCAAATTACATTGGGGTAAAAATGACTTTAGAAAGATGGCAGCATCGTTATTATGTATTTTCACACAGAGATTGGTCGGTCTATTAGCAGTGGTGGAATGTAACAAAGTACAAATACTTTGTTACTTTACTTAAGTAAATTTTTCACGTATCTTTACTTTACTTAAGTAGAATAAATAGTGCATACTTTTTACTTTTACTTTGTTACATTTTGCAGCAATTATTATACTTTCTACTCCACTACATTTCTACAACTTCTGTTACATTTTCGTTACATTTTCTGATCAGTTTTTCCTCTGCCAAACCGTAATCTGACCGTCCGTCCGTTGCACGTTTGTCTCACCAGTGACCCATAGATATATCAACACGGTTACACTAAATGCGTCTCGCACGCAGTGTGTTTATCGTGCAATTTATACCCGAAAATGTGTTTTTACGTGCATAGGAAACGCACCATGTGTAATATACGTTTGGTTAGGATTATGGCAAGCGAAGAGTTTCAAAATTACACCATAATCGCGTTTAATAGAAAATGCAAAAATAGTTATTATATACATATAGTAAGGATAAGCATGATGTGTGTGTATATTGCCTAATTGCAAGCTTGTTTCAGAAATGGTGACAAAAATTTTTCCATCATTATTGAACATGATTATAGGAGTATTAGGTTGAATGAGTTAGAATTAAATGTTTTATTAATCATTAGAAAATAGACATTAAGAGAATAAATTGTTATGCAAGTACTTTTACTTTTAATACTTAAAGTACATTTAAAACGAGGTACTTTTTACTTAAGTATGGTTGTCATTGTGTTACTTCTACTTTTACTAAAGTAAATATTTATCTGTTTATTTCTACTTTTACTTAAGTACTGAGATTCAGTACTTCCTCCACCACTGTCTATTAGTTAAATTAGTTCACTTTAGCCATCTTTGCTGCGTTATATGCCAATGGTAACAGTCCAAAAATGGGAAAAAGGCACTTTTTGTGTTTTTTGCCCCTAGTTAACAAACTTTCGTTTTTTTTTTTTTTGGTATCTTGAATCTTTTTAGAGGCCAAAAATGGTTAAATCCCATAGTTATGGACTATCACTTGCCCGTAGACGGGCAATCTAAATTTACTTCACTTTATTACTATTAAATCTAGTCATGACAAACTAAATATTGTTGGAAAGACTCCTAAATAGATATTTTAGTGCTGTTTCTTTCTTACAAATTATGAATGAACAGTAATATATGAATTTATGACAAGAGTGCGCCTCAAAAAAATCGACGTCATTACAGGAGTTTCTGACCTTTGTCACAAAAAGTCGACACACACACTTTTAATAATTGAAACTTTGTTTTTTAGTGCTAAAAGTTCATAATAAAACATAATTAGTATTTGTCAATAAAAAAAGATGAAATTATATTTTAAAAAGTAAGGTAATAAGTCGTCTAAAAAGTATAATATATTATATATATATATATACATAAATATATATATTTTTATTATTATTATATCACATATTTTAGTAGTTATCATAAATTAGGTATCATTTGAAAGCTTACAAACTCAGAATTCATCCTGTGAAAACCGTTTTGAAATTAGACGTTGCGTTACCATAGAAATGGTATTTTTTTTATTAAGCCCCTCCCCTTTTGGGCATCATCTTTCATAATTTATTATCAAAACCTTTTCTAATCTTGACAAAACACATATTGTCAGAAAGGTCTGAGTCTCAAGGTTCCATATTTAGTGACAGAAGTGATATTTGGATAGAAATTTATTAATTTGTTATGGCAGAATGCATACAATTAAATTCAATGGAATTCAATGGCACCCGGTGGCTATTTTTGGTATAACGCCTGAACAAAATCTCATGGGAACTTCAATTTTTGTGATATCAACTTCAAATTTGGAACACAAATTGGTTAGATATATAGCTTTCATTTTATAGTAATTTTATTGTAAAACATATTTTGTAAAATATTTATTTTATATTAAAAAATATATATTAATTAATTAAATTTGATTTACTGAAACATTTTACCCTCTACAAAATAGTGGATTTCTTAGTAAATAATATGCATTCATTACATTTTGGCTTTTCTTATTTATGCATTTCTTTCACCAGAAAAATAAAAGATCAATAGAAATCTTTAGCGGGGACCTCTGCTTGAAATGACACATAATGGCCCAATACAATGATGATTGATAATATTTAATATTTTCTAAAAGATGATGTATAGATAATCCAGCAAACCTAAGCTGCTTCAGTCCAGTGTTCATTTGAAAAGTTTTTCTTATTTTTACTGTATAAAATCATTACAGATTTTGGTAACACTTTATTTTAGGGTTCAATTCACACTGTTAACCAGTTGCTTTGATTATTACTAGGACATTGGCTGCTTATTAGTTCTCATAAAGCACATATTAATGCCTTATTCTGCATACCTAAATTTCTACTTCCTACCTATTAATAAAGCGTAAAGTGGGAGTTTATTAAGGCAAAAGTTGTTGTTAATAGTGAAGGTCATCCACATACTGAAGTGTTGCCAAAATTTCATCGCAAAAAGAAAAAAAAGTGTTCCACAAACTGAAGTTTGCCAGTTTTAAAATGACACTAAAAGGCCTTTTAGCTGCTAATAAAGGATTAACTAAAACATATTTTAATCATGTCCGATTTGACCTTAGCACTGATTGTGTTACCTGCAGATTGAGCCACAGTGTGTGTGTGTGTTGATTCCAGGCTGTCTGAGAGGAACTGCATTGAGATCGTGGCTAAGCTGGTGCTGGAGAAGAAGTTAGATGTGGTTCACACGCTGGATGGGAAAGAGTATGTGACTCCAGCACAGATCAGCCGAGAAGTGCGCGACGAGCTCTATATGCAAAGAGGTTCGTCAAATACACTCCTTGACCCTGTCATACTTTGAATAACAAGACTTCCTGAATCGGTTTTTTTTTTTCACAAAAAACGGTTTGCTTTGTCTCTTCAGGGAGGGTTAATGTGGTGGATCTTCAGAAGGTTGGTTTCCAGTCTTCATGTTCCTCTTGCACAGAAGGTGGGATATTATACATGATCGTTCTCTAATGTTCCTCACAGATCATCAATGTTGATTTGGTCCATGTGGAGAGCAGAGCAAGTGAAATCGCCAAATCAGACAAAAGCACCCAGCTCATCCTGGGTCAGCTGATCGACAAGTGAGTGACCGACCGATGGCTGCTTCTGGAAGAATCAAGGAGAAACTATTGAAAATGCTCATCACTAGTGTTTTAGTCTTGGTCTCAGGCTGTCCACCAAAGCGTTTTTTTCTCCACTGTGATTGGACGGCTGGGTAAAAAAAGTGACAGTGATGAGCGCTGCGTTTTATCCAAAGTTGAAAATTTTTCAGACTCTCGGCGACCGATTAAAAACGCTTCGGCAACTTGTTTTGCTCAAGGCGTTTAAAAACGCGGCGCTCCCTTTGAAAACATACGCCAGGCGAGTGGAAAAAGGCTTTGGTGGACACACGGCCTAAAGCTGCGTTCACACTACACGTGACTTTGTCGCTGCAGGTCGCCAGTGGCTGCGCTGGAGGGCGTTCCCCACTACTGGTTGCCTAGTAATATTTGTGAGTGACATTCACAGAAGTTACTATATGTTAGATAACAAATGCGTTTTTATTACTGCTACAAACAAATATTTTGGAAGGAAAAGTCTAAATATAAATGGAATCAGTACATACAGTCATGGTCAAAATTAATGGCACCCCTGGTAAATATGATGAAAACTGGCTGTAAAAAATAATTCTGCATTGTTTATCCTTTTGATCTTCCATTCAAAAAATTGGCAAAATCCTAACCTTTCATTGAAGCAAAAGAATTGAAAGTGGGGGAAATCACACATTTTGAAATAAATGTTTTTCTCCAAAACACTCTGGCCATAATTATTGGCACCCTGTTATTAAAAACTTTTTGCAACCTCATTTTGCCAAGATAACAGATCTGAGTCTTCTCCTATAATGCCTGATGAGTTTGGAGAACACCTGACCAGAGATCAGAGACCATTCCTCCATATGAAGAGTTCAGATGCAAAAGCCTCTAAATGCCATTTGAAATTTTCATCTAAAATGACATTTTTTTATCAAGCTTGTATATTTAAGTTTAGTAATTTCACTTAAATGACAATTAATAGGTAATCTTCATTGCCATTTAAGTGAAATTACTGAACTTTAATATACAAGCTTGATAAAAATGATCATTTTAGAAGAAAATTTCAAATGGCACTTAGAGGCTTTTGCATCTGAACTCTCCATACAGACTCTCTCCAGATCCTGCAGATTCCCAAATCCATGTTGGTGCTTCATCTCTTCAGTTCACTCCACTCATCAGGTCAGTGTCTGGGACGGTCATGGTAGAAGCTTAATTTTGTGCTCCGTAACTCATTTTTGTGTTAATTTAGACTGTTGTTTTGGATCGTTGTCCTGATGGAAGATCCAACCACGGCCCATTATAAGATTTCTAGCAGAAGGCGTCAGGTTTTTATTTTTTATCTCTTTGTATTTAATAGAATCCATAATACCATGTATCTGAACAAGATGTCCAGGACCTCCAGCAAATAAATAGGCCCACAACATACAAGATCCAGCAGTATATTTAACCGTAAGCATGGGGTACTCTTCATCCCTGTTTGCACCAAACACATCTGCTGCGTTTGCTGCCAAAAAGCCCCTTTTTTAGTTTCATCTGACCATAGAATCCAGTCCCTATTGAAGATCCAGTCGTGTCCGACACCTGAATATGCTGGAGTTTGTTTTTGGATGAGCGAGGAGCATTTTTCTTGAAACCCTCTCAAACAACATGTGGGGATGTAGGGGTTGTTTGATATTTTTTTTTAGGTTTTCTGACCCCAAGACTCAACTAATCTCTGCAATTCTCCATCTGTGATCCTTGAAGAGTCTTTGGCCACTCAAACTATCATCCTCACCGTCCATAAAGGCAAAATAGACACACGTCCTCTTCCTGGCAGAATCATAACATCTTTAGTTGATTATAACTTCTTACTTATTGCACTGATGGTCAAAATGGGAATTTTTAATTCTTTAGCTATTTTTCTTACATCCACTTTCTATTTTGTGAAGCTCAACAATCTTTTTCTGCACATCAGAACCATGTTCTTTGGTTTTACTCATTGTGATGGATGATTCAGGGAATTTGACCTTTGCTTCCTCATATTTAAACTCCTTAAAACAAGAAGTCATGACTGGACAATTTCATGTTCCTAGTCACCCTGGTGTGCTAAAAAAATAAATAATAATTGGAATGTACTTCAGAGATATTTTTCTCATAAAAAAATTCTAGGGGTGCCAACAATTATGGCCAGAGTGTTTTGGAGAAAAACATTTATTTTATAGTGTGATTTACCCCCACTTTCAATTGACTTTCTGCACAGCAGCACTACTTCCTGAACTTCAGCCAGCTCCTTGTTTCCTGTCAGCCATTATTGGACAAATTGATTAGTTCAGGTGTGCCTGACCTCAGTAATCACGGCAACAATAATCAGACACACCTGAATGAATCAAGCTTGGCCAATAATGGCAGACAGGAAACAAAGGAGCTGGCTTAAGTTCAGGAAGTAGTGTAGCTGTGCATGAAACCAATTCTTTTGCTTGAATGAAAGGTTATAATTTTGCCAATTTTTTGAATGGAAGATCAAAAGGATAAACAATGCAGAATTATTTTTTACTGCCAGTTTTCATCATATTTACCAGGGGTGCCATTAATTTTGACCATGACTGTAAAATGCATAATATTAAAGATGAACGAGAAACAGTGAGTGCTCTTTGCCATCGTGGCTATTTAACTGCAGCAAACGGGCAAATACCGGTCTATCTGGGTTCCCTGAAACCATTCAGTCACGGAGTCAGTACGGTGAACACCACTGTATGTACACGGAGATATATCATCCATTTTAGCACAGTTTCTGACTGCTAAAATGAGCTTCTGTTCAACTTGCCTCAGTCAGACTCAGAGTCAGCACTAAAGAGTGACGCGCTCCAATGACTTCACTCCTATTGGTTGTCACTCGCAAAAATCGCCCTTCATTTGCATAAAGTAAAAAATGTCTCAACTTTGTCACATCGTTAGACGTGCCCCATCCAGTCACCAACGGTCGCTGGAAGTCGCCTGCTCACCATTGAAAATGAATGGTATCGTGTCGCTTGGAGTGTGAACGCAGCTTAAGGGATTTATCTCAAGACCACAACTGCGGGAATATCACAAAATTGCCTGTCCATTGATTTGATTTATTTGTTAGCATCATTATTGTGATTGGATGTTCAACTTCCTGCGTCTAACGCCATTAATAGCTGATTGTTTATTTTGTTACTGTTGTGCCTGGTCAGAAATCAACGGGGATTGTGTCTGAAACATCACCACAATTACTACAAATGCCCACAAAACTCGCAAAAGAAATGATCGCAAAATAGTTCTTCTATGAGATCTTGATTTTTATATTAGATTATACCAGTGGTTTTCAATCCTGGTCCTGGGGACCCACAGCTCTGCACAGTTTGTATTTCTCCCTCTTTTAACACACCTGATTCAGATCATCAGCTCGTTCAGGAAAGAGTTCTATGAACTGAACTGGGTGTGTCAGATAAAGGAGACAAATAAAATATGCAGAGCTGTGGGTCCCCAGGATCAGGTTTGAAAACCACTGGATTATACGATATGATTAAGTAATATCACCAGAGCAAGAGAGCCGTTTTCACAAAAATGTGATATTTATTTGGATACATTAATCTGAACATTATTTATGCAGTTGGTAACAGCTCTATATAGTGTCTCATTATTCTGATTGTGTGTGTTAAATATAATTACACTTTATTTCGAGTCACTTTAGACGTTCTACTAATTATAAGTACATGTCAAGTAACTCTCATTAGAGTATTTGTATATTATAGTAGACTGTTAGGTTATGGTTAGGTGTTAGGCTTTGGGTTAGGAGAATAAGTTGACTTGTAGTTGCTAAGTTACTTAGTCAGTTGAATGTCTGTTGGGGACCAACAAAATAAAGTGTTAGAAGATATTAAGCTGACAGTCTACTAATACTCTAATGACAGTTAGTTGACATGTAGTTGAAAAGTTACTTCTAGTTAGTAGAATGTCTAAAGTGGACTATCGAAATAAAGTGTTACCCATTTCTCAGGCAGTAAATGTGGATATTTGAGGAGTTCTGGGCAATCATGTTAAAGGAGTAGTTCACCTTTAAAAACACTTTTGCTTTTAATTTACTCACCCCCATGTCATCCAAGATGTCCATGTCTTTCTTTCTTCAGTCGAAAAGAAATTAAGGTTTTTGATGAAAACATTCCAGGATTTTCTCCATATAATGGACTTCAATGGGGTCCAAACGGTTCAAGGTCCAAAAGACAGTTTCAGTGCAAAGGGTTCAAACGATCGCTCATTTAATAAATAAATAACAAAGTTTAAGTTTTATAAGCTCAAATGCTCGTCCTGCTCTGTTCGTGACTCTCCTGTTCGAACTCGTTCATCAAAATGAACAAATCTTTTCCAGAGTCAACTCGTTCATTTCATTCGTTGAATGAACCAAATGACTCGGAAAAATATTTGTTCATTTTGATGAACGAGTTCGAACAGGAGAGTCACGAACAGAGCAAGGCGAGCATTTGAGCTTATAAAACTTAAACTTTGTTATTTATTTATTAAATGAGCGATCGTTTCGCTTGATAAGACCCTTATTCATCGTCTGGAATCGTTTAAAGCCCTTCTGAACAGTTTGCACTGAAACTGTCCTTTGGATCTTGAACCGTTTGTTTCCCATTGAAGTCCATTATATGGAGAAAATCCTGGAAAGCTTAAAAAGAAAAAATGTATACTCATTTGTTTCTGCAACCGGTTTGGTCTTGACTTCGGGTTTCAACACTTCTCTTCAGTTCTGTCGACCAGTTCTTTCAAATGTATTGTCCTAAACGCTTGTTCTGCTGTGAAGATCATACTTGGATCGGCTTGCTGAGGAGGTGAATGATAAGCTACAGGAGGCGGGACAGGTGAACATCGCAGAGCTGAGCAAAACCTACGATCTACCTGGAGATTTCCTGACCGAGGTCAGTCCAGTCCGCATGAAGGACTGAGATCCTCAGACTGAAGAATAAGGAGAGATCATTTTCATATTGTGGCATTTGGCGATAGTGGATGAGCTCACTTTCGTTTCCAGTTAATAATTGTGTCATTACTTCTTTTAGCCTTCTCTAACAGTTTCACCATGTTGATTCTGCTAGGAGCTGAACGTCGAGGCTGGGCCGAGTGATCATGGGGCAGATTGATCAGTGCAACAGGGGAGTGATCTTCACACAAGCGTTCGTCTCCAGACACAAAGCTTGCATATGTGGTCTCTTCAGTGCCATCACGAGGTAAGCTGCTCCAGATCATCACGGTCATTTCATTTAGTTTTATCGTATTTAGTCAACTTAGGAATTGGGAAAATTCACTAGTTTAGTTTTACAGAAAAATAGCGATTTATAATGTCCAGCTGAAAAGACTGTGTTTCTCTTTAAGAACACGCAGGGCAAAAACAATATCTCTCGTTTAGCTAGGTGCACTAATTTGGGCCAAAATGATAATCATTATTATTTTGATCAATATTGAGATCATGATTAATTATCACAATTATTTGTTGATTTTAACCAAAACAAATGTTATTGTCACTTAGGCCAATTATAACTGCTTTCACATCCATATTGCTACATTCAACTATGTGTCTAGGGCTGTCAAATGATTAATCATGATTAATCGCATCCAAATTAAAAGTTTTTGTTTACATAATATATGTGGGAGCCCTGTGTATAATTATATATATATATATATATATATATATATATATATATACACGCACACACATGCTTGTATATATTTAAGAAATATTTTCATGTATAAACTGTATATAGATTTATGTTTAATTTATATTATATATAAATATAAATATTTTATATATACACTACCGGTCAAAAGTTTAGGGTTGGTAAGAATTTTTATGTTTTTAAAAGAAGTCTTCTGCTCACCAAGGCTGCAATGTTTTCATAAAAAATACACAAAAACACAGTAATATTGTGAAATATTATGACAATTTAAAATGACTTTTTTTATGTTAATATATATTAAAATGTAATTTATTCCTCTGAAAAAAAGCTGAATTTTCAGCATCATTACTGATTTGTGAAGGATCATGTGACACTGAAGACTGGAGTAATGATGCTGAAAATTCAGCTTTTTTCAGAGGAATAAATTACATTTTAATATATATTAACATAAAAAAAGTCATTTTAAATTGTCATAATATTTCACAATATTACTGTGTTTTTTGTGTATTTTTTATCAAAAAATTGCAGCCTTGGTGAGCAAAAGAGACTTCTTTTAAAAACATAAAAAATTTCTTCTTAAATATACATGCATGTGTGTGTATTTATTTATTTATATATATATAATTCAAATGTATTTTTTCATTTCAGTAGAATTATTGTACTTTCACCTATACACACAAATCAAGAGAATGATTATTTTTTATTATTTATTTTTTTATTATTGGTAAAACAAGAAACTTAGGAATCCAATAAATGTAAATTACATTCATGGTTTTCTTTTAAAATGACTGTAAAAAGGACTTGATTGCACAAATGCATTTATTCAGCAACTACTGTCTCAAATAAAGATGAGAGATTCATGTTTGGATTTATTACAGTTAAAAATAATAAGCAGTTAAAAATAATAATAACCTTACTAATAAGCTTTGATCGCAGATTATCACAGTAACACAGAAAACAGTGTTTTGATAGAGAGAGCTCATGCACATGGTTGCCAGATTGCTTATATTTAGTAAAACAACAGGTGGAAAACATGTTCTTTTAACAGAAAAGCTCTGAATGGGGATTTAAATTGTTAAAACTGTTGGCATGAAAGCTGTCTGTAATGTTTCGTCTCTTTTATTCAACAAAAACAAAGTGTGATTTTGATCACGTTTTTATTTAAGTACTTTTAAGTCTCATCTCAACGATATTGCCAGTTGGATAAGTCACAGTTATCATTTAATGATGTTGGTGTCGTCTCATCATGGTAAAAAAGATTGTCAATCGAAACATTTTTCGTCATAGTTTTTGGTTAATGAAATGAACTCTATCCAGATAATGGAAACCGTGTAATGCTGAGGGTTGTGATGTAAAGGGTTAATTCAAGCAGAAATAAAAATTCTGTTATTTACTCGTTGCAAACCCCATTATACCTCATAATAGAAGCTCAGATGTGTTTTCGGCACGCAAGAGTAAACCTCAGTGGAGCCTGCTCTTTCTGTTTACCAGCTCTGAATCGATCTGTGCACTTTAAATCAATGTTTATATGTAGTAGAAGTGTAGTAATAACTAGTTGAAATCAATTTTTACTAGTAATAATTGAATTTTGATATCAAAAATAAACGTTTTACTAGTAATAATTGAATTCTTGATATCAATAAAATAAAGGTTTTAATAGTAATAATTGAATTTCTTGATATCAAAAATAAAGGTTTTACTTAGTAATAATTGAATTCTTAATATCAAAAATAAAGGTTTTACTGAGTAATAATCAAATTCTTTATATCAAAAATAAAGGTTTTAATAGTAATAATTGAATTCTTGATATCAAAAATAAAGGTTTTACTAGTAATAATTGAATTCTTGATATCAAAAATAAAGGTTTTAATAGTAATAATTGAATTCTTGATATCAAAAATAAAGGTTTTACTAGTAATAATTGAATTCTTGATATCAAAAATAAAGGTTTTACTAGTAATAATTGAATTCTTGATATCAAAAATAAAAGTTTTTACTAGTAATAATTGTATTTTTTGAAATGTGAAATTGGAATTTCAACTAGTAAAAATCAATTTTTACTATTAAAAACCTTTATTTTTGATATCAGAAATACAATTATTACCAGTAAAAACATTAATAAATTGTAAACCTTAAATAATTGTATTTCTGATATGTGAAATTGGAATTTCAACTAGTAAAAATCTATTTTTACTAGTAATAATTGAATTCTTGATAGCAAAAATAAAGGTTTTTACTAGTAATAATTATTCATGATTTCAAAAATAAAGGTTTTTACTAGTAATAATTGTATTTCTGATATGTGGAATTGTAATTTCAACTAGTAAGAAATAAATGTTTGATATCAACAATTGGTTTTGAATGTCAGCCTATGGTGAAATGTCACTAGTGAAAATACAGTTGTTGATATCAAGAATTCATATCCTAGAAATGAATAAAAGCTAAAACAGCTTGCTATATTTGGACAACATGATGGTGATTAAATGATGGCAGAATGAATTTGTCATTGGATTTTTTTCTCTGGAGTTTATTAACGGAGTGATTTGATTTGCACCCGTAGGCCTACGCACATCAACAACTTACTAAATCTCTATGGTTTCCAGGAGAATCTGTTATACTGTACGTATTGAAGTTGGCCTTTTTACACAATCATTTCTTATTTGTGCGTCCTGCATATAGACGTTGTGTGTGTGTTTCTTCTGGTTTATCAGCGGTGCTTGAGGATCTGGTTAGTAGTGGCCGTTTGAAGGGATCCGTGACCGGAGGAAGGCAGGATAAAGCCGTCTACATCCCTGACATCTACTCCAAAGCCCAGAGCACATGGGTGGAGTCCTTTCTCAAACAGAATGGATACTTAGGTGAGTTAAAAGCCAACGCTTTACTTACTAAAATATAGCTTATGTCCCTCTGGTCTAGAAATAGGGAAAATTAATGACTCCCAATGCACTGCAGTCGCCCAATCAGAAGCTTTCTAGAACAATAGTGTCCCCTACAGCCTAAATAATAAAAGTCCTCTGACTAAAGCTGCGTCCGTCATCGGCCACTTGTTCACTCATTCACTGTTCCTGTGAATGGGGAGTGATTTCAGACAGTGTAATATGCTTTCCATTGGGGCAAAAGAAGCTTGGTTTGGCGTCAGTGTTGCATCCCAGCATGCACCAGTGCGCTCCAAAGACCACATAGCCCAGAGTTAACCAGGCTGGTCTCAATAAATGTATGCAACATAGTTGTGCGATGGAGGAGGTAAGAGTCAGACGTCTTAGCACTGATGATCAAACCCCATGAACCAACTGAAATGAAACTATAAATCATCACCAATGATAAAATATGTCAGTTTTACTGTATTACAGGGTTCCCGCGGATCCTTAAAAAGTCTTAAATTAGATTTTTAAAATTTAAAGCCCTTAAAAGTCTTAAAAAGTCTTATTTTTACTTTTGAAAGGTCTTAAATTTTAGATGACTCTTCAACTTAGTCATATCAATGTTTTCTAAATAGCCTCTATGCACGATCGCTTCCGGGTTTGACTCGGCACGCCCAGTTACATCCGGTGCTGTCAGTCTATGGTCAAAAGCCAGGTTTGCGTTAGGTGTAGATAGTGTCAAATTACACTTGCTGTTTATAAAAACGTCCTGCGGTTAACGTGAATGATGTTAACAACACTGTGAGGCAGTTAGCTGTCCCACAAGAGTGAAAAAGAGAAGTTATTTAAATGATATATTTCGAGCTACATCAACAACTTTGAGGGTTAGTATACTCTTATATCGTATGAAATTCGACAAGCGAATCAGCGTTTCTAAAATCGTTGTCTCCGTTTCTGAGAAAACGGATTTTATTAAAGTTTTGCCTCTATACACTTGGCCTGCAGAACACGCTTCCGGAAGTAGAGACGCCGACTGAGATTCTTTTGGACACACGTCATCAGGGTTTGTGCATAGAGGCTATTTAAACCATCTAATTTGCGTCCGTATTATTTTTTGCGTCCGTATTATTTTTTGTGTCCGTATTATTTCTATCTTTGTGGATTTGCTTGTTCACGTGACAATTCGCGTCACATCACATTCGCGGCAGAATAACATCTGCACTCCTGCAAGCGAGAGAGGAGGAGAGAGAGAAGAAAGTTGGCAAATGTCAGTTCTGTCGTTTGTTAATTCTTTATGTGCGTAGGGGCAGAGCCGTCGCAATGGGGTAGGCAAGGTAGGCAGCTGCCTAGGGCCCCCAGCTGAAGGGGGCCCCGATGGCCGCACGATTGTTTATTTTCTGCCCTCGTCAAACAGCATCAACCACTGTAAACAAACCACCACAGCGAGACAGCGCTATCACTCTCCAGTCCTGCTTCGTGAGTGAGAGGGGCCCCCCAAACTAAAGGGATTCCCCCTATGCAACGAAAAACACGATGAGAGCCCTGATCACTGTAATGTTGAAGTGACATCCAGTGTCGCGCACCCCCCATCAGGTCCCCCACGAGCTGTCAGCGGAAGAGAAACTGTTGTTCTCACACTCAGCGCGCTGCGCTACGTGGGCATTTAAATTAAAAAATGCCATCATGATGAAGCGCTCATATCCCTCAGGATTTTCCAAGAGACAGGGAAAGAAAGAAAAAGGAAAAATGCCAAAGACACAGCGATAAGTAAACCATTATATTATCTCCAAATATAACTGTCTGACTTTTTTTCACATCTCTGCGAACATTAACCTTGACATCAGTGACCAAACACAACGGAGCGTGAGCGTTGTTAGAGGGTGAAAGTTTGTCTAATTAATAGTCATGCACAACTTTGTTCTCTTTGCAGAATGTAAGCATAAAATACACACTAGGCAACTTCTCGCCCCTTCTCTGTTGTAGTAACTTAGCTGGGTCATAATATGGAAATGTCAATTTTTCTGTCCCTAGCCTTTACAGAAATATTACACTTAAAAAAACACTTTAGAATTACAATTTATTTACATTTTAAAATAAAACGTTATTTAAACAATTACACCTTCTTGAGCCATCAAGTGGCAATATTTTATTTTTCTTATTTCTTTTGTCTGTCACATTAAATACAATGCCATGTGACATGATAATAAATTTACATCCATGTAATTCTGCTACACTCAAAAGTTAAGATTTAAAGGATTGCATCATTGGTTTTAACTGTTTTTTAAATATTTTCAATGTTATAGCAAATACAAGGTTGCGCAAATGTAGGCTACTAACCTCATTCAAGCACACTTTTAACAAACCTGATTAAAATTAATAAAACATAATCTCCTTATTTGTTGCATTATTATTATTTTTTGGTAACTCTGACTACATGTGCTGATTTTTTAAAATAATATTTCATAAAAACATTTAATATTGCCAAAGAAGTAAGGTAACATCAGTGACAAAAAAAATGGTACATGCGATCTTTAAATAAATGCACAAAAATATAAAAAATCATTATGCTGTAATGTGGTGTAAGTTTAAATATTAGAAAAATAATTTTAAGACATCTTGCCATACCAAAAGTGGACGTTTCTGTAGAATGACCCAGCTACAGCGTTCGAAAACTTCCTTTGAGCTAAATCCTCTTGGTGCATGAGCCCAGATTACATCGCATGAGATTTTTTGCCATGCTAATGATAATAGAATAATAATAATAATAATATAAATAATTATACTTTTTTTACCTTGTTTTTGCCTTGTTGACAAAAAATAAACAATCAAAATGTGTCATTCCCATCAACAATGCCTTATTGAAGACAATGTGACCTTAATAGTGGCCACTTTGTGTAGCGTACAGAGTAATTCATGACTCTTAAAATGCACCAGAATACAAGAAATCCCATCTGAATTAGAAACATTTTCCTGAGGGAGGACTTGGGACCTCACTTCACTCTTTTGCCTAGGGCCCCCAAATATCTTGAAACGGCCCTGCGTAGGGGTGTGCGATGTGTATTGTCTATTATGATATTCTAATTGTTTTAACGATGTATGAGGCACTGTGAGTGTGAGCTGACATCGCAGTTGTCTCTCGTGCTTTTTACTGCGTGATGTGTGCAGTTATATAGACATGCATTTATTATGTCTATGGTTACAGGTATGTCCCCAAATGAGTTTTTGCCTTATATTTATATCATATTATGTTCTTATATTAGAATATCACATCAGTAAGAGTGCCGTTTCCCGTGCACAAGTGTGATATTTATTATACAATAGTTAAATTAAAAATAAATTGACATTGTGAGTTAGTTTTTATACATAACATTATCAATATTGTTCGTTTTCCCTTTATTTCGCAGACTAGAATTTCAAAATGAAACCGTAGCAGAGTCTCAATGCAACAGACAGCGATGATTTCTTGAATGAAATCCGCGTTTTGAACGAGTCATTTTAACGATTCAATCACTTGCTTCTTTCCCGAATGAATCAGCCGTTTGAACGAATCGGTTGAATGAACGACTCCCTCAACTCGCTTATTAAGACAGTGATTTACCGCCACCTACTGGTGGTTTCAGTTTCATATTAAACGTAAAACGTTAAAATTAGAAATCATTTCATATTTAAATATTGAATATTGATTTAAAAACGTATAGCTTTATTTATGCAATTGTAAATGGAGTGTAAATATTAATGCCACTTCTGATGCTGTTTCTGTGTCACCTCTGCACTGCAAAGATGGATTTTTGATTGAATGATTTAATTTGACTGCTAACAGTGGTAGGCCTACTATATAATTATTGTGTAATTAAGTATTATTGTATAAATAAGGATAATTACTGTATAATTTAATTTGAATGTTAGTATTTGACATAAAACGTGATGCATAACTCTAAGTTTAGAAAAAAAATCTCCATAAATAGGTGAAAATGCCCCTGGAAATCAATTTAAGGTGGCAAATATTGTCATTTCTGTCACTGCTGTGAACTGACCACTATATGATAGTGTATACACTATATACGCATAGAATTTGAAAAATATGAATATCTTCGCGAGTCTGCTGTCAACAACAGGCCTAAACCAGTCATGGCACCAGCACAAAAACACCATCAGTAAAATATCATCTAATTATTATCAACAAAACATTGAAAACATTGAGATATGTTTTTGTCAATATTGCACACCCCTAATGTATGGTATTAATTTTGATTTCTTCAGGTCTTAAAAAGGTCTTAGAAAGCCTTACATTTTACTTTAAAAAGTGAGCAGGAACCCTGTATTAACAGGAACAGGCTTTATCGTATAGTCTTCCTGTATATAGATGGATATTGTCTTATAGATTGCCTTCCATGTCAGTTTTAAATTGCACTAAAGCACTTCAGTGTTTACTGTAATATTTTTTGCAGTGTTTGCTTCGTTCCTAGACCAATCGATTTGTACATTGTACATTGTAAGCTGTGGTTACGCTCTATTTCAACGGTCCACTTTAGATATTCTACTGACTAGTGCCTACTATGTACCTTTGCAACTACATGTCAACTAACTCTCATTAGTTTATTAGTGAAGGGTTTGTGTTAGTAGAATAAGCTGACATGTAGTTAATAATAATCATCAGTTTCAGGAGCATCGAAGTAAAGAGTTAGCAGATAATCATTTTAGCAGATGCTTTAATCCATCTACTAATACTCTAGTGAATGCTAGTTGACATGCAGTTTCACAATTGAAAATAGTGTTAGCAAAGCTGTAACATTATACACAGGTAAAATTATACAATGAATATTAATGTCTGCATGTGTTTAGTTATTTGCTGAGTAGCCCTGTATAAGCTGAATAAAATAGTCAAAAATGCTGTCAAAAATGACCGATGTTGTGTCAGTATCTGGGGTGTTTGAGGGACTGAAGGGTGAATATGCATAAGTACAATAAATCCTGATTAATATTGTCACCTACTACACACACACACACTTAGTTATCATGTGTCTGTTCCTTTAGAAACCGACTGCCGTACTAATATTTTCAATTCATTCACAATATAAACATTAAAGGAGTAGTTCACTTTAAAAAAACTTTTGCTGATAATTTACTCACCCCATGTCATCCAAGATGTCCATGTCTTTCTTTCTTCAGTTGAAAAGAAATTAAGGTTTTTGATGAAAATATTCCAGGATTTTCTCCATATAATGGACTTCAATGGGAACCAAACGGTTCAAGGTCCAAAAGACAGTTTCAGCAAACTGTTCAAAGGGCTTTAAACAATTCCAGATGATGAATAAGGGTCTTATCAAGCGAAACGATCACTCATTTAAAAAAAAAATACAAAGATTAAGTTTTATAAGCTCAAATGCTCGCCTTGCTCTGTTCTGTGATGAGCGAATCTTTATCAAAATGAACATCTTTTTCGTGTCATTTGGTTCATTCAACGAACAAAATGAACAAATTGACTCAAAAAATTTTTTTATTTTGATAAAGATTCGATTCATCACAGAACAGAACAAGGCGAGCATTGACCGTTTCGCTTTGAACAATTTAAAGATTGCACTGAAACTGTCATTTGGACCTTGAACTGTTTGGTTCCCATTGAAGTCCATTATATGGAGAAAATCCTGGAATGTTTTCATCAAAAACCTTAATTTCTTTTCGACTGAAGAAAGAAAGACATGGACATCTTGGATGACATGGGGTTGAGTAAATTATCAGCAAACGTTTTTTTGCCTAACCTCAATCTTGACTGTTTTTCAGTTTATAATGAACACATTTGAGACAATATAAACGCCTCATGTGGATCACTTGTGAATTAAGTTAAGCATTGCCAAAAGAGTTTGTGGCATATTTAATTACCGAAATAAGCAGATAAAGTACGAAGTAATAACATTGAAAGTAAACTCTGCTCTCAAACGTTTAAAAGACAAATTGTGAATGGCTAAACCATTTATCATAATTGTTCAGGAAAAACATTTTTGTAGTCTTTCGTATTTAAAGGAGAACTCCGGCGCAAAAAGAACCTTTGGTCTAATTACACATTGTTACCTAGTCAACCGTTATCTGAGATTTGTTTTCATGATTGCCGAATGTAAATAGTTTTATCTCTAAAAACAGTTTAGCCTATAATGCTAGTATAACGCTAGTATATAGGGCATAGAGTAATGACAAATAAAAATCGCTTCTTATTACCACTAACAAGGCTCAAAATAGCCCCACAGTAACACGGTAGCATAATAAGGGTCCCTACATTCAAACCGAGGCATTGAGAACTTTATCAGTGTCCATACAGTTTAATAAGAAGATATTTTATACACACAGTCAACTTCGCGAATACAGGAAGAAGCCATCTTTGAAATATAGTCTCTACCAGTCGATCTACGAACGCCGATCCAAGTGCGCTGAACTGTGCAGAATCTCATATGGTCCGTTGTTTCCGGAAAGAAACAAAAACACGAACCATTTTCTTGTCTTCAATATGTACATGTTGCCTACTGTTCGCGCTCACCTTATCACCTTATTCACATCTCACCAGCGCACTTGGATCGGCGATCGTAGATCGACTGGTAGAGACTATATTTCAAAGATGGCTTCTTCCTGTATTCGCGAAGTTGACTGTGTGTATAAAATATCTTCTTATTAAACTGTATGGACACTGACAAAGTTCTCAATGCTTCGGTTTGAATGTAGGGACCCTTATTATGCTACCGTGTTACTGTGGGGTTATTTTGAGCCTTGTTAGTGGTAATAACAAGCAATTTTTATTTGTCATTACTCTATGCCCTATATACTAGCGTTATACTAGCATTACAGGCTAAACTGTTTTTATAGATAAAACTATTTACATTCGGCAATCATGAAAACAAATCTCAGATAACGGTTGACTTGGTAACAATGTGTAATTAGACCAAAGGTTCATTTTGCGTCGGAGTTCTCCTTTAATTAGTAGTTTTTAGCCCTCAGTCCGGTTCATGGGGTCTATACGACCCAATCGACTTTTACTTAATAAAAAAAAGGTTCCCTTCATCTCAGTGGAATAAGATTTTGTGACTTCTCATACATTATGTATCTATACACACACACAAAGACTGGGCTTGATTCGGTTGTTCTTTATACCCTATAAAGCTCTTCTCAGTCCGGTTGTGTCTTTTCTCCTGCAGAGTTTGAGCCGCTGACCCGTTTGGGAATCCCTGACCCAGTCAACTACATAAAGAAGAAGTTTAAGTCCAGCAAACTGCTTTTCCTCAAGTCCGCGTGTGTTGGCCGAACTATTGTAGATCAGCTTGAGGCCTCGGTGGAGGAGGCCATTAACTCCGCCTCTTGGGTTGACCTGCAGGTGCACTCATGTAACTTTATATAGATATATATATATGTATATACTGTATATCCACAAATGTTACGAGGCTCTTTCTTCTGGTTTAGCCGATGCTCCCGAGCAGTCTGTTCGGAGGAGGATGTGGGAATCCTGCTGAATGAAGTGCTGAGGGCCATGAACGTGCAGTCCAGCGCCAGGCTTCTCTCCACTTCTGTCGTCAGCGAAAAATTCGTCAGCGCGTGCCTTGCTTTATTTGATGACATCATGCAACAGAAAGCACAGAAGGTGTGTGTGAGCTCATCCTGCTACTGTACACCATACACCTCGACAGGGTCAGGCATTAGCTTTTCTGTTAAAGCTACACTGTGTAACTCTTTTAGTTTATTCTTAGCTAAAAAACACTTAGTTCTTTCAAAAATACACTACCGGTTAGAACGTTTAGGGTCTGTAAGATTTATGTTTTTAAAAGAAGTCTTCTGCTCACCAAGGCTGCAATTTTTTGATAAAAAAATACACAAAAAACACAGTAATATTGTAAAATATTATGACAATTTAAAATGACTTTTTTATGTTAATATATATTAAAATTTAATTTATTCCTCTGAAAAAAGCTGAATTTTCAGCATCATTACTCCAGTCTTCAGTGTCACATGATCCTTCACAAATCACTCTAATATGATGATTTTATGCTCCAAAAACATGTATGATTATTATCCATGTTGAAAACAGTTTTTACATTTTTATTTCAGGATTCTTTGATGAATAGAAAGTTCAAAGAACAGCATTTATTTAATTAGAATCTTTTCTAACATTATAAATGTCTTTACTGTAACTTTTGATCAATGTAACTCATCCTTGATGAATAGAAGTATTGATTTCTTATTTATTTCCCCCAAAAATAAAATACAAATTCTTACTGACCCCAAACTTTTTAAAGGGTAGTGTTTAATGTAACAAAAGCTTTCCATTTCAGATAAAAGCTGTTCTTTTGAACTTTCTATTCATCAAAGAATCCTGAAATAAAAATGTAAAAAACTGTTTTCAACATGGATGATAATCATACATGTTTTTGGAGCATAAAATCATCATATTAGAGTGATTTGTGAAGGATCATGTGACACTGTAGACTGGAGTAATGATGCTGAAAATTCAGCTTTTTTTCAGAGGAATAAATTACATTTTAATATATATTAACATTAAAAAGTCATTTTAAATTGTCATAATAGTTCACAATATTACTGTGTTTTTTGTGTATTTTTTATCAAAAAATTGCAGCCTTGGTGAGCAGAAGAGACTTCTTTTAAAAAACATAAAAAAATCTTACCGATCTTAAACTTTTGACCGGTAGTGTACATTTGAAGAAACTAGTGTCAATTGTTGACACATGGACTCAATGAGTTGCATGATAGCGTATGCATCAACATTAACAGGACATCAGTAAATAAAGATAATTGTGAATACACTGGCTGGAAAGAGAGCGTTGTTTCCGGCTGATGAGAAATAGCGAGCATCTAGACTAGCAGGTTTGCAGCTGATGCTCACTGGATGCGTGTCTTCTCTGCTCTATCAATAGGAAGTGAAGAATAACCCTGTGTTTCTGATCACCGAAGAGGATGTCAAACAACAGTCTCTTTTATTGGAGACCTCAGCCTCTACAAGGAAAGACAAAAGAGATGACCGACGCAAGAAGGGGACAGGTAAAGACCGTACTTTTCAGATAACTGACGAACAGAAACACTGATGAGAGGGATCGATGATATATTTACTCCATGCCTGCTTCATAGCCTTCTAGATACTAGTGTACACTGTAAATTTTTTTAAAAAATAATGTTCAAATGCCTGGCTGCCAAACAAAAACCAGAACATTAACAGGGTTCTCGTGGATCTTTAACCCCTTATTTATTTTAGGTCTGTTTTTTTCTTACAAATTATGAATGAACAGTAATATATGAATTTATGACAAGAGTGCACCTCAAAAAAATCAACGTCATTACAGGAGTTTCTGACCTTTGTCACAAAAAGTTGACGCACACACTTTTAATAATTGAAACTTTGGTTTTTAGTGCTAAAAGTTCATAATAAAACATAATCTAGTATTTGTCAATAAAAAAGATAAAATTATATTTTTAAAAGTAAGGTTAAGAAGTCCTCTAAAAAGTATAATATATTATATATAAAAATATTTTTTTTATTATTATTATATCACAAACTCAGAATTCATCCTGTGAAAACCGTTTTGAAATTAGACGTTGCGTTACCATAGAAACGGTATTTTTTATTAGGCCCCTCCCCTTTTGGGCATCATCTTTCATAATTTATTATCAAAACCTTTTCTAATCTTGACAAAACACATATTGTCAGAAAGGTCTGAGTCTCAAGGTTCCATATTTAGTGACAGAAGTGATATTTGGATAGAAATTTATTAATTTGTTATGGCAGAATGCATACAATTAAATTCAAATGGAATTCAATGGCACCCGGTGGCTATTTTTGGTATAACGCCTAAACAAAATCTCATGGGAACTTCAATTTTTGTGATATCAACTTTAAATTTGGAACACAACTTGGTTAGATATATAGCTTTCATTTTATAGTAATTTTATAGCAAAAAATATTTTGTAAAATGTTTATTTTAGGAAGCGTTACTGCATATTCCATATACAGTCGATTATCCTCCCCAATTCAACCTGCCTCAGCTCATCAATATGTCTCTTCCCAAACTTCCTATTTCAATAGTAAAAAACACAAGAAACAAATGTATGGCTAGAAGAGTTCATCAGGCCATACACTTTAAACCACTCAGGCTGTTTATTATTATTTGTATTATTAACTGCAGTAGTCATTCTAGTAATATCAATGACTGTTGATTAAAGCTGACTAATAAAACAACTGTTGTTCTTCTCAGAGGGCAGTGGGAGCGTGAAAGGAGGTGGAGGCGGAAATGCCCGAGAGATCCGAATCCGCAAAACAAAAAAGAAGAGCAGGAGGGAGGAAGACAGCGATGAGGAGACATCACACACCTCTCAGGGTATGAACAGACTCATATGTGCTCCTGTTCACATGCATTTATGAATCTAGGCTAATGTTAAAGTATTGCTCTTGTTATTTAATGTTAACTATTGTTCACTTAACCCTCTGGGGTTATTCGTTTAACAGTCAACACTCGGGACCTTCGGGCCCCAAATGGACCCAAAGGGCGGAATTCATAGTTAAAAAAAAATCATATTTTAAAAATAAAAACAAATATATAATTAGTATTAATGCAATAATTATGACCAAATTTTCCCCCATTGAATATAATAGAAAAAATATTTGAAAAATATATATTTTTTAAAGCTGTATTTCATTTTAGAGTCAAGCCTAGGCCTCATAAAAGCAATTTTTGAAATGAGATGGATTCCATCTGGTGGACAAACTGAGCATTTTAAAAATGCAAAACACATGTATAATCTGAATTTTTTGGTGTGTTTGTGCATACCTGTCAAGTATCCCGTTTTGGCCGGGAAAGTCCCGTATTTTACCCTTCTTTCCCGCCGTCCTCCCGTATTAGTATTTTCCCGTAAATCTCCCGCATTTTAACCTGAGTTATTAAAATATAAAAATCCCCCGGGCGGAGTTTAAAAAAACAAAACAATAAAACATTCCCAATCTGAGCTGTCACAAGCCTCGCGATAACTACAGGTACTGTATGTGTAGGTGACAGTTGTCGCGAGGTCAGATGATGAGTGACAACGCGGGGAAACAAGGAGCAGGGTGGGGGACAGTCACGCGTTTTGTAACTGCGAGTTTTGCATCTCACACGGGGGAAGGAAGGAATGATGTATGTTAGCACGAGAAAGGGTGTTTAGCATGGCATGAAAGATTGTTACCGAGAATAGGATGACGCTAGACAGCAGAACTGTTTGCTCTACTCTCATGTAAAATGATGAACCACTGTGGCCCAGCCCACAAATACACTCCTTCCAAAACAGTCTTAAAGAATGCAAAGTCTGCAACAAATTTGTACAATAACTCACTAAAAGAGTAAAGAAAAGTTATGTAAAATGAAAAGAAAAACTGTAAAAGAAAAGCAATATGAAATGAAAAGAATGTGTGGAATCAAAATAAAATGTAAAGAAAATAAAAAATAAATGCTCTTCATATATATATATATATATATATATATATATATATATTGGGCTGCTCGTGGTGGGCGCCGGAAAATTTCCCTTATTTTCAAATCCAAAACTTGACAGGTATGTGTTTGTGTATAAAGTTTGTGTGTGTGTGGATGTGTGTGTGTGGATATGTCTGTTTTGCACTCTTGATGTTTAATAGATTCACCCCTTCACTGTTGTGCTTTTTTTCAAGATCGTGGCTGATTTGTAGATTGTACGCACAAAAAAACTCAGTATTTTCACATTTTTGCCAATTTCTCATTAATTTTCCATGTCAGTCCATTTGGACCCGAAGGTCCTGAGTGTGACTATTTTTTTACAACTACTTAGACTATTCCTGTCCCCAATTTTTTTGGGTGTTCTTATACCAAATAACAAAGTCACCAAATTTCGGACCATTCTGAGGAAGCTGTAATTTTTACAAAAAAAAAATTAATTCTTCGGGTCCATTTAGGCCGAAGGACCCCAGAGGGTTAAAGGTGAAGTGTGTAGTTTCTGTGACAGTTGTGGCATCTAGCAGAATTACAAAAATACAGCATTGCAAACGCCCCAAAATCACAAACAGCTTATGAAAGCATGTCTCAACAGGTAAAACTATGCTACTTTAAAATAAAGGTCCGACATGTATGGAATACTTTTAGCTGTGTTGCAATGTATCCTGCAACAGAGACTAGCAGTCTGTCTAGAGCAAACACGAGCATCTCACTTATAATATACCCATCTATTATCTGCACCAACATGACGTGCCACAACTGTTAAAGGCACAAAGTAAACATTATAAACTGGTTTGCCTCTATGAATGGGTGTATGATTATGTTTTTTGGTATTGAAGCATCCATTGTAGCACGTTTTATGGCAATGCTGTGTTCACTTTGTCGTGTTCAGGACGTGTTTAACCCTTTTATATACGTATACGTCACGTAATAAAAGTGCTTACACTGCACATGTCACACATGTTTGTCATGTTCCAGAGCGGCTCTCCACAATGCTTCGCTCATGATAGTCAAATCACCTTTTTACAATACTGATCGTTTCACAGCAGCTTTACAGACATAACAGGAAAATAATACAACAAAGTTTGTTTTGGCTTTACAGCAGATCTAGAAGAAAATAGCATCATAATCCCGCTTAAGCAAGTTCAGTGATGATTCATTTCTGTTGTAAAGGTATTAATTTAGTGAATGTATCCATAAATACATTTTTATTTATTAAATAAATAAATAAATTTCTCCAGCTGCTCTGGAGAAAACTGTGATGTCATTGTCCAGCTCGGTTCACTTCTCATATTATGTTGTCAATGCAGGCAGATCAATATTATTGTTGAATATTAAATGTAAAATATTAAATGTTTAAACTCGTAACATTTAAAATCAACTCTGGTGGGATTGCTCTGTTAGGAGCCACCTTTTCAACTGAAGTATGAACGCAAGATAGACCAAAGACATCTAAATGAACCAAAAACAGGGTGTGATGTCACAAGACGTGACCCTAAACAGGACAGAACGCTCAAGCATTCCTGGTTCCTCTCTGTCGTTGTCGCTGATGTTGCCCGTTTCCTGCAGAAGATCTTCATTTGTGTGTAACCAACACATTCCTGGTGCTGTTTTTACTCTGTTTTCACAGTTTATAAGCTTTTTGTGTTAGTTCTCAGCTGGGAATTTAATTCTCCTGCAAAACATACATCATAAAAACCTAAAATAAATAAAAGTTCTGTGTTAAATGTGACCGACAGTGTGAACACTAAGCGAATCAGCACTTAATGTATCTTTTACTTTTTTGGCCTGAATCAAAAGAACCAAGAGAACTCGAAGTACAAGTGTTAACACACACTCAGTGTAATTTGTAATGGTAGTAGGAAATGAGCAGTTGTAAATCCTGTTTGTCTGTGTGTGCACATGTGTTACAGGTCGAAATAAGCTGGGAGATATACCCTTCCTCTCAGTGGAGGAGATCATGGAGGTTCTGGAGAAGAAAGTGTGTGACAGCTCTGAGGAGATGCTGCAGGAACTAGCAGAACAGATGCTAAGGTTCGAACCATGTGATTCAAGCTAATGACACTAAAAGTACAGCACTGGCAAGTTCATAATGTGGGAAACAGCCTAATCACACTAACACAAAGGTTCAGACCCAAAATGTGCTCAGATTATACAACTCTATATATAATGTTGTATATCTATTTTATCCAACTTTATATGCATGCATACACTCACATAAGGTGATTTACACAAAAAAGCAAATCTCAAATACCCAATTTATTTCATTGCAAAATGTAACTGTAATTGGCCAGCTCTTTACGTATATAAAAGTTGGAGATATGAGTATGTTCAATTTTATCTGCATACATACAGCATACTTGCATTGGGTGTTATACTGAATAGCAAATATCTGCTTGATTACTCATTGAAAAATACACACTATATTATTTCCCAGCTTTAATCTACCCAATGTAAGCTTAAGGCATGAAGAAATCGACATATGGACATTCACATGATGATTTTCTGTAAAGCTGCTTTAAATAATGTGTTTTGTGAAAAATGCTATATGAGTGCATTTTAGTGGACTTAACAAGTAATGGTGCGCTCACACTGGACGCGAATAGCGCATCAGGCGCCAGTGATTTTAATGTTAAGTCAATGGAAAGACGCATTACGTGCGTAAACATTCCTGTGGCGGAGGTATAGAGCGTGGCGCAGTAGATGCGAACACACCTCTTTCGCACATCAAGTTCGCGCGAATTGAGCATCTGGCGCGTTAAGCGCGAATGATTTAGTTAGTGCCATTTGTGCATTCACGCATTTGAGGCGAATTCGCGTCTGCCGCCCGAGTTGAAAAATCGGAACTTTGGCATTCAATTCGGCCGCCTTAACCAATCAGGAGCCTGCTGCTTTCTGATGTGGTGAAGTGTCTGGATGCTTCAATTATTATTTTTTTTAATATGACTAAATGCCTGGTGTGGTTCTAATGTACAACAAAGCAAATATTTTATCACCTAAAAATGTATTTCTATATACGAGATATGTTCATTTTATATTGAATGTTATTTTATTCCATACCTAGATTATATGAAATATTATTATGATGTGAAGACAATCAACATACATGTGCATAAGTTCATGTCTGGACGTGAGAGAGAAAAATCACAGGACAGATTATTAACCTTTGGAAGCTGGCTCTATTTATCATCAAAACAAAGATAAATGACGGATAGATTAGGTGGATGAGGGCGAGGGTGATCCTCGCTCCGATGCGGGACAACAGGTCATCAAACTGGACGCGGGACAGGCGGAAGTACCGCTGACAGCGGCCGTCATCCAGCGCAGCGCCTGGAGTGAGCAAATGGTGAAACTCGCAAACGGTTCGCCTCAGAAGGGTCCGGTGGACACAAATACGGCGACGATGATCCCCACGCTGCTGTTCTAGCTCTCCAGAGCAAATATAGAGCGGTGACTCTCGATGAATGTTCCATCAACATAAAAAAGATGGCCGCCAACGGGTTTCCAATTCTGACGTGCGTAAATTTCACTTCAAACTTTTGTTTTTACTTTTACTTTTGTTTTCAGAATGGATTCAAAGTGTTCACGCGTATGACTAGACGCGGTAGGCGCAAATCTGACTATTCACGTCTGGTGTGAACGCACAGTAACAGTGAGGCTTGTGAGCAAAAGCACTAATCTTATTGGTTGGACAGTTTTCGTCGCAGTGCAATGGAAAAGAGATTTATACACTGTAGGGCTGTCTTCTAATAGTCGAAGATTTGACGATTCGATTCGGAGAGGTCTGATTCGACTATGAACGTTATAGTCGAATAGTACACGGCCAGTTCAACTTCGTTTAAATCAGGTTATGTGTGTCTCCCGCTCACGAGCGCTCACTCTTAACAGACACACGAACAGACACGCTGCGCGCGCTGTCATATAATGTCCATCAAGCGCTCCCCGTTCACAGTAACTGGGTCGTCTCATTCAAAACAGCCAGCCGTTGCTGTCAGCGAGCCGCCGCACATGAATACTCATATGAGTCAGGCTGCGAATGTAAGTTACGTGTCCGCCCCAGCGCGCTCACACTAGCCTAATAAACGCCTCACCTCGGGCGCCGCGCACTCGCTACATTCCCAGCACATCTAGTGGATGCATAAGCATTCATGTGTGACAAAAAATCTTTACGTTTTAGGAGGCAAAATATATTTTTTGTAATTCTGTGAATTACACTGCTCAAATCAGATGAGGAAGGGTTGGCTCTCCACAAAACATAAAATATTATTTTTCGGGTTCACAGAGGAAAAAACAATGTTACAGACGTGACAGTTCTCCGACGGACACGAGCGCTCTGAAGCAGCACTTCAAGACTGCTTTAAAACTTTCACAGACCTCAAACAGAAAAGCACAAAGCCTTTCTTTAAAGTGAATTTTGTTTTTTTTATAATTTTTTTCTTGATTTTAATTAATGTTTTATCAACCAATTGTCTTGATTTAATCAATAAGAAGGAAAAGCAGATTATTAGGCTTCTGATAATAAAGGAACGGAGGCACCGAAGCTCGTCTCATAAATATAACTACTGCAACTCAGCGTATACGTATAGTCTACTCCACAGACCTAAATATCTATATTGAAATGTCTACTTGTAAATAGAACGATTCAAAACGAAAGAAAACCTAATGCTCTCTGCTTATGAAATTAACTGTGCGTTTCTCTATGGCGCATGCACCTGCGAAGATTCGTGCGGCATTCGTCAACTTCATCTTTATTAATAAACAATTAAAATGTTAGCCTCGCGAGACCATCCTGATCTTCGCGAGCTTTCAAGGTTTCACTCGCAGATCAGTCTGGATACTTTCCGTTAAAGAAAATTTGGGAGCAGTTCACCAAACGAACGTCCAATCAGCGTTGACTTTGAGGCGGGTTGAGGTGTGACGCAATCAAGCGGAAAGCAACGCGATCTAGAAACATTTTCAGACAGCGGTAGTCCTAATTCTTTTAGCCGCTCGCTAATGCTTTTTTCTCTTGCATCCTTCTTGTGAAATATGGACCGGGCAGCTGAAATGGTGCCTTTTATTCGCAAATTGTAGTTACATAAACGGCAAATATCCTTTGCCGACATGTTGCTTATTAGCTGAGCTAACGAGCCTTTACCTGCAGCAGCAAGTTAGTACGTCATGTGCTTCGTTGATCTGATTGGTTGATTTGGCCCGTCTATCACCAACATAGGCCAATCAGCTAACCAGTATTTTCGCCCCTTACCAAAACTACTTCAACGGAAGGTTTCCAGATGGATATGCGGAGCAAATCCATCTGGCGGAGTCAGGTTATTAAAATGTCTCCTTGCTATATATTTGTTCTTTGTGACAGCTTTTTATTTTCGGCAGCGCCACTGCTACCCTTAGGCTAAAGCGTTAAATTACAAGTTACAAGCCCACCATCGCATCAAAAACATGATTGCGTGATAAAAACATGAAAAATACTAGGGTACCTAAACATAGCCTAACTGTTTAGAAAAAAAAAACACAGAACGAATAGCCTAATGTGCAAACGTCCATCTCTTTTGTTTGAAATGGAAAAAATATAGCTGCTACTGACCTATCTAAAAAAAAAAAAAAGGTTCGACTATCAGTTGACTTAAAATCTAATCAAATCAGATTCGACTATGAAAATCCTTAGTCGAAAACAGCCCTAATACACTGAACATGATGTTCGGATGGCACTGGAATTTACCGCCGAGTGAATTCGTATTTATTAAGCGTATTTAAGCAAAACATTAAAAATAATCAAATATAATACATTGAAAGGTTCTCTAAGCGATCCTGGGTGTTGACATTCGGAATATTTTCAAACAAATCGGAGGCTAGCTAGACCCTCCCTCCTCCACATCTCATCTCCTCCCCCTCCCTTCCGTGCTTCTCGAAATAATTGTGAACGTGAATTGTGTGGGTTTGGCGAACATAAGCGTCAATTTAGAAGAAAAAATAATAATTTAATGTTACCCACCTGTCCAGCAAAAACAGAGCAACCTGAATGTCGGACTGGAAGCCTTTCTGCCGCCGGAGTTCTCGCCATCGTTCAAAAAGCTTTACCGATGTAAATTCGGAACTTCGCACGTTCTTTATCCAATTCCTTCTTCTTTTTCATTTGTTCACCAGAACGCCGTCTCTTGGTCGTGTGTCGGCCATTTTTAAAACTTCCTGACGCTTCTCTCTCTTCAAACACACACTTCATGTGCACGCGCACTAACCCCCCAGACCCACCCTCAAATACTTCTTGCCAGTGATTGGCTGGAACACTGTTTGTTAGGTTTCGTGGTCCGGGTGAGACATGATTGTTTTTGTTGCCGTTTGTGGAGCCTGTGGTGTCTACAGAGACCGCATTTTTTTACAGTGTGTTTAGGGGACAGGCAGCTAGCCGATAGTGAGGAGAACGTTTGCTGTATGCAAGGGCGTAACTTTGGTTTGAAAAGTGGGGGGACACACAATGGGGAAAATGTTTTCGATTCTGAATCCCTTTTTCTGGAAGTATATTTAGGGACTATGGTGATACAAAAAACAGGAAATAATTTGATTATAATGATAAATTCTGACAAAAAGAATAGTAGGCTATATGTATAAGAAAAATGTCTTTATTGTTTATAGGGGCCGATCGCCAAGACGTTAGAGAATATTTTTATTAAGTCAAAATGTTAGCCATTAATATTTTGTGTGTAAATAAAAATGCAAATAATGTGAACTTCAATTTCCACTGTAATGTAGAAACAAAGACAGTATATTTAAAGGGATAGTTTACCCCAAAATGAAAACTCTGTCAGTAATGACTCACCCTCATGTTGTTCCAACCCCGTTAGACTTTCATTCATCTTTAGAACATGAATTAAGCTATTTTTGATGAAATCTGAGAGCTGGATCACTCCTGCTATTTTAATCTTAATTTGTGTCCCAAAGATGAACGAAAGTCTTACAGGGTTGAACAACATGAGGGCGAGTAATTACTGACAGAGTTTAAATTTTTGGGTGAACTAACCCTTTAAAATAATTGTTTAATGGCTTCTGTTTATGAATGAAGGCCAGTATCACTGATATTATAGCTACTGATTTCTCAATAAAAATGATCCACAAATTTTAAACATTTATTAGGCTTCAAAAATATAACAACTTATAATTTAAGTTAACTTAAAACAAACCTTACATAAGCTTCAAGCATCATTTAGTCAAGAGCAGTTAGTTATATTTTCTGTTCCCTTTGTGCTTTGGTTAACTTTACCTATAGAGAGAGAATTAATGGATGCGGTCACTTGTTATGCTGACAGGATCTCAGCATCTCATTTTCTCACAACTCTTTACTTTCGTTTAAGATTTTATTTAACTCATTCAAGACTGTTCTTGTGGGGATATTTTACAAAACGGACATTTTGCCATACATGTGTGTTTTTTTTGTTCAAGCGGCAAAATAGAACTCGATACTGGCGCGCGTCATGTGTGTGTGTATCAGGATCAGGACAGGAGGACATGGCAGCGCGCTGCGTTCTTTTTGTCTTCTCGCGCATAAATGGTTTAAAAGCATTTGCATGAATAAGAGCAGGATCATATGACGCTAGCTTAGAGTCACCTGTTGTTGTTTGTGGTGCTTCATCGCTGACTGTGCCGCATTCGCAACCGCTGATGAGCAGAACCGAGCCTGTGTGGATGCGCGTGACCACGTCCAGGAACGTCGCGTGCACACTCTAAAAATAGCTCACTGAAAGTTTTAATGAGCAGGTTGCGGCACAATCGGCGCCGCGATGAAACGACAGAAACAACAGGTGACTTAATTTTAGTTAAAAATTATAAAGTTGATTTGAAAGTGGGGGGACACAAACAGGATTTTGAAAGTGGGGGACATGTCCCCCCTGTCCCCATAGGAAATTACGCCCATGGCTGCATGTGACAAAAAATGTTATGGCCCCACATCGCTTAGAGAACCTTTAAAATGTATAATCGATTACTTATTTATCAGTAAACAGGCATTTCTAACAAGAATTAAGTGGTTATGATAAAGTTAAAAAAAACAAATTAATCTCAAGCACACTGATTTGATTGGAATACATCATATTACAGATGTTTCAGCATCTGTAAATCTCTCACACAGCTCCTGTATGACCTCTGATCTATGGGACGCTGTGTGAAGTGGAAGCTGGTGTTAGACTACCTCTCCTTAAAACAGCCTCTCGCATTAACAGCATGTGATGTTCTTATTGGTCTGAACACAATCTGAACAGCTGTTCGTTCAAATCTTTCTCACAGCATTTTTGCATCCGAACATTCCTCTTGCTGTGAACAAGCTTTGAGGTTGTTGTTGTTGTTTTTAAAGGATTTGCTTTAGAAATGAACAACATTTGGAAAATTAAGCTGCAGATCATTTCAGAACCTCAACCTCTTTTTTTTTTTGACAGGCCATTGAGTAAAATGTACCAGGAAGTGGTCAGTACAGCTTTCCTGTCCACAAGTTCAACCGGAGCAGGAGGAAGTCGTAAGAAAAACATGAAGGATCTTCAGGAGGAGATCAACAACTTGTACAACAACATCCGCCTCTTTGAGAAGGAACCAAACTCTTCTCAGGTTTGCCTGTTCGAGTTTAAAATTGGTACACAAACTAGGGGTGTGACGATATTCGAACCGAACCGAAAACTCATGATTCGAATCGCGATACTCTCATTGCGTACCGAACACGCCCCGCCCCTGCGACCCCGGCCCCGCCCAGCCCGGCTCAATGGACCTCATGTCTTATGTAAACAGTACACAACGAATTCAGTTTTGTAGCCTAACCACCATTAACACCTAATAACAAGCTCCGTGTTTTGTTACTTTCGATTATAAGCAAGCTGTAATCTTTCAGATTCTGTCTGTTTGATCACGAAATTCAAACAATAAACTGCGTTTTGGCGCTCTTTCTATGTGACGTGACAGATCGCAGTAGGCATACTATCAGCGCAACGCGTGAGTAAACGCGATCATCTCATCCTCAGTTACAGAAAAGACACCTGAAGGTATGTTGAAAGATACAGTATACTTACTGAAAGGCATCATAACTCGTGTAATCGCTCAATCAGTGTTTTAGCAGCGGAAGACGTCAATAAAACAGTATAGCTTGTCACTAGCATTGTATTTACCTCAACAGGCAAGTGATTCAGTGTCCATAACTTCCTATAAATGAACTCTTGCACTAAATAAATGCACTATGTTAGCCTACAGTATATATTATATTTTACTTAACCTGTTACAGGGTTCCCACGGATCCTTAAAAAGTCTTAAAGTCTTAAATTAGATTTTTAAAATTTAAGGCCCTTAAAAGTCTTAAAGTCTTATTTTTACTAATGAAAGGTCTTAAATTTTAGATGGCACTTCGACTTAGTCATATCTAAATGTTTTCTAAATTAAAACCATCTAATTTGCGTCCGTATTATTTTTTATTGGCCTATTCTATCTTTGTGGATTTGCTTGTTCACGTGACAATTCGCGTCACATCACATTCGCGGCAGAATAACGTCTGTCTCCTGCACGCGAGAGAGGAGGAGAGAAGAAAGTTGGCAAATGTCAGTTCAGTCGTAAGTTCATTCTTTATGTGCGTAGGGGTGTGCGATGTGTATTGTCTATTATGATATTCTAATTGTTTTAACGATGTATGAGGCACTGTGAGTGTGAGCTGACATCGCAGTTGTCTCTCGTGCTTTTTACTGCGTGATGTGTGCAGTTATATAGACATGCATTTATTATGTCTATGGTTACAGGTATGTCCCCAAATGAGTTTTTGCCTTATATTTATATCATATTATGTTCTTATATTAGAATCTCACATCAGTAAGAGTGCCGTTTTCCCGTGCTCAAGTGTGATATTTATGTTATACAATAGTTAAATTAAAAATAAATTGACATTGTGAGTTAGTTTTTATACATAACATTATCAATATTGTTTGTTTTCCCTTTATTTCGCAGACTAGAATTTCAAAATGAAACCGTAGCAGAGTCTCAATGCCACAGACAGCGATGATTTCTTGAATGAAATCGCGTTTTGAACGAGTCATTTTAATGATTCAATCACTTGCTTCTTTCCCGAATGAATCAGCCGTTTGAACGAATCGGTCTGAATGAACGACTCCCTCAACTCGCTTATTAAGACAGCTGATTTACCGCCACCTACTGGCGGTTTTAGTTTCATATTAAAAGTAAAACGTTAAAATTAGAAATCATTTCATATTTAAATATTGATTTAAAAACGTATAGCTTTATTTATGCAATTGTAAATGGAGTGTAAATATTAATGCCACTTCTGATGCTGCTTCTGTGTCACCTCTGCACTGCAAAGATGGATTTTGATTGAATGATTTAATTTGACTTCTAACAGTGGTAGGCCTACTATATAATTATTGTGTAATTAAGTATTATTGTATAAATAAGGATAATTACTGTTTAATTTAATTTGAATGTTAGTACTTGACATAAAACGTGATGCGTAACTCAAGTTTAGAAAAAAATCTCCAAAAATAGGTGAAAATGCCCCTGGAAATCAATTTAAGGTGGCAAATATTGTCATTTCTGTCACTGCTGTGAACTGACCACTATATGATAGTGTATACACTATATACGCATAGAATTTGAAAAATATGAACATCTTCACGAGTCTGCCGTCAACAACAGGCCTAAACCAGTCATGGCACCAGCACAAAAACACCATCAGTAAAATATCATCTAATTATTATCAACAAAACGTTGAAAATATCGAGATATATTTTTGTCAATATTGCACACCCCTAATGTATGGTATTGATTTTGATTTCTTCAGGTCTTAAAAAGGTCTTAAAAAGCCTTAAATTTTACTTTAAAAAGTGTGCAGGAACCCTGTGTTAATGATATCTTGATTATTTAATGAATGTTTAAAATATCTTTCATGCAAGTGACAACTGTGTAAATGTATTATATTTCAATAACAAATTAGAGTAAAAACACAAGTTAATGCAAAAACTGCATGATTTTTGAACACTGCAATGAACACTGCATGTTCAGTTTACATGTTTTCATACAATGTGTTGTGTGTTGATTATTATATCTAAAAAATAAATGGCATCTGCATTTAGGTATAAAGTCTAGGCTACAACCTTTAATGTTATAGTAATGTGCAGCTCCCTGTATAGTTTACAGCATTTGCAGGTTTTTTTTAATCATTGTGAAACGTTTAATTGTAATCGAATTCATTAAAACACCATTTAAAAAAACAAACAAAAAAAGCAATTTTAGCTTTCTAAACCAAACCAAACCGAACCGAGACGACAAAACTGTGGAAAATTCGAACCGTCAGTTTTGTGTATCGTTACACCCCTGAACACAAACGTTTGTGGACTATTTCTGTCCGCCATATAATGTTAAGAGCACAGTATTTTCGCTTGCAATGGACTTGTCTGTTTCAGATTCTCAGATGTTCTTTAAGTTTTAAGGTGATTCAGGCGTCATGCACACATAAGAGCCGCTTTTCCATCGCCAGGTCTTTAGAATGTAATAGACATGTGACGTAAATAAGATTTCAACAGTGACCGTGTTATGGAGGAGGATCCTCTTTTAATTGTATTATTAATTTGAGTTTTTGTCTCTCAAAATAGTGTTCTCAGCCAACTAAAGAGAAACTGGCAGCCAGGTGACCAATCCTGAGTTGTGACATCACCAAACACATTTCACCTATCTTTAAAATAAGCAACTGGAACCAATCCTTACTGTTCTTAGAAGCTTTCGGCCCGATGCTGGAAAAGCAGCTGAAGGGTTCAGCAAATGACTGAATAAAGGTGGTCTGCACAGTATGTGTGTGATGTCTTAACACTTCTGCTTTTGTTCCCTGCACACATCAGACGAGACGCAGGCTACCATTGCCAGGCATGTTCTGAAGACCGTATGTACGGATGTGACCAATGTCCTGCTGAGCTTTGTGGCAGCAGAGCACATGACCTCAGACAGCTCGACTGCCATCACCAGTGAGGTACAAACAACTGATACTCCAACATTTAACGCCATTCCCTGTGCTCAGAAGCAAAATATGCATCATGTTGTACTAGGTTTTCATTTATTCATCAGGGTTTGATGGGATTGAGAAGTAGACTTCGGCTTTTCTGACCACTTTGCTGAACTGAACCCTCAGTCATCATGGGTAGCATTCAGGAGTTGCAATATGTGTCTGGGTGAATACTCTATTCTGATTGGCTGCAGGGTGTCCATCCAAGTGATCGAGAACACCTAGTGAAGGAGTTCTGATGAAACTGACTGTTTACCGTTCGAAATTAATAAAAAAAGTGCTTTTTAATAATAGGTATCACCATGAAACTTCCTCAGTTGATTACTTTGTATGTTTAACTATGCAAATTAGGCATGATTTAATTAAATATGCACAATTTTGCATATATTTTCGGTAGATAGATCTGAACGTATGATAAAGCCAGGTGCAAAATTCTTTGTTTACTCACAAGATGGAAAAAAAAAAGTTCAGAGGTATTTCATGATATATGCTTTCATTACCTAGGACATCAAAATATACTGTCCATTCCTTTACAAAATCAATTTTTCGCGTATTTTTTTATTAAAATGTCACATAAATCAGACCAGGAATGATTTATTAACATATCCCTCTGAAAATATCTTCAGAATACTGTATAAGTGTATATAACTGGACAGTTTGATGTTCATAGGTATTTCATAGGCTGAGATATTTCTACTGGAGAATGACAAAACTCATTTTGAGAAAAAGGCATTTAAAGATTTAAGTAGGGAATTTAATACATTTCTGTTGGAAAAAATGCTCAAAAACAGAATAAATGCTCAGGCCTTAGTAATAATAATATATAATATTTCAAGCTCATAAAAAATGATTATTTAATAACATGGGCGGCATGTAAGGCCTATGACTGCAGTAACTCAATGAATTAACATTGGCAGAGTACACCATGTGATGTGTCTGAGCAAATCAGCAGTAGCCAATGAGATTTCGTCTCTAGCTTTAGATTACCCTTTGGAATCTAAAATGCACACAGTGTTGTGTGCGAGATTCACAACTTTCCAAGGATACTGGTCATGACAGACTTCAGTAAACACACGGAGCGTGGCAGGACGCGCTGGAATGCTATAACTTCTTGGTAAATTCGGGAGAAATTCACTGGCGCAAGTTACTAAAATAAACATTTTTAATGAGGGACGTGGTCATGTGCACCAGACTTCTTTGATTTCTCCAGTAGATGCAGTGGACATTTAGATGGGGATAACCTCTACATATCTATCATGTTTACGTGTGTGAGTGATGTTTGTGACCATCTTGCAGATCCGGCTGAAGATTCTGGCTAAGCTCTCAGATGAAGTTAAATCTCCTCTGATGAAGCTACACAACAGTCTCAATGGAAAGGTGTGTCATTTTCAGCACAGTTCTTCATCTGTAATAATGATGCAATGAAATACGAATAGGAGTGTAGAGTAACATGATGAATGAATAACCAGCAAGATATTATTAAGTGCTGTTACGTTTAAATCCATTTCCGAGTAATCCACAGATTTCCCCAAAATCAGTTGGAAAAATGTGATCCTCTATTGGATCAGCTGAGCTCTCAGTTGTCATAGGCTGGACGAATCAAGCTTTTATCTCCTGGCTCTTGCAGGCCATTGAAGAGTTTCTGTCATGTTTGGAGACGAAGTGCAGAAGAGTGCGGGCTACTTCTGAAGAAAGGTGACAAGAAAAGAGAAAGGTATAGCCTCTTCCGTTCTCCAACAATGCATCAGTATTGATCACTAAAGTGTCTGATCTTTAGAAATCAAGTGTCAACGTTTGGAAATAAGGAGTCGTAGTCCATGCATTGCTGTTAGGAATGCTAAATTTAGTGTGTTAGCTAGACTTCAACCAATACGTAGTTTTTACAGATTAACCCACATTAATTTGTTGCTTTGTGAAACATAGTTTTCCAGAGCAGCAACTGGTTCTAAACAAATTAATTATCAAATGAACTGTCTTACATGATTGACTATGACTGTGTTTATATTACTAACTACTACATGACTATGATAACACATATTGTACATGTGGCTTGGCTGTGTTTTAAATCCGCCCCACAGTCATATGTCACAATAAGCTGTACGAAAAAACTGACATTGCGGTATTTTGTTTTTCTGCGATACATATTATGATGTGAAGACAGTTTCATTCACAAGGTTAAAGGAAAACGATACATTGCAAAGTCAAGGATGGAAACTTACCTTTCATCTAAAGAAAACGCAAGTGTAACAGTATATTAGATCTGTGCATTCGGTTTTAAAGTGACAGCAGCCTAATAAACCTGTCTCATTACTGCTCATCTAACAACAAAAGGCAGAAAAATCCCTCACTGATCTTGCCAGAATAATGCCCAACCCTGTTCATTAATTACTCACCGTCATGTCGTTCCAAACAAGTAAGACTTTCATTCATTTTCAGTACACAAACATTTTTTTTTAATAAAAACTGAGCGATTTCTGTCCCACCATTGACAGACACACAACTACCACTCTGAGGTTTCATACAATTTAAAGATTGTAAAACCAATCCATATAATTGAGTGTTTTCTGAAGAGACACAATTGCTAATAATTACATGGTTTACATATGGTTGACGTGTGTGTGTGTGTGTGTGTGTGAGGCAGGCTCTGTTTGTGCACCGTCAGGCTCTGATGGAGCAGTTGAGAGATGCAGAAGACCCCTGCGCTTGTGCTGCATCTCACCAGCATTTTGCTCTTCCAGAACGTCACACACTGCATGCTTCATGCACCGGGACGCTGTGTGCCACATATCATCGGCTTCCTGCAAAGCAAGATTCCCGAGGTAACTGAGTCACTGAAACAAGTCGAAATATAACTGTGTATTTCAGGTGTGTATTACTGCCAACTATTAGACAAAAGTTTGTCCATTCAGAATAATGTTACACTGCATAGATGTGTAGTTCTGTTTGGTCACAGTCTGAAAATAGACTGTCTTTTTGTGATGCAGCAGGGAAAAATAATGCAAAAAAAAAATACTAAAAGGCAGCCAATCATT
Organism: Hybognathus amarus; assembly: GCA_030378365.1. Lineage (NCBI taxonomy): Eukaryota > Metazoa > Chordata > Actinopteri > Cypriniformes > Leuciscidae > Hybognathus > Hybognathus amarus. The sequence goes on along the minus strand of JAQIUQ010001124.1, from coordinate 125,798 downwards.
TTCTTGTTTGTAGTTAGTCGCCCTGTAGTCAATAATTGTATTCCTTAAAACTCATCTTTGATCACTTTGATGTTTTTTTTTTCTTGCAAAACAATGTGTGCATGCCTTAAAACAGATTAAAGGAGAACTCCGGTCAATTTTAACATCAAGTTATTTTTTTTGTACATTTGGAGTGCTGTCAGTACAGACAAAAATCTGTGTTGCCTACACCGTGTTTTCCTCTTTCTAAAATTCGCACCCTGTTGACTTCAATGGGGCATGTTCTAAACCTGCTTTTAGCCTCTTAACATCCTTGATTTGTCATTACGAGTGCACAGCCATGTGAGTGCTGTTATTAAGAGTGACCACGGTCAATCTGACTGCAGTAGATGAGAAAGATATGAATAAAAATGATGTTAATTCAGCCAGCGCACATACCTCTATTTACTTTCTGTTTTCAAGCCCACAGTAGTCAACTGTCGATCTCACGCGCGCGATCATTAGTGAATATCATCTCAAACCTCCTCCGTGTGTTCAACATCTGATTCGGATGAACTATCCATTTGAGCTGATATTCTCAGAACACCACACAGTGTTGGATTTAGATGATATTCACTAATGATTGCGCGCATGAACTCGACAATCGACTACTATAGGCTTAAAACAGGAAGCAAATAGAGGTATGTGCGCTGGCTGAATTAACATCATTTTTATTCATATCTTTCTCATCTACTGCAGTCATATTGACCGTGGTCACTCTTAATAACAGCACTCACATGACTGTGCACTCGTAATGACAAATCAAGGATGTTAAGAGGCTAAAAGCAGGTTTAGAACATGCCCCATTGAAGTCAACAGGGTGTGAATTTTACATTTTTTTTCTAAAAAAACTGATTTAGAGCATTCTAAAATAAGCCAAAATAAGACACCAGGTGACAGCAAAGTCTCTTCATCTTTAGGTTTTGTCTCTAAGAACTTATTGGAATGATATTTTAATGTAGTTAAAAAAAAAGCATAATTTACATTAATAAAATAAATTCAAAAATAAATCCAAAATACCCAAAATAAAAATACACTATAAATGGATAGACAAAACTTTATCGAAGACAGTGACGTATAACATTTATAATAAATAAAAATTAGGATCACACCTGAGTCCTCTGTGCCCACATTTGTCCACAATTACAGGATTAAGGGCTATAAAGTGAATACGGTTTTAGGGCTACATTAAAGCACATTAAAAACACCATATAGACATATAAACAACATTTAAAAGCTGGATTTTCACCACAGGGGAACTTTAAAGCAGTAGTTCAAGAACCTCTGAGTTAAAGCCTTGACTTCAATCTAATTTGAAGAACGATCTGCTGTGATGTCATTTAGTATATAAAACAAGTTGATTTGGTGTTTGTTTGGGGAGTTTGAAACAGTTCTGGCTGGTAAACACCAGTTTGAGCTATGATTGATCTGTGGTGATGATGTGTGTGGGTGTGGCTCTGGAGCTCCGCCTTCTTTGACGTGGAAATATTCTCTGGTTTATTTCTTCTCTTTAGTCCTTCGAGGTCAGACATCACAACATGTGAATGTACAGAAACACACAAGCTACATGTTTGACCCAGTGTGCTGTGTGTGTGTGTTTTAGGACCAGCTGAAGATGCTGTCTCAGTACCAGGGTCTGGTGGTCAAGCAGCTGGTGGTTCAGGGTCACGGCCTGGAGAAGAACAGCAGTCTGGGAGAGGAAGACAGTGCTGGTGTTCCTGATGATGCGGAGAGCCTTCAGAAAGAGCTTCACAGTCTCACCAGAGACGTCAAAGACATCATCCTCACTCAGAGAAAACCCTCTGTCACAGAGTAACCCATCTGTTATTGTCCTATTAGAGCTCGCTTTTAAACGTGTAAAATAAACCGACTGAGTTTACATATCACATTTCCTTTGGAGAGGGTGGACATCTGTATTGTTCTGACAATTACAGTGCTTTACCTGTAAAAAGTGCTTAACCTTCAAAGCCCTTCAGCACAGACTGAGAATGATAATTATCACAGTATTACCAAAATGATTTAGCATACATTTGAAATGTTGCTTGTCTATGACCCATTAAATAAAGTGAATTTAAATATTTTACCATTGTGTCTGTAAAATCATACATGACTGTTGAGATGGACAATTATAAAGGATTTACAGGACAACAGAAAACATGAACTGTTTCAGCACTGTGTATGTGATAGTCTGCACAGTTTAGGGGTAAGTTTTAGATGTTTGTGTTTGAGGTCAAGAACAGTCAAGTTACATGACTCGTTTAATCAAGTGTTTTGATCATCTTAGGTTTTCTTTTTCCCACAAATAAATAGCTATATCAAATCAAACCTTTAAAAAGGGTATATTTTGTATCCTATTCAAATGAGTAAACAAGCTCTCTAAACTAATGTTAATCTAAAATGCCAATTGACTGTTAACGGGCCAAACTCAGTATGGTGTAAGTGTAGAGTTACAGATTTTTTTTATAAACAGCGAATTTAACTTACTTTGTTCCACATGCCAAGGTAAGTAAAAAGTAACCCTATTCAGGGTTCCCATCGAGATTACATTGGGTTATCCAAAGGCGTTTTTTTCTACGCCTCATTATACTCCGCACGAATTATGGAAACAATCAGCCAAAGTAAACGCAATAAGCATTTTCAAATACGAGACAATAATATTATTTTACTCACTCTTCAACCATAGAACATTGAAAGGACATTTAAAGTGTAGAAGCATTAACAAATGACTACAACAAACCATCATAATGCCCAAAATAATTTCCTGAAGCAATATTACTGGCATGATGTGCGTTGTAGTAATATTTGTATATTATGTAACAGGTTGATTGAACTCAATGTGCCAGGTAATAATCATTTTCATTGTGGACTAAAGTCATATAGTCAACAGCAGTTAATAAATTATTGCTTAACTTCAATTAACACAGAAATGAAAATAAGTATAAAAGAGAATAAAGAAATGACATGGATTAAGTGACTGCTATCCAGATGTCACACCAAAGGGGAATAATACTGAAAAATACGGTGAATCAAGTGTAAATATTTAACAACACAAATGGCAAATCATTCAAATTCAAGGACACTCTCATACATTTTAAACATTCAAAGGTTTTCGTTCACAGTTGTAAATCTACGAATTGTGTTTTGCATTTGTGAAATGCATTCTATGAATGTCATTTTATTTTGCGCATGTGAATTGCTTTTTGTGATTTTTTTTTTCACTTACGTTAATTTTTTTTTGTGTATCGCAAATCAGGTTTTACGCATGTGAAATTGTCTATGCATGTTTCTTGCGTGAATTATTATTGAGACTAACATCCTGCAAAAATGTATATCTGGAAGTGCACCGTATATAAAGTTATTGTCTTTCAAAAGTGAGAGTCCACTCTGAGTCTATGAAATGAATTGTTTTTGAAACGAGTCATAGGCTGTTTTCTCGTGACGCAGATACGAAACGGCCACGCCCAGTTACTGCGCGCGCACAAGACGGAAGTGTAAAGTTGAAACAGAACACGTCGTTCACATACTCCAGTTGAACAGCATCATGTCGAGAAGACGCTGTGTTCGACTATGCAGCGACAGGTCAGCCACTTTGTTTTCATTGCCCAGGGTCGAGCATGTGAAACATCAGTGGTTAAAGTTCATATTTGCAACCATACCACAACAGTATAGCCCGAACCTTCTGTTGTGTTCTCGTCATTTTACTGAAGAATCGTTCAAAAACTTGAATGAATTCAAATGTGGATTCGCCAGCCGGTTGTTGCTGAAGGAGGGCTCAGTACCCAGTGTACATGGATCAGATTCGTCCTCCTCTACTCCACAATCTGTAAGTAGTATTAATAATAATTGCTGTTATGTTTTCTGTGTGTTTTGTTGTGTGTGTTGCGCAGCTTCTAAGCGGGGTAAAGTTAGTTTTGTTTTTAATATTCCCCAGACATTCGACTTGCATCCTAAACGATTCCGCGAAAAATGATTTAAACCCCATTGTTATTTCTTGGATTGTACTTGGTGTAGCTAACTTACTACTGCAGTGCTTTATCAATATGTTTCTGCGTTGGGCTAACGCAAATAATGACATGTTTATCACTCTAGCTGGAGCTAACATAAACATAAATCTACTTATTTTCTCTCTCTGAGTTATTATTTTTTACTACAAAGTGTGAGACCACTATTATTGGGTGGCCTAACCATATTTTGATTAAGTTACCAAAAAACAGGACACTCGGCCCGGCAAACAGATAATTCAAATGATACTCAAAGTTTACTCAAAGATGCCTTACTAGTTCCAATACATTGAAAGTAGGCTATGCCTCCTCTGTATGGATAGAAGAATGTTATATTAAAAGACAGATTCAGATAGGCTTCTCAGAGGTTATTCAACATGTTTTATTATGACAGGTTTCAAAAATAATGAATTCTGATAGAAATAACGTCTCTTCTGTATTAGAAAAAGAAATATATAAATAACTAAAAGAAATACCTCCAAATTGAACAAAAATAGCCCACAAACTTACCAAAAAACCCCCAGCAAAATATATTTATATCTTTAGTTTTCTTGCTCTTTATCCTGTTTTTCTTCCTCATCCTCCTTGTTTGCCCATCTATATTTTGCTGTAGAGCTGATCTTTCCCAGCAGTTTTTTGAAAATCAGGACATTTTCATCACTTTATAAAGAACTGCCTGGACAGGACGTGAAAACAGGGCTGTTGGTCACCCTAATTTTACTGTACTCCGTGTTAACCAGTGACATTAGAAGTATTTTGACTTTAAACGCCGCTATTAACATTATTAGAGCCAGACAGATAAAGGATTTTGAAGGCCGATACCGATACAAATATTTTTGAGTTTTAAAATCCGATATATCGGTCGATATTTTTTATTTATTTATTTTTTTTCTCTCGGAAAGTGCAACAAAACATTAACATATTTCCCTAACATTAGTTATTTGTAATTATTTATGAGTTTTAACTAAAATAATATCATAATGCATTTTAAAAGAAACTTTATTTTTATTGTCACAATAGAACAGACTGATGATAGTGGCATTAGCTAGTTTTGTGGTTCGCTAGTCTATGATACAGTCAACTACACTGTAACAACGTAACTATTACTAGCTGATTCCGCTTTACTCTCCGCTTATTTAAAAGCAGCAAAACTGGACATGATAGTCACTAATTTTGTCATGATTATTTGAGTTAAGAGAACTGATGGAGATGTTCTTTTAATTGTTAGTCAAGCAATCGATGTATCGTGACCAACTCAACAAGTGTTGCCAACAGGAATGGTGTAGAGTGTCCTCTGGTGGACAAACTATACAACTCCAACACTCATGACATGGTTCAAGCGTGTTTTCATCTGTTTTTATTTTATTTTTGAAATATTCATTTATCGGCCATTATAACTGCCGATACCGATATTTTGGAAAATGCCTAATATCGGCCGATAATATCGGCCTGCCGATATATCGGTCTGGCTCTAACCATTATATTGTGACACTGACACTAGTGGATACGAATTCGAATCCACGAGCACACTGAAGGCCTTCTTTTTTGTTATTTTTAATAATAATAAAAAAATAAAAACATAGGTGTAGTTATTTGTTTTAATTTTATTTCGTATGTTTTGTCAGAATTTGGTTGACAAATAAATTGTTTTCTTTTTCTTTCAGAGTACATCACATCAGACCAGTCGAAATAGATTTGTACGTTTTGATGTAGCTTGTCAGACTGACTGTCCACAAACTGTTTCTGTGATGACCCAAACAGATGAATGGCCAAAAAAATCTGTTGGCACACAACTGTCTTCTAGTACGCTGAAACACACACACTTTCGGAGTAAAGGTATACGTTTCATAAATGTGGTTTAATACCATTTTATAAAGCTTATTTATAGGTTGAAAGAAAAATGATGTTCTTTTTTTTGTAGGCTCACAGACAACGGGTGCTCGTGCGACTGTTGACACAACAGCAACATCAACGTTCGATGATGTACCGTTTTCATCAACGCCTGTAAAACCCGCATTCAGACCATCCAGTCTGGCGTTGAAAAAGGAGGATGAAGAGTCAGACATAGAAATACAGACCGAACCCCACGACTCGAGCTTCTAACCCCGCTGACACAATCGTTTCACAGGATTCTGAGATGTCGTAAGTAATACACATCTCTAATTTCAATTTGTCATTAATAGTTTTTTTCTGTGAACCTTACAAACAAAACGTTATTTATTTACTAGGTTTGGCCAAAAGTCCATATACGCAGACACAAAATACATTGTGTTTGAAAGCTGTTTGCGGGAGTTGTTCTCCACGTGTCCAGTTTGTAATTCCAAGTCTGATATGGAGCTACATCGAATGGGCACTTATGTTGCGTTCAAGCAGCGTGCCGCCAAGTGCATGTACAACCGAAAATGGCAGAGTCAGCCCATAGTCGGAAGTACACCAATGGGCAACCTCCTGTTATCAGCTGCTACATATTTTACTGGGGGATCATTCATCCAACTACAAAAGGTAGGCATGTTATAGAGTCCTAACCGATAAAGGATTTTGAAGGGCGATACCGATGCAAATTTTTTTTGGTTTTAAAATCCAATATATCGGCCGATTATTTGATTTTTTTAGAAACGTGCAACAAAACATTAACAGATTTCCCTAACATTAGTTATTTGTAGTTATTTATGAGTTTTAACTAAAATAGTATGATAATGCATTTTAAAAAGAAACTTGTTTCTTTTTTTGTCACAACAGAACAGACTGATGATAGTGGCATTAGCTAGTTTGTGGTTAGCTAGTCTAAGATGAGCCATAATTTAGCAATGTATATCGTCATACTGCACATTGTAAAACATACATTTTCAATATAACAGGCCAAGGAGAGCCCGATACGTCTCATTGGTATAACTGTCGCGCTTTATTAAAGAAATACTTCAGTCACATTGTCAAAAGTTTAAAGGACAGTCAGTCAACTACACTGTAACAACGTAAACGTAACTATTACTAGCTACACTGTAAAAATGAAAACGACTGAATCTGTTAAATCTAATCAATAAAATTGAGGCAACAGATTACAATTAATATTATTAATTAAATGTAATAAATTAGAATGGAGTAATAATTAACCAAACAAATTAATTAAGAGTTAACCATTTAAAATGAGTCAAATTTACACATTTTTCTTAACAAAAATATCGGAATAACAGACAGATGTCAAAGATCAATTAAGAACTCTTTTTTTATTGCCATCATTGAAGACACCTGATGTTAACAAGCAGAATCACTGAAGAAGAAAACCGAGATTTTTAAGTCACCATTGTAGAGATCAGTGTGTGTTTTAGTTGGGCTCTTGACCCTTAAATTGTTATCTTTAGATGTTCTTTGGCTGTTGTACGTGAATTGTAATAGCCGGATGAACAAATAGAAACAAATAGTTTTAACATAATCATTATTTCATAATCATTTGACCTGATCAGTGAACTCATATAGAGTTCAGTTTAGGTTTAATTAATGTCCTTGAACAGTATAATATTTTTATGATTTTCAAGATAATCCATCGATTTTTTTTTTTTTTTTTTTTTTTTTTTTTTACGTATATCAAATACAAACAAAAAAAACTTTGCTCTGATTTAGTTTTTAGACGCACATAGATGTGGAATTAGCCTGTGAATCTCAAAAACGGTGACAATAATAGCACATGTTGTAGTGCATTCTGGGTGCCACCAATCAAAACTCATTCATGGCTCCCATCATGCATTGCTGCATGAATAAATAATGAGCTTATGTTCAGAGGTGATCTGTTTGTCACCACTGCTGAGATTAATATGCTAATTCTTGATGTCTGTTTGTTGATTCGTGATATGTTGCAGCAAGCAAGTAATTTCTGAAGTAATTTTTTTATTGTTTTCATCATTTGGTTTAATTGAAAATGCTAAAAATATGATGCTGTCCAAGGCCAATGAAGCTAAAATTAATAAAATAAACCTTAGTCAGAAACTGGGCTCTATATGAGTTTAGTGATTCAGGTCAAAATTGTGAGTAATGATTATGTTAAAACCAGTGGTGGAGGAAGTACTGAATCTCAGTACTTAAGTAAAAGTACAAATAACCAGATAAATATATACTTAGTATATACTATATACTAGTAAAAGTAGAAGTAACACAATGACAACCATACTTAAGTAAAAAGTAAAAAGTACCTGATTTTAAATGTACTTGAAGTATTAAAAGTAATATTCAACAATTAACTCATTCAACCTAATACTCCTATAATGATGTTCAATAATGATGAAAAAAAATGTTGTCACCATTTCTGAAACAAGCTTGCAATAAGGCAATATACACTTCATGCTTATCCTTACTATATGTTAATAACTATAAAATGTCAGTAAACGCAATTAATTTATGGTGTAATTCTGAACCTCTTGGCTTGCCATAATCCTAACCAAACGTATATTACACACGATGCATTTCCTATGCACGTAAAAACGAATTTTTGCGTATAAATTGCACGATAAATGCACTGCGTGCGAGACGCATTAATTGTGACCGGGTTGATATATCTATGGCAACCAAACGTCACTGGTGATACAAACATGCAACGGACGAACGGTCAGATTACGTTTTGGCAGGGGAAAAACTGATCAGAAAATGTAATGAAAATGTAACAGAAGTTGTAGAAATGTAGTGGAGTAGAAAGTATAATAATTGCTGCAAAATGTAACGAAGTAAAAGTAAAAAGTAGGCACTATTTATTCTACTTAAGTAAAGTAAAGATACGTGAAAAATGTACTTAAGTAAAGTAGCAAAGTATTTGTACTTCGTTACATTCCACCACTGGTTAAAACACAACCATCACCATCAGATCACCTTTTCTATTTGTTCATCTGGCTATTATAATTCACATTTAACAGCCAAACAACATCTAAAGATAACAATTTAAGGGTCAAGAGCCCAACTAAAACACACACTGATCTCTACAATGGTGACTTAAAAATCACGGTTTTCTTCTTCAGTGATTCTGCTTGTTAACATCAGGTGTCTTCAATGATGGCAATAAAAAAGAGTTCTTAATTCATCTTTGACGTCTGTCTGTTATTCCGATATTTTTGTTAAGAAAAATGTGTCATTTTTACTCAATTTAAATGGTTAACTTTTAATTAATTTGTTTGGTTAATTATTACTCCATTCTAATTTATTAAATTGAATTAATAATATTGATTGTAATCTGTTGCCTCAATTTTATTGATTAGATTTAACAGTAATTCCGCTTCACGCAAAACTGGACATGATGGTCACAAATTTTTTCATGCTTTTTTGAGTTAAGAGAACTGATGGAGATTCAAGATTGTTTCATAACCAACTCAACGAGTGTTGTCAACAGGGACGGTGTAGAGTGCCCTCTGGTGGAAAAGCTATACAACTCCAACACTCATTACATGGTTCAAACGCGTTTCGTCCGTTTTTATTTTATTTTTGAAATATTCATTTATCGGCCATTATAACTGCCGATACCGATAGTTTGGAAAATCCCTAATATCGGCCGATAATATCATCCTGCCGATATATTGGTCTGGCTCTAGCATGTAATCAGTAATTGATCAATTACATTTAATTATACAAATTGTTCAGTTCTAATTGTGATTATTATTTATAAATGTCATGATTTTTTTCAAAAACATAGATTTGCAAGGCTATGGCATTAAGAATTTACCAGTACAACACATTCTGGAGACATTGCAGGATTTATTTGGAGCCAGCAATTGTGCACAAGTGGAGAAGAGAGCAGCGAAACATTATACAGAAGTTGCAAGAGCGAGGAAAGATTGCGGTATCTGGAGATATGCGTGTAGATTCCCCTGGTAAGCCATGTGTTCATTATTTTGTTAAAGGTGGCATATGTAATAATTGAGGTTAAAATATCCCAAAAATGAGCTACACGCATCAAAAGAATGAGAAGAAATAAGTGCAATGATGTCATTAAAAAATGACAAGTTATATTGCTGCCGAGATATAAACCTAAATTAGAATGCTAAATTACTAGCCCCGGCCCGTCAGGTGTCGTAATACCAGTTTCGGCCATGGGAGGCGGTATGCGGGCGCGACATTACCACCAGCTGAACTGCAATAGACGAGTAACTCGCGCGGCTTGTGTGTGTACTTGAACCTGAAGTCAGTTGTGTGGAAATACAGCGCACTACTACATTTCAGTTCAGGGAAGAGTTAAAAAAATGATTGGTCGACATTATGCATGAGGAGTACATTTTGGTAAGTTGTAGCATACTGTATCTTTCAATGGGTTCGTGTTCTTTTACCATTAGCTAGTAGAGATGATCGGTTCATGTGCGCTAGGGATCTGTCGTGTAACATGTACAAGCGCCAAAACGGTATTTATTGTTTGTATTGCGTAATAAAATTGACAGAATCTGAGAGCTTAACTAACCTGCTTGCTAAGTGTCAATTTACGGTGAATTCGTGAGAGTTGTCAGCTCTGAATGGCGCTGAGCTTGATCAACATCAGCCAATGCTGTCTGTCAAATTAATTCAAACTAACAATAAAAGTGTAATATGAACAAAAACGAATACCGTAAACTTAAAACAATAGCCCAGGGTTTTATTTTCCCATATCATGGAAATGCACCAGCTTGTTTTTGAGACAGGCGTCCATGAGTCTTCATCATTTAGTGTTGAGATTTTGTCTCTGATCTCTCCAAATGCTCCACGTGAAACTGCGGTCTTCCAAACTGTCAAATGATTTGAATAATATGCGAGAGAAAGAGAGCAAAACAGCGCTCGCTTGTGTTGTTTGAAGACGTGAGAGTGCGGCCACTGCACAACTCATTTTCTGGAGGTATACTGCCCCCATCTGTTATGGAAAATGGAATATGTTTTGATTCAGTTCCAAATGGCACCTTTAACTGATTATTTATACGTGTGAACAGTATATCATTAAATGTTTATGTGTTTTATTTAGGTACATTCTGCCAAGTATGGCAGCTATACACTTATGGACATGCACAGCAATACTATTGTTGACCTCCAGCTTGTTCAGGTGTATAACCTTATCACAATAGTGTATGATTGACTGGATAAATCAAAACTATAAAAATAACATATTACTTTGTTGATGCTTACATAGAGCAATGAGGTTGGTGGTAGTTACCACATGGAGAAGGAAGGCCTAAAGAGATGTCTGGACATGCTGGAGTCAAACCATTTAGAAGTGGATTACATGGTCACTGACAGTCATCCACAGATCCAGAAATATCTCCGAGACCGGACCATGACTCAGTTCTATGATGTGTGGCACTTTGAGAAAGGTTGGTGTTGGACTTTCTAATATAGTTATTTTACTATTGAAGTGACCATTTCTTTTAATGTATTGTTTACTTCCTGTATATCAGGTTTGTCTAAGAAATTAGACAAACTGGCCAAAAACAAGGAGTGTGGATTGTTGAAGAAGTGGCGCCGTAGCATTAGAAATCATGTTTACTGGTGCGCCAACTCCTCGAACATCAGGACCAGAGAAGGTGGCCAAGTGGACCTCACTGATCAACCACCTCCAGAATGTGCACACACACGACAATCCCATCTTTCCCAAGTGCGCACATCCACTCACAGAATCAAATGACCAAAAGAAATGGTTTCAACAAGGTAATTCTTATAAATACGTGTATCTCTGTTATATTTTTTGGAGTAATGTATTTTACATTATATATATACAATAACATTGAATCATGAAAAAATGTAAGTTACTGTTCTGAAAATTATTTTGGGCTATTACTGACACTCTAATAATGCAGGGTCACTGGCTGTCCACAAAATTGAACATATACTGTGCAACAAGAGGGTTCTCAAAGATGTGGAGAAGCTCAGTCAGCATTTCCAGAGATCTTCCCTGGAGGCATTCTACAGACTCATTCTCCGTTTTACACCTAAAAATGTAGTGTTCCCTTTCATTGGGATGTTGTGCAGGTAATACAGCGATAAACTAAAGATTTTAAATAATTTTGTATCAGATCTTGCCTTTAACCGGTCTATTTTGTTCTGGCAGACTATACCTTGCTGTGCTTCATCATAATCAAAAATGCCAACAGGGAACAAGCCACTGACATCAACAGGACAGGGGCTTTACAACATTGTGCTCCCGAAATCAAAAAAAAGGAATGCATAGCACGACCAATAAAAACGGAACCAACATACAGTAAGTAATATAACACTTTACAACCAACAAGTATAGAAAATTATATGTATAAACTGTAGACCAGGGGGTCTCAAACTCAAATTAACTGGGGGCTGCTGGAGATAGAGTCTGGGTGTAGGTCGGGCCGCATCAAGTAATTACATAAAAAAAAAAAAAAAAACTTTTACAAACTTTCTTTGTCTTTTTCTTATATACAACATCATTGTGATAGTCATATTTGCTTTTTATTTTCTTTTTAAAACACTATTATATTGAATGCTTTTTTTTTCGGAAGGCACATTTCCTTTTATTATACCTAGAAAAACAATTATTGCTTTTGAAATACAAATAATTATTTTTACACATGTATAGTGTCTCAGGCAAATTACTGACTTTGCACATATCAAAGCAAACCTTCTTATCAAACGGTTGGACCAAGTTCATTACATGAACTAAAGTTCACAAATTTAAAAACAAACTAGTTCAGTTCATATTTAAAAAATGAACTAGTTCATAGTTTTTTTTTTTCCATATGTTGCTGCAAGCAAGCTTCTTTTTTATTATTAGGCTATTATTATTGCCACAGCCCATATACAACCACAGATAACAATTATTTTATTGATGGACAAAGTTTGCACTGACATGTAAGATTTTCCCATCCTCAACAACCTCATAATCTAAAGACGTCTCCTCGGTTCACAGACACTTGAATGAATGAGTTCACTATAACGTTCATCGGGCCGTAGTAACTGTTAAGGGGGTCGCACACCGGACGTGCAGCAGCGCCACGTCTTTAAAATTCGAACACATTATTCTCTATGAGTGTACACACACCGGCAGCGCCATTCGGCGTCTGTCCGCGGCGCCCAGCGACGGCTCAGGACCGTGTTCAAAACCCTGCAGCGCCACAGAGCGCCATTTACATAGTTTTATATCAAATTTAATTTTTTTTTGTCTCAAATCGTTGCTGATGGGTCCTGACTTCGCCCTATCCTGCAATATACATTTCGTTTAGCATTAATTTACAGAAATCAGCTGCTTGAATGACAATTGCTGATGTTATTGGATTTTTCAGGTGAGATTCTCAATTCATTCAGTTAACGGATGCTCTGAGGTAAAGTTTTCAGACTGCAGACTCAGCAACGATTGTATTTAATTGTGCAGTACAATAATTACATAGAACAGACATTATCTTCATCTCCTGTCATTAAACATTACAATATTGCTGGCCATACACTGATGAGAAAGTGCGCGTCCGGTGTGCCGATACCTTGAGTTGTCCTGAGACGCTGACGCGGCGCTGCGCGTCCGATGTGCGACCCCTTTAGGCCACGTTCAGATTCACATTCGACCAAAATATGAACGAGTTCATGAACTATCGTTCATTGAGCGCGTTCAGACACAACACATATAACAATCTCAAAATGATTATTCTCACATTGTTTTAGAGCAGGGTTATCCAACACTTCACTCGCAAGCTAACAGTAGCTTCAGCTGATTTGGTGGTGGTAGATCACCTTGAGTCTGTTCGCATATCGCGCTCACATATTTTGCACGCTCAAGTAGGCTACGTTTTGGGACCGCCCTCTAGCGGATTTTCGATGTATTGCAGTTTTTCGCACTTCCGGGTAGGCTTCATTTTTCAGATTAGAATGTTGCCGCTTGATATAAACATTTCACCTTTTTTCGTAGCAGATTATGTTGATGACCTACTGAAGCTTGTCTTTGATGAAGTTGTCATGGACCCCTCTCCATTTGTTGATGCACTGAAGACAATCCCCATTCCACCGCCAGTGGAATGACAGACCGTCAAAGGGTGAAGCGATTGCCCGTCATGTTTCCAGACTCAGTCGAGAAGCCAGCGTACTGTCCAGCCAGATCTGGAAATGCCTGACGTATCCGGGTTACAACACAGCACAGAATGACATGCACGGACACTGCGACCTAAGTAGCCCCAGCACCAGCTGACAAAGCTGCGGTATGCCACATGGCGGTACTGCCTAAAAACGACAAACAAAACTGACCAAATAAAGTGTGTACATTTTGATAAGTTTTTTTTATTTTTTTTATAATAAATTGGTGTGACAAATACATATTAAAATGTCGTCATTTACGTGTTCAAAGTATGCAATATACAAATTTGGTTGCGATATTAATTACATTGTTTGTAGGGTTATCAAATTACACTTACTCCTCTATGGTCCTGCGCCTTATACATCAAGTCACATCTATAGATGTTGTAAATGATCTGCAGCGTATATGGATTTAGACAGTTAGGTTCAAAGCCTGGATGGTTCACTATACATGTTGGGGACTGGAAGCTGGTCCATTCTGTTTGTAACCTAAGGTGGAAAAAAGTAATCACAGAACAATTATATTTATGCATTTCACACTTCATGTTAGAATTGTGCTTTTAATCTATAGCGTTACTTTACATGTAATAACTGTCAATAGTCATATAATGCATAAACAACACACTACCTATCATACTTCCTTACAGCAAAGATTTTCGACCTCGCTTGGCATTTTGATACAGTTCCCACACGTGCTCCTACATAAATTCGACAATTAATTTGTATGTTCCACGCGTTAACCAGAACGAACAAATAGCGAAAGACAGCAAGGTTAATCAGATTACAGCATGTCTTTTTTCAATTCTGCATGTTACATCTGCCTAATTGACACTCACTATTGAGAAGGGTCCTATGGAAGTTTGTTTCTGCCACTGAATAAAAAAATAAAATAAATAATTGTGACTTTTAATCTCACAATTCTGACTTTATATCTCGCAATTTCTGATTTTATATCTATCAATTCTGACTTTATATCTCGCAATTCTGACTTTATATATCGCAATTCTGACTTTACATCTCGCAATTCTGACTTTACATTCGCAATTCTTGACTTTACACTCGCAATCTGACTTTATAGCTTCTGACTTTACATCTCGCAATTCTGACTTTACATCTTCGCAATTCTGACTTTATATCTCACAATTCTGACTTTATATCTCGCAATTCTGACTTTACATCTTCGCAATTCCTGACTTTACATCTCACAATTCTGACTTTATATCTCGCAATTACTGACTTTACATCTCGCAATTCTGACTTTACATCTCGCAATTCTGACTTTACTGTTGCAATTCTGACTTTACATCTCAGCAATTCTGACTTTACATCTATTCGCAATTCTGACTTTATATCTCGCAATTCTGACTTTACATCTCACAATTCTGACTTTATATCTATCAATTCTGACTTTATATCTCGCAATTCTGACTTTATATCTCGCAATTCTGACTTTATATCTATCGCAATTCTGACTTTATATCTCGCAATTCTGACTTTATATCTCACAATTCTGACTTTATATCTCGCAATTCTGACTTTATATTCTCGACAATTCTGAATTTATATCTCGCAATTCTGACTTTATATCTTGACGATTTACTGATTTTATATCTATCGCAATTCTGACTTTATATCTCGCAATTCTGACTTTACATCTTCGCAATTCTGACTTTATATTAGGGCTGGGAAAAAAATCGATTTGAAATAAAAATTGAGTTGGCAGGTCAAATCGATTCATATTTTCAAAAAATCGATTTTTTAGATTTTTTTTCTCCCCCTCTTCAGTATAGTGTAACTTACATTTTGCATTCACCAAATCTTCCTTCAGGGTTTCCACAGTTCGGTTACGACAGTCAATACAATGAAACTCTCTCTAAGAGGATGTAGCTAATGATTCAATGTTCCTATTATTATACTCGATCTGTAGATAAACGTCTATGGTTTCGCATAAAACAACTTTGTCTTGCTGGAATATTGCTGTAACTAAATCATGACGTTACTTCTACCGGGTGTCTGTTAGAGCAAAACACTAGTCAGAGCACTATTGTTCTTTACGCGCACAGTAATTGAAATTTAAAACTGTTAAAAGTAAAGGTTCAATGAACGATTGCATAGCTAGATACTGTATATTATACACGAATCAGTATTTAATTTCCTTTGTGCTTTGAACTGTTCAGTGCGCGGACTGCGGAGTCGACGCGCTGGGCTCATGTCTGGGCTGCGTGCTGTGACTCCATGTGGCTTCAAGCGCATCATTCAGCGCTCGGAATGCGCATAAGCGCTTTGTGCCGCGGCCCGCGATGTATTGGAGCCTTTCATATCATTATACTTTTGCGCAATGAAAGATTATTAATAGCCTTTTCTTGTTCTGTCCTATCTATCATATGTTACTGTCTCATTAAACAGCTGTGCTATACATTTAGAACATGTCTCAATTGTATAGTAGACCAGACTATATAATAATTGATCCTTTTGATTTTTGTTATCTTGTTTTTCATGAATGTACAATACAAAGAGCAATGTGTAAAGTTTGACAAGATTTAGTGTTACACTTGTCTTCGTATTTGTTCCCCACTAAATGTTTTTTTCCCCCTAAATGTTCAGATTTTATTCAATATTGTGCACTTGTGAGTTTTCTAGACTAAATTGTACTGCTGAATTATCCATTAATCTAGTTTATAATAGCATAATAGTTTATATAATAGTTTATAATAGCATTTTTGTCATAGATTATGATCATATTTTTTGGGATTTGTTGTTTCTCTTTAATAATGAAGTTGTATTAATTAGATTGTGTTTAACACACAAAAGAGTTATAATAAGTTCAACTCAGAGGGTTATATTCTGACTTTACATCTCGCAATTCTGACTTTACATCTTGCAATTCTGACTTTATATCTCGCAATTCTGACTTTATATCTCGCAATTCTGACTTTACATCTCGCAATTCTGACTTTACATCTCGCAATTCTGACTTTATATCTCGCAATTCTGACTTTATAACTCGCAATTCTGACTTTATATCTCGCAATTCTGACTTTATATCTATCAATTCTGACTTTATATCTCGCAATTCTGACTTTATATCTCGCAATTCTGACTTTATATTTCGCAATTCTGACTTTACATCTCGCAATTCTGACTTTATAACTCGCAATTCTGACTTTATATCTCGCAATTCTGACTTATATGATTCGACTTTAATTATTCTGACTTTATATCTCGCAATTCTGACTTTATATCTTGCAATTTCTGACTTTACATCTCGCAATTCGGACTTTACATCTCGCAATTCTGACTTTACATCTCGCAATTCTGACTTTATATCTTGCAATTCTGACTTTACATCTCGCAATTCTGACTTTACATCTTAGCAATTCTGACTTTACATCTCGCAATTCTGACTTTATAACTTTACATCTTGCAATTCTGACTTTACATCTCGCAATTCTGACTTTACATCTCGCAATTCTGACTTTACATCTCGCAATTCTGACTTTATAACTTTATATCTCGCAATTCTGACTTTATAACTCGCAATTCTGACTTTATATCTATCAATTCTGACTTTATATCTCGCAATTCTGACTTTATATCTATCAATTCTGAATTTATATCTCGCAATTCTGACTTTAACTCGCAATTCTGACTTTATATCTCGCAATTCTGACTTTATATCTATCAATTCTGACTTTATATCTCGCAATTCTGACTTTATATCTATCAATTCTGACTTTATATCTCGCAATTCTGACTTTATATCTCGCAATTCTGACTTTATATCTCGCAATTCTGACTTTATATCTATCAATTCTGACTTTATATCTCGACAATTCTGACTTTATATCTCTGCAATTCTGACTTTATATCTCGCAATTCTGACTTTATATCTATCAATTCTGACTTTATATCTCGCAATTCTGACTTTATATCTCGCAATTCTGACTTTATATCTCGCAATTCTGACTTTATAACTCGCAATTCTGACTTTATATCTATCAATTCTGACTTTATATCTCGCAATTCTGACTTTATATCTATCAATTCTGAATTTATATCTCGCAATTCTGACTTTATATCTCGCAATTCTGACTTTATATCTCGCAATTCTGACTTTATATCTCGCAATTCTGACTTTATATCTCGCAATTCTGACTTTATATCTCGCAATTCTGACTTTATATCTCGCAATTCTGACTTAGATCTGCGCAATTCTGACTTTATATCTAGCAATTCTGACTTTACATTCTCACAACCCGGCTCAAAGGTCGTGACAAAAAAGGGAACGAGACAGCATAAATGGTCAAAATGATTTATTTAACAAAAGAATAACTAAACCTAAATGCTTAAATGTGAAAAGTATAACCCTGTAACATAAATAAACTCAAAACCAAGAGGTGACAATTGGGATGATCAGGCAGGGGTTCTTGTCTTGATGGCAGAGAAGGAAGAAGAGAGTCTAGTTTGACCAAGTGGAGCTTTTATCTCTCTTGGCTCACAGGTTCCAGGTGCACCCAATCAGCAATCACCTCAATAAAACAGAGATGATTAACCACACATGTATCACTCCCGCAAAGAGGCCTCACTGAATCACACAGAGTCCGTCACACCCCCCCCCATAAAGTCGGTGGCCCAAAGGAGCCGCCGGCAAAATCAAGAAAACTAACATAACCCACTAAAATCCATCCTTAAATGTTACTACATTACCAGAATGTAATAAGTGACAGGATATACACACAGCAGAAATGTGCCTTTGGCCTTCACCTTGCGCTTGGATGCTGCTTTCCCTCCATTTCATCTTCAGCAAACCCTAATACCTGGGAAGCAAATTAAGAAAACAGGCATAGAAAAGAAAACAGGTCACAAGTCAACAAGTGCCATCCATAACTTAGAGCAGAGGGGCACGTGACAACGCATCTGCTATTACGTTGTCCACTCCTTTTATATGTCTAATCTCTAGTGCATAGGCTTGCAGAAACAATGACCACCTCATGAGTCTCTGATTGGGACATTTCAGTGATTGTAAAAATGTCAGTGGATTGTGGTCTGTGTACACAATGAGTTGTCCTCCTCCAATGTACACCTCAAAATGCTGCAAAGCCCAAACAAGTGCCAGCGCTTCTTTCTCTATCACTGAATAATTCAGCTGATAACGGTTGAATTTTTTAGAAAAGAAGCTAACTGGTCTTGCCATTCCCTGGTCATCCTCCTGCAGCAAAACAGCACCTGCACCAACCTGACTTGCATCTACATGGAGCATAAAAGCTTTATCAAACTGTGGTGCTATCAACACAGGAGACGAACACAACAGAGATTTAATGTTCTCAAAGGCTTGCTGACACTCATTAGACCACACAAACTTCGCTTTAGCCTTCAACAACTCAGTCAAAGGAAAAACAACTGTAGAGAAGTTTTTACAAAAACTCCTGTAGTATCCAGACTAAACCCAAAAACCGTTGTAACTCTTTTTTAATTGTAGGCACAGGAAAATGTTCTACCGCACTGACTTTGGCCTGGACTGGAGCTACTCGGCCCTGCCCCACTACACGTCCCAAATACGTCACAGTTGCCCTTGCAAACTCACATTTGGCCAAATTGACAGTCAGAGATGCCTCAGTCAACCTGTCAAACAAAGCTTGAATACGTTTAAGATGAGCGTGCCATGTGTCACTATAAATAACCAGATCATCTAGGTAAACAGAACAACCTTCTAAACCTGACACAACGCGATTCATCAGTCGTTGGAATGTCGCTGGAGCATTCCTCAAACCAAACGGCATGACTCTATAAGAATAGAGTCCAGATGGTGTGACAAATGCAGACACCTCCTGAGCACGCGCGGACAACGGAACCTGCCAATATCCCTTAAGCAAGTCAAACTTGCTAACAAATTTGGCAGAACCAACCTGATCTATACAGTCGTCCATACGCGGCAGCGGAAAGGAATCTGGTTTAGTGACTGAGTTTATCTTTCTGAAGTCTGTACAAAATCTAGGCGATTTATCAGCCTTTGGAACCAAAATACACGGTGAAGACCAACTAGAAGGTGACGGGACTGCGATATTATTTTCCAACATATAAGCAACTTCAGAGTCTAGATATTTAAGTTTCTCTGGAGACATGCGGTAAAAGCGCTGCTTAATTGGTTGTGCATCTCCAACATCAACATCATGTTCGATCCAATTTGTGCATGTAGGAACATCGCCAAACAGGCACAAATATTTTCTTATCAGATCAGACAACTCACCACGCTTAGACTCAGTCAAATGCAACAACCGACTATCAAGGTTACAAAGCATTTCAGAATTTTTTAGACGACCATACAACAAACTGTCATCTGGTTCCGGCACTCCATCTGCCTCTTGTGATTCCGACACCGAGCTCACAAGCAGAACAGGATGCACCTCATCTCTCACTGTCTGGCTTACCTCCGCCTCACGTTTATAATATGGCTTAAGAAGGTTAACATGACATAACTTTGTTGACTTTTTCCGTCCTGGTGTTGCAATGATGTAATTCAGGTCAGACCTTCTCTCAACAACAGTATAAGGACCAGCATATTTAGCCTGAAACGGCGAGCTCACAACAGGCATCAGTGCAAGAACTTGGTCTCCCGGACTAAACTCTTGATGCCCCGCACGGCGATCATAGATGATTTTCATCTTACTCTGTGACACTTGCAATTTCTCCATTGCCATTTCACCAGCTACAAACAGACGATGCTTAAAGCCATTAACAAAATCAACCAAATTTCTTGGTGGCTCTGCCTCCACCAGACCATCCTTTAAAACAGCCAAGGGCCCACGCACTTTGTGTCCAAAAACCAAGTCATTAGGACTAAAACCTGTACTTTCCTGCACAGCTTCTCTTGCAGCCAACATAAGCCAAGGAAGACCCTCCTCCCAGTCTCTATCCAGCTCTGTGCAGTATGCACGCAGGAGAGACTTCAAAGTCTGATGGAATCTTTCCAAGGCTCCCTGACTCTGTGCATGATAGGCTGATGACTGGTTATGATGAACACGCAACAACTTCAGGACTTGACCAAACATGTGCGAAGAGAAATTGGACCCCTGATCGCTCTGGATGACCTTCGGAATGCCAAAGACTGAAATGAACTGACTTAGAGCTTTCACTACTGCCTTAGTGGTAATTGCCCTCAATGGATATGCAGCAGGATAACGAGTACTTTGACACATCACTGAAAGCAGATATTTACAACCAGACTTAGAGGATGGTAACGGACCCACACAGTCCACAATCAGATGCTCAAACGGTTCATTCACAACCAAAATGGGTTGTAATGGAGCAGGTTTAACAGACTGATTGGGCTTTCCCGTTAGCTGACACACATGACATGTCTTAATGTGTGCTGCAACATCTTTTTTCATCCGTGGCCAAAAGAAATGCTTCAAGATGCCAAGAGTAGTCTTTTTTACCCCAAAGTGCCCACTATCATCATGAGCAACTTTTAAAACAAGAGGACGAAATTTAGTTGGTACCACCAACTGAATGATAGCATCTCCAACAAAGTCAGTACCAAGAGTCAACCATTTCCTGAACAACAAACCATTTTGGACAAAATACCCACTTGCCACACTGTTAATCTCCTTATTAGACACCACACAATCAAACAATTCTTTAAGGGAAGAGTCACTTTGCTGTTCCTGTAACAACTCAGTTTTTACCACAGTCAATGGAAAGTCCGACAGTAATGGAGTTACAAACTCAATTTCACTCCCATCAGCTTCCCTCTCTGACTCAGCTTTACTCATAGCTCGTGTACTTACACAGGCTGAAAAAACTTGAGGTAAGTCAACAGCAATATGGTCAACAACAGACATAGCTGGGCAAGATGTAACAACTGGCAAGGGAGACGTGTCAGCCCAAACACGGCTACCAGCCAACCCGTTTCCCAGAATGAAATGAATCCCTCAATGGGCAACGCAGGACGCACACCTACGGCTACCTCTCCTTTCACCAGTTCACAGTCCAGGACCAACTTATGTAATGGTATAGGCAAAACAGTCAAAGCAATGCCGCGACTTAGAATACAGTCACCTGTATCAGTTTCTTCTGACAGGGGCAACACAGATGCCACAATATAAGAGTCAAAGGCCCCTGTGTCCCTCAAAATTTTTACTGGAACCTTAGCCTCTCGACCTACCAGTGACACAAATCCATCCCTAAT
Organism: Hybognathus amarus; assembly: GCA_030378365.1. Lineage (NCBI taxonomy): Eukaryota > Metazoa > Chordata > Actinopteri > Cypriniformes > Leuciscidae > Hybognathus > Hybognathus amarus. The sequence goes on along the minus strand of JAQIUQ010001124.1, from coordinate 103,571 downwards.
AAAAGGGGCATAAGCTGCCAAGACATCCGGTTCCAGCTCCGCTGTAAGCAACTCAGATACACAGTCCGTAACGACCGGCGCAGCTGCTGTCATAGGCTTAACCTTAGGTATTACAGTTTTATTCCTAAAATGCAACAGTGGACAATCAGCCTTCCAGTGACCCTCTTCATGACAGTAGTTACAATTAGTGTCAACATTACTTCGCGATACTGCTTCTAACTTTGGCACACCAGCTCTCCACGAATGCCCATGTGTTATAGCACGCTCTCTAAAACTCCCTTTATGGAGTAACATATACTCATCTGCTAACGCAGCCGCCCCCGCTGCCGTAACACATTTTCTCTCAGTTACATATGTTGCAATGTAGCCAGGAAGCATGTTTTTGAACTGCTCCAAAACAATGAGATCACACAAATGTTCAAAAGTAGTGACTTCCAACGCAGCCAACCAACGTTTAAAATGACCAGTTACATCCCGAGCAAACTCCATATAAGTTTGACCGGTACGTTTCTCCCCGGACCTAAAACGTTGGCGATATGCTTCTGGTACCAGCTCATATGCCTTTAATACAGCAGACTTGATTTTAACAAAGCTAGAGCTATCTTCTGCACTCAAGGATGAATAAGCTTCCTGCGCTCGTCCTGTCAGCACACACTGAAGCATCAAAGCACAATCTGCATCAGGCCAACCTCTAGCACTAGCAACACGCTCAAATAATACAAAAAAGTATCTGGGTCCTTTTCATTAAACTGTGGCAGTAATCTTAAATTATTAATATCAAAGGAACACAACTGCCTATCCTGATCTTCCCTGGACCCCTTACTATCATTTGCCAAAGATAAGCGGTGCCCCTCTAGATCTATTTTAGCTTGCTCTACTTCTTGCCGAATCCTCTCTACCTCAATCTGATTTTTAAATTGCAACTCCTGTTTACGTTGGTCATGCTCAAGCTGAATCAACAATAGTTCCTTTTGTTGGTCAAATGTTAAACCCTGAGTCTGGATAAGTGGACAAGGAAAAACTGGAGAATCATCTTTTATATCTACGGGCAACACACCCTTCTCTCTCAACTCAGCCTTCAATACTACCCTAATGTTCTCTTTCAGGCGTTTGTCACCTACCACTATAGAGAAGTACTCTGCAATCTTCAGTAACTGTTCCCTAGTACAACGCTCCAACGCCTCTTCAGACGGAGCTGCAATAAACGCATCACAATCTGCCATTACAAGAAATTACAATTGGCTGATCAAACTATAACAGACCCAGCAAATCAGTGCAGCTTCCTCATGCGTACAAAGAGAACTAAATCTCATGTGGTATGGAGTTTTCCCACTATCCTAGTCAACCCAACTAACTAGCTTATCCCTAGTCTTCATGCAGTTACTTGTGGTGGGTATTTATGCACTAATGACCGCTGGTCTGGAAGAGCAACTAGCACACTAGCGACTCTCCCAAAACCACGGACATGCTCCCAAGCTAAAAGCTTCACCCACGTTCACCACAACACTACCCAGGATGTGCTCAACAAGCCCAAAAGTGGACCGTCGCTGAAAGCCTACCAGAGAAAACTCCAACCACTTTTATCAACACGCATTCAAGGACCCACAACAGACGCTTGGATTATCTGTTAACTGCAGAATAAAAATTTTGTAAGAAAACAAGTTACCTAATTTTTTATTTATTTTTTCAAATGCCAAAAAACAAACCTTCCCTTACCCTGCTCTACCAACCAACCTGCCTTATGTTGCCATGCCAAACAAACAAACAAAAAACAGACAATTACCAAAGTAAAACAAACAACTTACCATTCCAACAAGCTGCCTCGCTCCCAACAAACTGAACTACAATACATAGGCCAGACTACAACAATACTATGGCCGCACTGAACTCATATCTTATCAAATTGCCCTAGTGCTAAGACCGGCACGAGCCCCCATTTTGTCACAACCCGGCTCAAAGGTCGTGACAAAAAAGGGAACGAGACAGCATAAATGGTCAAAATGATTTATTTAACAAAAGAATAACTAAACCTAAATGCTTAAATGTGAAAAGTATAACCCTGTAACATAAATAAACTCAAAACCAAGAGGTGACAATTGGGATGATCAGGCAGGGGTTCTTGTCTTGATGGCAGAGAAGGAAGAAGAGAGTCTAGTTTGACCAAGTGGAGCTTTTATCTCTCTTGGCTCACAGGTTCCAGGTGCACCCAATCAGCAATCACCTCAATAAAACAGAGATGATTAACCACACATGTATCACTCCCGCAAAGAGGCCTCACTGAATCACACAGAGTCCGTCACAATATCTCGGCAATTCTGACTTTATATCTCGCAATTCTGACTTTATATCTCGCAATTCTGACTTTATATCTCGCAATTCTGACTTTATATCTCACAATTCTGACTTTATATCTCGCAATTCTGACTTTATATCTCGCAATTCTGACTTTATATCTCGCAATTCTGACTTTATATCTCGCAATTCTGACTTTATATCTCGCAATTCTGACTTTATATCTCGCAATTCTGACTTTATATCTCGCAATTCTGACTTTATATCTTCGCAATTCTGACTTTATATCTCGCAATTCTGACTTTATATCTCGCAATTCTGACTTTATATCTCGCAATTCTGACTTTACATCTCGCAATTCTGACTTTATATCTCGCAATTCTGACTTTATATCTCGCAATTCTGACTTTATATCTCGCAATTCTGACTTTATATCTCGCAATTCTGACTTTATATCTCGCAATTCTGACTTTATATCTCGCAATTCTGACTTTATATCTCGCAATTCTGACTTTATATCTCGCAATTCTGACTTTACATCTCGCAATTCTGACTTTATATCTCGCAATTCTGACTTTATATCTTCGCAATTCTGACTTTATATCTCGCAATTCTGACTTTATATCTCGCAATTCTGACTTTATATCTCGCAATTCTGACTTTATATCTCGCAATTCTGACTTTACATCTCGCAATTCTGACTTTATATCTCGCAATTCTGACTTTATATCTTGCAATTCTGACTTTATATCTCGCAATTCTGACTTTATATCTTGCAATTCTGACTTTATATCTCGCAATTCTGACTTTACATCTCGCAATTCTGAATTTACATCTCGCAATTCTGACTTTACATCTCGCAATTCTGACTTTACATCTCGCAATTCTGACTTTATAACTTTATATCTCGCAATTCTGACTTTATAACTCGCAATTCTGACTTTATATCTATCAATTCTGACTTTATATCTCGCAATTCTGACTTTATATCTATCAATTCTGAATTTATATCTCGCAATTCTGACTTTAACTCGCAATTCTGACTTTATATCTCGCAATTCTGACTTTATTTCTATCAATTCTGACTTTATATCTCGCAATTCTGACTTTATATCTATCAATTCTGACTTTATATCTTGCAATTCTGACTTTATATCTATGCAATTCTGACTTTATATCTCGCAATTCTGACTTTATATCTCGCAATTCTGACTTTATATCTCGCAATTCTGACTTTATATCTCGCAATTCTGACTTTATATCTAGCAATTCTGACTTTATATCTCGCAATTCTGACTTTATATCTAGCAATTCTGACTTTATATCTCGCAATTCTGACTTTATAACTCGCAATTCTGACTTTATATCTATCAATTCTGACTTTATATCTCGCAATTCTGACTTTATATCTATCAATTCTGAATTTATATCTCGCAATTCTGACTTTATATCTAGCAATTCTGACTTTATATCTCGCAATTCTGACTTTATATCTCGCAATTCTGACTTTATATCTCGCAATTCTGACTTTATATCTCGCAATTCTGACTTTATATCTCGCAATTCTGACTTTATATCTCGCAATTCTGACTTTATATCTCGCAATTCTGACTTTATATCTCGCAATTCTGACTTTATATCTCGCAATTCTGACTTTATATCTCAGCAATTCTGACTTTATATCTCGCAATTCTGACTTCATATCTCGCAATTCTGACTTTATATCTCACAATTCTGACTTTATATCTCGCAATTCTGACTTTATATCTCGCAATTCTGACTTTATATCTCGCAATTCTGACTTTATATCTATCAATTCTGACTTTATATCTCGCAATTCTGACTTTATATCTCGCAATTCTGACTTTATATCTCGCAATTCTGACTTTATATCTCGCAATTCTGACTTTATAACTCAGCATTTCTGACTTTATATCTCGCAATTCTGACTTTATATCTCGCAATTCTGACTTTATATCTCGCAATTCTGACTTCATATCTCGCAATTCTGACTTTATATCTCGCAATTCTGACTTTACACTCAATTCTGACTTTATATCTCGCAATTCTGACTTTATATCTCGCAATTCTGACTTTATATCTTCGCAATTCTGACTTTATATCTCGCAATTCTGACTTTATATCTCGCAATTCTGACTTTATATCTCGCAATTCTGACTTTATATCTCGCAATTCTGACTTTATATCTCGCAATTCTGACTTTATATCTCGCAATTCTGACTTTATATCTCGCAATTCTGACTTTATATCTATGCAATTCTGACTTTATATCTCGCAATTCTGACTTTATATCTCGCAATTCTGACTTTATATCTCGCAATTCTGACTTTATATCTCGCAATTCTGACTTTATATCTAGCAATTCTGACTTTATATCTCGCAATTCTGACTTTATATCTCGCAATTCTGACTTTATATCTCGCAATTCTGACTTTATATCTATGCAATTCTGACTTTATATCTCGCAATTCTGACTTTATATCTACGCAATTCTGACTTTATATCTCGCAATTCTGACTTTATATCTCGCAATTCTGACTTTATATCTTCGCAATTCTGACTTTATATCTCGCAATTCTGACTTTATATCTCGCAATTCTGACTTTATATCTCGCAATTCTGACTTTATATCTCGCAATTCTGACTTTATATCTAGCAATTCTGACTTTATATCTCGCAATTCTGACTTTATATCTCGCAATTCTGACTTTATATCTCGCAATTCTGACTTTATATCTCGCAATTCTGACTTTATATCTCGCAATTCTGACTTTATATCTCGCAATTCTGACTTTATATCTCGCAATTCTGACTTTATATCTACAATTCTGACTTATATCTCGCAATTCTGACTTTATATCTCGCAATTCTGACTTTACATCTCGCAATTCTGACTTTATATCTTAGCAATTCTGACTTTATATCTCGCAATTCTGACTTTATATCTATGCAATTCTGACTTTATATCTCGCAATTCTGACTTTATATCTATCAATTCTGAATTTATATCTCGCAATTCTGACTTTATACTCGCAATTCTGACTTTATATCTCGCAATTCTGACTTTATATCTACGCAATTCTGACTTTATATCTCGCAATTCTGACTTTATATCTATCAATTCTGACTTTATATCTCGCAATTCTGACTTTATATCTACGCAATTCTGACTTTATATCTCGCAATTCTGACTTTATATCTAGCAATTCTGACTTTATATCTCGCAATTCTGACTTTATATCTCGCAATTCTGACTTTATATCTCGCAATTCTGACTTTATATCTACGCAATTCTGACTTTATATCTCGCAATTCTGACTTTATATCTACGCAATTCTGACTTTATATCTCGCAATTCTGACTTTATATCTCGCAATTCTGACTTTATATCTCGCAATTCTGACTTTATATCTCGCAATTCTGACTTTATATCTATGCAATTCTGACTTTATATCTCGCAATTCTGACTTTATATCTACGCAATTCTGACTTTATATCTCGCAATTCTGACTTTATATCTCGCAATTCTGACTTTATATCTCGCAATTCTGACTTTATATCTCGCAATTCTGACTTTATATCTCGCAATTCTGACTTTATATCTCGCAATTCTGACTTTATATCTCGCAATTCTGACTTTATATCTCGCAATTCTGACTTTATATCTCGCAATTCTGACTTTATATCTCGCAATTCTGACTTTATATCTACGCAATTCTGACTTTATATCTCGCAATTCTGACTTTATATCTCGCAATTCTGACTTTATATCTCGCAATTCTGACTTTATATCTCGCAATTCTGACTTTATATCTCGCAATTCTGACTTTATATCTCGCAATTCTGACTTTATATCTCGCAATTCTGACTTTATATCTATCAATTCTGACTTTATATCTCGCAATTCTGACTTTATATCTCGCAATTCTGACTTTATATCTCGCAATTCTGACTTTATATCTCGCAATTCTGACTTTATATCTCGCAATTCTGACTTTATATCTCGCAATTCTGACTTTATATCTCGCAATTCTGACTTTATATCTCGCAATTCTGACTTTATATCTCGCAATTCTGACTTTATATCTCGCAATTCTGACTTTATATCTCGCAATTCTGACTTTATATCTCGCAATTCTGACTTTATATCTCGCAATTCTGACTTTATATCTCGCAATTCTGACTTTATATCTCGCAATTCTGACTTTATATCTCGCAATTCTGACTTTATATCTCGCAATTCTGACTTTATATCTCGCAATTCTGACTTTATATCTCGCAATTCTGACTTTATATCTCGCAATTCTGACTTTATATCTCGCAATTCTGACTTTATATCTATGCAATTCTGACTTTATATCTCGCAATTCTGACTTTATATCTCGCAATTCTGACTTTATATCTCGCAATTCTGACTTTATATCTCGCAATTCTGACTTTATATCTCGCAATTCTGACTTTATATCTCGCAATTCTGACTTTATATCTCGCAATTCTGACTTTATATCTCGCAATTCTGACTTTATATCTCGCAATTCTGACTTTATATCTCGCAATTCTGACTTTATATCTCGCAATTCTGACTTTATATCTTGCAATTCTGACTTTATATCTCGCAATTCTGACTTTATATCTCGCAATTCTGACTTTATATCTCGCAATTCTGACTTTATATCTCGCAATTCTGACTTTATATCTCGCAATTCTGACTTTATATCTCGCAATTCTGACTTTATATCTCGCAATTCTGACTTTATATCTCGCAATTCTGACTTTATATCTCGCAATTCTGACTTTATATCTCGCAATTCTGACTTTATATCTCGCAATTCTGACTTTATATCTCGCAATTCTGACTTTATATCTCGCAATTCTGACTTTATATCTCGCAATTCTGACTTTATATCTCGCAATTCTGACTTTATATCTCGCAATTCTGACTTTATATCTACGCAATTCTGACTTTATATCTCGCAATTCTGACTTTATATCTCGCAATTCTGACTTTATATCTCGCAATTCTGACTTTATATCTCGCAATTCTGACTTTATATCTCGCAATTCTGACTTTATATCTCGCAATTCTGACTTTATATCTCGCAATTCTGACTTTATATCTACGCAATTCTGACTTTATATCTCGCAATTCTGACTTTATATCTCGCAATTCTGACTTTATATCTCGCAATTCTGACTTTATATCTCGCAATTCTGACTTTATATCTCGCAATTCTGACTTTATATCTCGCAATTCTGACTTTATATCTCGCAATTCTGACTTTATATCTCGCAATTCTGACTTTACATCTCGCAATTCTGACTTTATAACTTTATATCTCGCAATTCTGACTTTATAACTCGCAATTCTGACTTTATATCTATCAATTCTGACTTTATATCTCGCAATTCTGACTTTATATCTAGCAATTCTGACTTTATATCTCGCAATTCTGACTTTATATCTCGCAATTCTGACTTTATATCTCGCAATTCTGACTTTATATCTATCAATTCTGACTTTATATCTCGCAATTCTGACTTTATATCTATCAATTCTGACTTTATATCTCGCAATTCTGACTTTATATCTCGCAATTCTGACTTTATATCTCGCAATTCTGACTTTATATCTCGCAATTCTGACTTTATATCTTGCAATTCTGACTTTATATCTCGCAATTCTGACTTTATATCTCGCAATTCTGACTTTATATCTATGCAATTCTGACTTTATATCTCGCAATTCTGACTTTATATCTATCAATTCTGACTTTATATCTCGCAATTCTGACTTTATATCTATCAATTCTGACTTTATATCTCGCAATTCTGACTTTATATCTTGCAATTCTGACTTTATATCTCGCAATTCTGACTTTATATCTCGCAATTCTGACTTTATATCTCGCAATTCTGACTTTATATCTTCGCAATTCTGACTTTATATCTCGCAATTCTGACTTTATAACTTTATATCTCGCAATTCTGACTTTATATCTCGCAATTCTGACTTTATATCTATCAATTCTGACTTTATATCTCGCAATTCTGACTTTATATCTCGCAATTCTGACTTTATATCTCGCAATTCTGACTTTATATCTATGCAATTCTGACTTTATATCTCGCAATTCTGACTTTATATCTATCAATTCTGACTTTATATCTCGCAATTCTGACTTTATATCTATCAATTCTGACTTTATATCTCGCAATTCTGACTTTATATCTCGCAATTCTGACTTTATATCTCGCAATTCTGACTTTCATATCTCGCAATTCTGACTTTATATCTCACAATTCTGACTTTATATCTCGCAATTCTGACTTTATATCTATCAATTCTGACTTTATATCTCGCAATTCTGACTTTATATCTAGCAATTCTGACTTTATATCTCGCAATTCTGACTTTATAACTCGCAATTCTGACTTTATATCTACGCAATTCTGACTTTATATCTCGCAATTCTGACTTTATATCTATGCAATTCTGACTTTATATCTCGCAATTCTGACTTTATATCTCGCAATTCTGACTTTATATCTCGCAATTCTGACTTTATATCTCGCAATTCTGACTTTATATCTCGCAATTCTGACTTTATATCTCGCAATTCTGACTTTATATCTCGCAATTCTGACTTTACATCTCGCAATTCTGACTTCATATCTCGCAATTCTGACTTTATATCTCGCAATTCTGACTTTATAACTCGCAATTCTGACTTTATATCTATCAATTCTGACTTTATATCTCGCAATTCTGACTTTATATCTCGCAATTCTGACTTTATATCTCGCAATTCTGACTTTATATCTCGCAATTCTGACTTTATATCTCGCAATTCTGACTTTATATCTCGCAATTCTGACTTTATATCTCGCAATTCTGACTTTATATCTCGCAATTCTGACTTTATATCTCGCAATTCTGACTTTATATCTCGCAATTCTGACTTTATATCTCGCAATTCTGACTTTATATCTCGCAATTCTGACTTTACATCTCGCAATTCTGACTTTATATCTCGCAATTCTGACTTTATATCTCGCAATTCTGACTTTATAACTTTATATCTCGCAATTCTGACTTTACATCTCGCAATTCTGACTTTACATCTCGCAATTCTGACTTTATAACTTTATATCTCGCAATTCTGACTTTATAACTCGCAATTCTGACTTTATATCTATCAATTCTGACTTTATATCTCGCAATTCTGACTTTATATCTATGCAATTCTGACTTTATATCTCGCAATTCTGACTTTATATCTCGCAATTCTGACTTTATATCTCGCAATTCTGACTTTATATCTATGCAATTCTGACTTTATATCTCGCAATTCTGACTTTATATCTATCAATTCTGACTTTATATCTCGCAATTCTGACTTTATATCTATGCAATTCTGACTTTATATCTCGCAATTCTGACTTTATATCTATCAATTCTGACTTTATATCTCACAATTCTGACTTTATATCTCGCAATTCTGACTTTATATCTCGCAATTCTGACTTTATATCTATCAATTCTGACTTTATATCTCGCAATTCTGACTTTATATCTATGCAATTCTGACTTTATATCTCGCAATTCTGACTTTATATCTCGCAATTCTGACTTTATATCTACGCAATTCTGACTTTATATCTCGCAATTCTGACTTTATATCTATCAATTCTGACTTTATATCTCGCAATTCTGACTTTATATCTCGCAATTCTGACTTTATATCTCGCAATTCTGACTTTATATCTCGCAATTCTGACTTTACATCTCGCAATTCTGACTTTACATCTCGCAATTCTGACTTTATATCTCGCAATTCTGACTTTATATCTCGCAATTCTGACTTTATATCTCGCAATTCTGACTTTATATCTCGCAATTCTGACTTTATATCTCGCAATTCTGACTTTATATCTCGCAATTCTGACTTTATATCTCGCAATTCTGACTTTATATCTCGCAATTCTGACTTTATATACTCGCAATTCTGACTTTATATCTCGCAATTCTGACTTTATATCTCGCAATTCTGACTTTATATCTCGCAATTCTGACTTTATATCTCGCAATTCTGACTTTATATCTATGCAATTCTGACTTTATATCTCGCAATTCTGACTTTATATCTCGCAATTCTGACTTTATATCTCGCAATTCTGACTTTATATCTCGCAATTCTGACTTTATATCTCGCAATTCTGACTTTATATCTCGCAATTCTGACTTTATATCTCGCAATTCTGACTTTATATCTCGCAATTCTGACTTTATATCTCGCAATTCTGACTTTATATCTCGCAATTCTGACTTTATATCTCGCAATTCTGACTTTATATCTCGCAATTCTGACTTTATATCTCGCAATTCTGACTTTATATCTCGCAATTCTGACTTTATATCTCGCAATTCTGACTTTATATCTCGCAATTCTGACTTTATATCTCGCAATTCTGACTTTATATCTCGCAATTCTGACTTTATATCTCGCAATTCTGACTTTATATCTCGCAATTCTGACTTTATATCTCGCAATTCTGACTTTATATCTCGCAATTCTGACTTTATATCTCGCAATTCTGACTTTATATCTCGCAATTCTGACTTTATATCTCGCAATTCTGACTTTACTATCTCGCAATTCTGACTTTACATCTCGCAATTCTGACTTTACATCTCGCAATTCTGACTTTATAACTTTATATCTCGCAATTCTGACTTTATAACTCGCAATTCTGACTTTATATCTATCAATTCTGACTTTATATCTCGCAATTCTGACTTTATATCTCGCAATTCTGACTTTATATCTCGCAATTCTGACTTTATATCTCGCAATTCTGACTTTATTTCTATCAATTCTGACTTTATATCTCGCAATTCTGACTTTATATCTATCAATTCTGACTTATATCTCGCAATTCTGACTTTATATCTATCAATTCTGAATTTATATCTTGCAATTCTGACTTTATATCTACGCAATTCTGACTTTATATCTCGCAATTCTGACTTCATATCTCGCAATTCTGACTTTATATCTCACAATTCTGACTTTATATCTCGCAATTCTGACTTTATATCTATCAATTCTGACTTTATATCTCGCAATTCTGACTTTATATCTCGCAATTCTGACTTTATATCTCGCAATTCTGACTTTATATCTCGCAATTCTGACTTTATATCTACGCAATTCTGACTTTATATCTCGCAATTCTGACTTTATATCTATCAATTCTGACTTTATATCTCGCAATTCTGACTTTATATCTCGCAATTCTGACTTTATATCTCGCAATTCTGACTTTATATCTCGCAATTCTGACTTTATATCTCGCAATTCTGACTTTACATCTCGCAATTCTGACTTTATATCTCGCAATTCTGACTTTATATCTCGCAATTCTGACTTTATATCTCGCAATTCTGACTTTATATCTCGCAATTCTGACTTTATATCTCGCAATTCTGACTTTATATCTCGCAATTCTGACTTTATATCTCGCAATTCTGACTTTATATCTCGCAATTCTGACTTTATATCTCGCAATTCTGACTTTATATCTCGCAATTCTGACTTTATATCTCGCAATTCTGACTTTATATCTTGCAATTCTGACTTTATATCTCGCAATTCTGACTTTATATCTCGCAATTCTGACTTTATATCTCGCAATTCTGACTTTATATCTCGCAATTCTGACTTTATATCTCGCAATTCTGACTTTATATCTCGCAATTCTGACTTTATATCTATCAATTCTGACTTTATATCTCGCAATTCTGACTTTATATCTCGCAATTCTGACTTTATAACTCGCAATTCTGACTTTATATCTCGCAATTCTGACTTTATATCTCGCAATTCTGACTTTATATCTCGCAATTCTGACTTTATATCTCGCAATTCTGACTTTATATCTCGCAATTCTGACTTTATATCTCGCAATTCTGACTTTATATCTCGCAATTCTGACTTTATATCTCGCAATTCTGACTTTATATCTCGCAATTCTGACTTTACATCTCGCAATTCTGACTTTACATCTCGCAATTCTGACTTTACATCTCGCAATTCTGACTTTATATCTCGCAATTCTGACTTTATATCTCGCAATTCTGACTTTATAACTTTATATCTCGCAATTCTGACTTTACATCTCGCAATTCTGACTTTATATCTCGCAATTCTGACTTTATATCTCGCAATTCTGACTTTATATCTCGCAATTCTGACTTTATATCTCGCAATTCTGACTTTATATCTCGCAATTCTGACTTTATATCTCGCAATTCTGACTTTATATCTATCAATTCTGACTTTATATCTCGCAATTCTGACTTTATATCTCGCAATTCTGACTTTATATCTCGCAATTCTGACTTTATATCTATGCAATTCTGACTTTATATCTCGCAATTCTGACTTTATATCTCGCAATTCTGACTTTATATCTCGCAATTCTGACTTTATATCTACGCAATTCTGACTTTATATCTCGCAATTCTGACTTTATATCTCGCAATTCTGACTTTATATCTCGCAATTCTGACTTTATATCTCGCAATTCTGACTTTATATCTCGCAATTCTGACTTTATATCTCATCAATTCTGACTTTATATCTCGCAATTCTGACTTTATATCTCGCAATTCTGACTTTATATCTCGCAATTCTGACTTTATATCTCGCAATTCTGACTTTATATCTATCAATTCTGACTTTATATCTCGCAATTCTGACTTTATATCTATCAATTCTGACTTTATATCTCGCAATTCTGACTTTATATCTCGCAATTCTGACTTTATATCTCGCAATTCTGACTTTATATCTCGCAATTCTGACTTTATATCTCGCAATTCTGACTTTATATCTCGCAATTCTGACTTTATATCTCGCAATTCTGACTTTATATCTCGCAATTCTGACTTTATATCTCGCAATTCTGACTTTATATCTCGCAATTCTGACTTTATATCTCGCAATTCTGACTTTATATCTCGCAATTCTGACTTTATATCTCGCAATTCTGACTTTATATCTCGCAATTCTGACTTTATAACTCGCAATTCTGACTTTATATCTCGCAATTCTGACTTTATATCTCGCAATTCTGACTTTATATCTTGCAATTCTGACTTTATATCTCGCAATTCTGATTTTATATCTATCAATTCTGAATTTATATCTCGCAATTCTGACTTTATATCTCGCAATTCTGACTTTACATCTCGCAATTCTGACTTTACATCTCGCAATTCTGACTTTATATCTCGCAATTCTGACTTTACATCTCGCAATTCTGACTTTATATCTATCAATTCTGACTTTATATCTCGCAATTCTGACTTTATATCTCGCAATTCTGACTTTATAATCTCGCAATTCTGACTTTATATCTCGCAATTCTGACTTTACATCTCGCAATTCTGACTTTACATCTCGCAATTCTGACTTTATATCTCGCAATTCTGACTTTATATCTCGCAATTCTGACTTTATATCTCGCAATTCTGACTTTATATCTCGCAATTCTGACTTTATATCTCGCAATTCTGACTTTATATCTCGCAATTCTGACTTTATATCTCGCAATTCTGACTTTATATCTCGCAATTCTGACTTTACATCTCGCAATTCTGACTTTACATCTCGCAATTCTGACTTTACATCTCGCAATTCTGACTTTACATCTCGCAATTCTGACTTTACATCTCGCAATTCTGACTTTACATCTCGCAATTCTGACTTTATAACTTTATATCTCGCAATTCTGACTTTATAACTCGCAATTCTGACTTTATATCTATCAATTCTGACTTTATATCTCGCAATTCTGACTTTATATCTATCAATTCTGAATTTATATCTCGCAATTCTGACTTTAACTCGCAATTCTGACTTTATATCTCGCAATTCTGACTTTATTTCTATCAATTCTGACTTTATATCTCGCAATTCTGACTTTATATCTATCAATTCTGACTTTATATCTCGCAATTCTGACTTTATATCTATCAATTCTGAATTTATATCTCGCAATTCTGACTTTATATCTCGCAATTCTGACTTTATATCTCGCAATTCTGACTTCATATCTCGCAATTCTGACTTTATATCTCACAATTCTGACTTTATATCTCGCAATACTGACTTTATATCTATCAATTCTGACTTTATATCTCGCAATTCTGACTTTATATCTACGCAATTCTGACTTTATATCTCGCAATTCTGACTTTATAACTCGCAATTCTGACTTTATATCTATCAATTCTGACTTTATATCTCGCAATTCTGACTTTATATCTATCAATTCTGAATTTATATCTCGCAATTCTGACTTTATAACTCGCAATTCTGACTTTATATCTCGCAATTCTGACTTTATATCTCGCAATTCTGACTTTATATCTCACAATTCTGACTTTATATCTCGCAATTCTGACTTTATATCTAGCAATTCTGACTTTATATCTCGCAATTCTGACTTTATATCTCGCAATTCTGACTTTATATCTCGCAATTCTGACTTTATATCTCACAATTCTGACTTTATATCTCGCAATTCTGACTTCATATCTCGCAATTCTGACTTTATATCTCGCAATTCTGACTTCATATCTCGCAATTCTGACTTTATATCTCGCAATTCTGACTTTATAACTCGCAATTCTGACTTCATATCTCGCAATTCTGACTTTATATCTTGCAATTCTGACTTCAAATCTTCTGACTTTATATCTCACAATTCTGACTTCATATCTCGCAATTCTGACTTTATATCTAGCAATTCTGACTTTATATCTCGCAATTCTGACTTTATATCTCGCAATTCTGACTTTATAACTCGCAATTCTGACTTTATATCTCGCTATTAATCGTTTTAATAGTGTATAACACAAAGCAAATGTAATGAAAAGTAGTGTATTAAACAGTGGAAAAATAATTTTTCTAAAAGTGACAGCCGCAATTAAAGTAATAGCGCTCTATTGCCTCTCCTGATTCTGATAGACCATCGGCTGCCTCTGAAATAACTGGTAATTACTTAACACCCGCTTAAAAAGTACGTTCTATATTGTATGAATCTGATCTGTGTAGTATTATTTATTCTGGACATACTACAGTTGTCATGTTATCATCATTACGTGACCTTCCAGAGTCAGTTGTGTTGTGGTTGCTTCAGTGCCATTCACAAATCCTCTCCTGTGGCCTCATGGGATAGTAAAGTGTCCATTGTATGCCTAAAGTAGTAGGTCATCCAGGTACTTTCTGCCAACACATTTATAAATACTGTGTGTGAAATCAGACACACTTCTGTTAAATACTGTTTTTCACCTAGGCCAGCTATATAGAAGGCATGTATCCTGTCAGACGGAGCTGGGCCATGTGTGGCAATGATGGGTCTTTCCCCAAATCAGGATTGTGACATTGGGCCAATTAAGTGCACTTTAATGTAGTTAACTTGACTGATTTACAATTTACTTCATTTGAAATTATGTTTCATCTGTTACGACGACTTTTCAAAGATACATTTTAAACGGTACTACATTTAAAATAATGAATTCAATCAATTTCTGTGATCATTTAACCACTGTGCAATATTTCATTAATTTTGTTTCTTATGGGGCATTATCTTGTTTATATGCTGTCATAAAATACACCTTATTTTATGTCTGTGCTGCACTCCAAATATCTGGGGTATGATGCTCTGTTTGACAAACTCTAGAGTGAGATTTTAAAAATTGTATGTGAATATTTAAATAATAAATAAATAATTAAAGTAAATTATATCCTGGTTTAAATAAAGTGCTAAAAACTTTAACATAACTTTAAATGTTACTGTATATTTTTAATAGAAAAAAACGTATTGTTCATTACAATCCAGTTTGACTTTATTCTCTCATACTAAAGTTCTTTTGGAGGTTTAGATGCTGATGTCTTATTGGAAAAAAATAAAAGAATTTGCCGTTCCCATTTTGGGGATCAGTGTTTTACTAATAACACATAACATATATTGGTGGCTGAATTTATGTTATATATATATATATATATATATATATATATATATATATATAGAGAGAGAGAGAGAGAGAGAGAGAGAGAGAGTATATATATAATTAAATGTATTATGTAGAGTATGTATAATTTCACTTGATTTACACTTACCTTATGATAATGGGGGATCAGTATTGACCTATAACAACCCGGTATTTGGGTTTTTTCATTATACAGAAATTGCTTTGAGATGTTTAGGTGCACAGATCCATCAAAAATCAACATATGAATTTCAACAATGGTGACAATCAACAAAGCTTTTTTGTAACTATAGCTATAGCGAGAAAAAATATGCTAAAGAGTCAAGGGGTCAGCAAAACATTGATCACCATAATGGTGACATCAAACGTTCTAAACCTCTGTTAATTCTCAATAAGAATGTTTGAATGACAGAAATAAAGTCTGTATTGTAATAAGTGAAGATGCTGAGAATCTTGAGAGATCTGTTAGTGTTAAATGTTCTGTTGGGTTTTAAATTGTTTCTGTTGTCTTGTGTTTTGTGGGTTTTGTGGGTTCCCTGAAGAGTAGAGCCAGTGATTCAGTCCAGGATGGGCCAGAAAACATTGATGTTATGCTGAATGTTGCCTTTTTCAAAAGGATTTAACTGAACAGTTGCTGATGCAGTGACATTATATAGTTCACTCTAAAAAACGTTGGGTTGTTTTGTGTACCCAATAGCTGGGTAAAAAAATATTGGGTCGTTCTGTTGGGTTATTCTGAATATTTATTGGGTTGTTTCTATAACAACGCAGCCCGTTGGGTTAAAGTTCAAATTTCAACGGTTGACCGCCGCAGCTGACGGAAGATAACGGACACGTTGAGTTAATATCTTTCTTTTACTGTCTATGGTTAATATTACACGTTGTACGTGACTAAGTTCTTACAAAGTATTATTTCCGCTTTTTTCTAAATGTTCAGCCAATTATTTCCATGTTTATATCTCCCCTGTTGAATTTTTTTGTCCACTAATAGTGTTTTAATCGGTTGTGATACTCTTCCTAACTTTCTATGTTCTTTCCAATAGCTACTTTTTGGGAAACTTATTCCTATTTCCAGATATTAACCGACGTCGGCTTCAAGACCCAGCTCCAGCGTCGCGTCACTGACAGGAAGAAGGTAACGTTATGCTGTGTTATAAAGGCCTAACATTGTAGCACAAATGTTTACTTGGGCTATCCCAACTACAGTGTGAATTTATGATACTACAAAGTGTTAAACTAGGGTGACCATATGTCCTCTTTTTCACGGACATGACATATTTTTGGACCTGAAAAAAATGGGTCCGGCTGGGACGCCATTCAGTGTGTGCTTTTTTGCATTGCTTTAGATTCCGGCTTCTCGCAACAATGGTTCGGTCGGTCATGTACGTAACGCAACACAAAATATTGGTCAAACTGTACCATCGACTTAGTGGTACATGGCTCTTGAACTGCGTTAAAAGAGTCCAAATGTAAATTCACAAACGATTTACAGAGAAAATCCCTGTGTTTCCTTTTTAAGCTAAACTATTTTATTATTTGTTTGTTATTGTACTATTTGTGGAGTTACATCTTAATGCATTGTATTACAGATATTTAAACTCTTTGGCACTGATAATGATAACCTTTCCCTACTAAGTTGGTGAATTACAGTTCTTTTACATGTATTTCAACATACTAGACATTTCTTGGAAACTTTTACAAGCTTTTTCAGAGATGTTCGTGTTTATGTGTGTGCGTTTGTATTGCACGTGGTTGTGGGGGTGTGTCGGTATGTGCGCGTGTTGCACGTATTAGAGTCATAGTCATGTGTATTCCGAACAAAAGCGGTCTGGTTTGTCTCCAGCCTTTCCCCCTCCTGGGAAGGGTTCGAGTGAAGAGGGCTAGCTTTTGTTTGCAATGAATTAACTTTGTTAGGGAGGTCTTGCGAGTCTTTGCGAGGTCCGTATCTTTTATCATTCATCAACATAAGTCACTTAACGCCCAGACATATTGGAGCTTGAGGCAGTAAATGTCCGACTGAATTTAAGCACATGTGTGATAGGAATGTGTTAAAAGCGTCTTTGTTGCCCACTCTATGAGTGGGCCCATGAACTGGTCAATGATTATCCGATCAGAATCTCTACAATATATATATATATATATATACACACATATACAAAGCAATTGTATATACAATTGCTTTGTAAATATGTGGACTGTAATGGAACACAAACACCCAATAGTGTAAAGTGTACGTATGAGGAGAATACGTGGTTAATCAATGAGACCTGAAACCATTTAATTATTTGGTGCACTATCCCTTTAAGTATATGATGAGGACATCATATGGTTAACTGTGTATGATGGTTAAGGGAGATGGAAAATATTATAAGAAAACAATGATCTATGAGATGTCCTAACCAATATTGTCAAATAAAGCAGTGTCGGTCATTTATTTGTGGTCTTCTTTTCCCTTTTCCAGAGGAAGAAATTGACCAGCAAAGCTTTCTACTTCTTGACGACACCACCATAACAGCACTTATACCAAGAATTGGCCAAAGAATAAAATTCAACAATTATTTAAAACAGTTGCACACTGTGAGTAACTAAACATACAATGCCCTTTACATGCTAAAAATGTAAAAAAAAAAAAAAACAACAACTCCAAACCACAAGGAATATTTCTTACATCTGAATGCCATTCATGGCATTAACAGTTCGTCATTTTTTTCTGTTGCTGTGAGAACAACTGTAGAAGAACATTTGCATACATGTGGTCATTCAAAAGACATCTGTTGAGAGATCACATGCAAGCAGATGACAGGTCAACAAAAAAAATAGTTTCATCTGCCTCATCAAGATACAGCTCCATCAACTAATGTGCAAACATCAGACAGTGAAGATGTGGGGACAGAGGAAGAGTGGGATGACTTTGACAAAGAAGAAATAACTAACCGTTTAGCTTTGTTTCTTGCAAAGTTGAGAGCTAAATCTTCTCAAACACATTCTGCCATCAACTTTGTCGTCAAACAAACTGCAAGTTTCATTACAGATATAGTAGGTGGTCTACAGGAGAAGACCATGTCCTTGTTTCAGCGCTTTGGACACCAAGATGACCTAGCAGTAAAAAATGTGAAAGCTCAATTTGAAATTGCTTCTGAGCCATTAAAAGAGCTTCAATCTCAGTACAAGCAAATGAAATATCTTTACAAAAACAGGGTGTTTCATTGAGCCTGTTGTTGAGTATTTTCCAGGGGTATCCTATAGGCAGTGGTGGAAAGAGTACTGACAAATTGTACTTAAGTAAAAGTATTGCTACTTAAGCAATAATTTACTTGAGTACAAGTAGAAGTACTGAAAAATAATATGACTCAAGTAAGAGTAAATAAGTAGTTTGCTTAAAAACTACTCAAGTAACTACGTTACAAAGTACTTTAGTGTTTTTCTATTTTTACTCAAAATGGGGAGATGATAGCAAAATGGAGCACTAAACACTCTCATGTCATCTGTTTCATTCATACTGAAGGCCCAGTACTGATGCATATAGAAGTATTAAACTTCTGCCTTATATGGATATAATAACATGCAAATAGTGATGTTTTGACTAATGAAACATGAAGACAAACACATTATAGCTATAATATATCTTTGTTTTATCAAACTATCAGGTATTTTCAAAAGAATTGATGTATGTCTTAAAAGGGATAGCTCACCCAAAAATGAAAATTAGCCCACGATTTACTCTCCCTCAAGTCATCTTACACTGTTAAAAATTTTCCCGTTAAAAAACAGTAATGAACTGGCAGCACGGTTGCCAGCAAGTTACTGTTAAATTAACGGTGTCGTACTGTTGGTTAAATTTACAGTTGGCTGTTGTTTTTTGCAAATACAGCACAAAGCTATTTCTACATGTTACAGTAATATCCTAAAAAAACAAGGACTTCATATTGAAATTAGTGTAAACTACACAAATATACAACATGGTATTGTGTAACCTATGGACAGTTAGCAAAAATGACAACTTTACCCCCTGTGTTTTTAAAGATTATTTTCTAAACCTTGTGATTTAATACATTTCCCTGTTGCGGTCTTGCTATAAAATACCAAAAGTGAATAAACGTAAAAGTGAAATTGTGAATTAAAAATGTAACAGAAGAAATGCAGCTTTAAGTATTGTTTCAAAACATGTCTCTTGTTTATTAAACTTCTGCAATTGTTTTGGGAAAAAAAGCATAAAGAACATATAAAAATTATAAAATTCAAGGTTTAGAAGTTACAACAAACATAAATAAACAAGATGTTTCAAAAATCAGAATCTGAGCTAATTTGAACAAGTCTTTAACAAATGGCTAAGTATACTGTCAAGTAAGTAAGTATACTTTTTTTACTCTGGACACAAACAGTGAATTACCTAATATTCACCTGATTTTGAGTGTGAGTGTGAGTGTGAGTGTGTGAGTGTGTGTGTGTGTGTGTGTGTGTGTAATACTTATATAGAGTCCCACTCAAAATCCATCATTTTTTTAAGCAGACTGGAGACACAAGGGTTCACTGTTTTTTTTTCTGGGCGACCTTCCCTGTCCGCTTTGATATGACTCCTCCAGCCTTGGTGCCTTTTTCTGGGTTTATCCCGATGAACCGCCTGAAAAACAAACATGTTTGTTCAGAATTAGTTTACTCACAAAGAACATATAAATTTGCTATAATCTTGACTATTCTTGTATTAAGACCACTTCCTTGTCAGGAAAGGATAGCTTTCTGAACAATCTTTTGACACAAGACTCTATAGCACCACATTTCACTTTAAATCATGCTCCAAACCCAAAAAGTTGTGAGAAATCAAAATTAATAAAATCCCAATACACAATCCATGCACTTATAATCCTTATAGAATATATCTGTTGTGTTTGTGGCAAAAACAAGTTTTTCACATCTATAAACTATCATTCTGTAATGTAACAGCTACAGTTACGGTCCAGAAATACTGACCTCAAAGAAGATAATGGATACTTTTTTGGGGAGATTTCTAGAGGTGATATGTCATGTTGATTTATTAATCAAGATTTCTTATCAGTGAACTTGTGCGCTAAAAGAGTCTTATGATATTGCAGTCGTACACGGACCACCTAAGGCCAAGATCAGGATTTGCATTAAATAGTAAATTACATTTTGGTTTGTTTTTAACCAAACCCTATTACGTACCCCTGAACACTTACTTTTTTCTTAATTCTTAATTTCTTACTTTTTAAAATTCTCTTTTGGTCTGAAAAATAAAGAAGGACATATTGCGCACACCAAGGTGAGTAAATAATGACTGAATTGTGTAAACTTTAACATTAAAAAAAAAAAACACTTAGTTGGTTAATGTAGAGTAATCATAAAAATAAAAAAATAAAATAAAATTCTACTATACATACCGATGAGTATGAGCCGAGGAGCTGCAGGTAGTGTGAGCATCCTTTCCACATCAGCAGCAGTGGCAGGTGCCTAGGAGAGGTACAATGATGTGGAAATGAGAACAACTCAATGGACTCATAGACAACATCAACAAACAAACAACAATACCTTGTATGTATTTTAGTTTATAAATTAAACGGATAGTTCACCCAAAAATGAACATATTGTCATCATTTATTCACACTCAAGTTGTTCCACACCTGTATGAGTTTAAATAATGTTGCTAACCAGTCATGACTTCCATAGAATTTTGTTTTCTAAAATGGAAGTCAGTGAATGGCATCAACTTTTTGGGTTACTGACATTCTTCAAAATATCTACTTTTGTGTTCAATAGAAGAAAGAAACTCATACAGGTTTGGAACTTGAGTGTGAATAAATGATGACAAAATGTTAATTTTTGGGTGAACTATCCTTATAAGAATAATCATTCATTTTGCCTGTCAGGACAATCATAGCATAATAAATAAATAAAAGGAAATGATAACTTATGTCTACAAGCAGGAAAGGAATTTACCCATCCAGGCTCTCAGTGAAGTGAGCCATGAGAAGTAACACTGCAGCAGCAATAACTAAACTTGAATAGTGTTGATAAATATTCTAAATTACGTACTGGGAAAAGAAACACTGCAGCAGCAATAACTAAACTTTGAATAATAATTAGTCTTAAAGATTACTCTAAATTTCGTGCTGGACAAAGTAACAATACAGCAGCAATAACTTAACTTTAATGAATTATTCTTAATGCTTATTCTATCACTCACAACTCAACAACTTGGATCTATACAAAAATAAAGCCACCATTAAAGTAGGCCTAACAATACAATCACTAGTACAAAAAATAAATTACCCTGAGATGTAGGCTACAGATTAGGCATACAACAAGTTTATCCCCATTTAACGCACATAAAGCCCGAAATTTAGGTTTTGTCTAACGGTTTTCTGAATTATGAAAATCAAGCTGCAACACCGGTCATTTTACTGCGCTAAGACGACGATGTAGCTAATTCACATGCAAAAGTGTTTTTACTTAAAGCTTTGCAGGAACTTTGCAGAAAAATTGAACTATATTGGATGAAACTCACCCTGTAATCGGGAATTATCCGTGTCAGGAATCCAACTTCCCTCACAATGTCGCAGTTGGTGCTTTTATCACTGCGAATATAAAAATAGTTATGCCTACTTCCAATATCCAAAATACAAGTAAGTAACAATTGCAGATGTCATGCATTTTTCTATCAAAACGAGCAAAACAAAAGGGAACTCACCTATAATAAGTATGAAGATGGATGAAAAATCCATGCGTGCTCACTGCAGTCTTCCATGTCAAGTCAAAAATACTGTTAAGTACCGTTTTGTTTCCCTCGAGCAATAAATACATTAAAATGCCGTTATAATTTGTCTACGTCATTTTACAAAAGCAAAAAAACAGCAATGTACTGCTTTTGAACAAAACAGGAATATACTGTTGAAATTTAGCCGTAAATTTACATCAATTTCTAACAGTGTAGAAGATATGACTTTCTGCTTTCAGTTCAATAGAGTTATATTAAAAAATGGCCTGGCTCTTCCAACACTTTATAATGGCAGTGAATGACTGGAGAAAATTTGAAGTCCAAAAAAGTGCATCCATCCACGATAAAGTGCTCTACATATAGAGAGCCTAAGTCCCGCCCCTCCGCCTTCAGGCCACATGGGACCTTATTCGGAAAAAATATGAATGGCGAGAGACAACTTATCTTTTTATTCCGTCTAAACTGTGCCCTGAATTACACATATGTTTGTGAATTTCACAGTTCAAACGAGATCAAAATATTTGTTGTCTCTGCCATTGACTACCATACAATATTTTTCCAGAAATAAGGTCCCATGGTGGTCGACCGGAAGGGGAGGGACTTAGGCTCTCTATAGCCTACTAGCTTTCTCTGTTGTCAAGAGCAATTGTTTATTACTAATTTTGAAAAGTAAGTCCAGGTAAGATCATTTGAATTTTTTTGAATTATTTGAATCATTCATAGAAAGCAAAGAAGGTTAATTGAGACTCGAGGTCCAATAAAAAAAAGTATGAAAAACAATAAAACAGTATGAATAAAAAATTCCCAGTAAAAAAAAATAAAATAATAAAAAATTAAGTGGGGTATGGTTAACATGTTAAATTAAATTATCTTTTTTTGGTTGTAGCCTACCGAAAATGTGCTGGGAGCCCACTGTTGCTATAGGAACGAACTACACTTTTACATGCATCTGATTGACAGATAAATCATGCAATCTTATTTCACTGTTTTTTCAGCTTTGTACAAAGTTTGCTTCGTATATTAAGTTAACTGTATTGTTAAACAGGGCGAGCTTTACCATTAATTCAACTGTGTGAATGTATTTTAGACACTTACAGTACATTGATCTCGCTCCGTCCATCCAATAACTGCGTCCATGTTATGAGCCAAGCTTTTTTATTTACTTCCACTGCTCAGTGCTCTGGTATTATCAATGGTATAACCCATTTCAGTAGTTGCCATAATTAAATATGAACAGAATACTTACATCCACTGAAATATTGAAACGTTAGCGCGACTGATTCAAAACGTTCAAAACACGAGCGCCAGTGATTAAATGTCAAAGCGCGGTTTGAACGTCCCGCCCCCCAGCTGAACAGGAGGTTTTGATTGGTTTTGCACCCGAGCCAGACCTGTCTGTTATTGGCTGAAGTGCTTCAGATATGTCTGTTATTGGCTGAAGCGCAGTGCCCCACCGCAGTAGTTTTGAAAAGTGTCTGTCTGTCAAATGTCAGCTTGCACTGTTGCTCCGTCGGCACCTTTGTCAAAGTACTTTGTACTTTTTATGAAATATAAATGTAAAGAAGTTGAATACTTTATTTTTATTTTACTCAAGTAAGAGTAAAAGTACCACAATTTAATTATACTCAAGAAAGTAGAAAAAATGAAAAAATCTACTCAAGTACTGTAACGAAAGTATTTGTAATTAGTTACTTTCCACCACTGCCTATAGGAGGATCTTTGTTGACATCATTGTACGCATCCGCAAGTCGTTGGGTGGCAAGAAAACAATAGAATGACTGGCTGTAAAGACGCGACAAGCACTTTCAAGAGAGTTAGCAGGCAAAATCCACAATATATAAGCACTTTAATATCTGACGACCGGAGGAGGTTTGGAGAGAAGCTCAAAATTTGTATTGGTGACAAAATTGAAGTTATTCAATGTGATTTGGGATGTCAAAAAACGTCTCGCCCGTGTCTTGGCCACTATAATCTACTGGGGAGACATTTATTCTTATTTAGGACCCTTCACTCATGAAATATTAAAGGCTTTCAAAAGCCTGGAGGGCTATGATTATTTTGTTTCTCGAAAAGTTGGGCCGATCTTTTCTGCCAAACAGAAAGCAGTGATAATGCTAAAAGCAACATGACATCATGATTTTTGCTTAAACATACACAACACTTTCAAATCAAGTGGCATGTTATCTTTATGCATTTTGAGCTATGCGTGTATGTCTATGCCGTTAAATGAAGTGAAACGAAGCAAAATGTAGATCTACATCTGGCGAGCGATATTTTTTTCCTAGGATGGTAGAGGAAGACTCATAAATGGTATTAACCACAGTGACAGGTACAGTAGGTTTAGGGGCGGGGTTGGGGTGGGTCATATATTTATATATACAGTAATGTAACGTTAAGTCAATGGCGTTCATAAACACGCTGAAAAGCGATTATGCGTGTTGGAAATACGAATTGGCGTGTTATACATGTGCCATTTCATGAGATCAGTCTGTTAAAGCAGAGGTTAGACCTGGCCAAGCAGTGTCACAACGTGATTCACAATTTCGCATCTCCCGTGGGTGAACGCAGAACGGAGAAATAATCACTGCTCACTGCAAAGCCGGGTAAGTCTTCATTGATCAATGTTCGTATTTATTTAAAATGAAATGAAAAACTTTTTATCAAGCCATACAATCAACCACACAGCAATAGTGAACCATCCTCTTTTCTAAATCCTCCTCCAAACGTGCAAAACAATCAAATTACAGGTATCTAGCGGTGTTTCTTGCAACACGAATTCCCATGATGCAACGCGACAAACGTAAACAATGACGTCACAAAAGATCCTCCTATTGTCAGCGGCATGACTACATTTACATGAAAAAAGTTCTTGAAACACCTGGAACAATGCCAATCATCATTGACTATCAAAACACAGAGCGTGATGCAGGAGTTTTACAAGACTTTCATGATGGAGAGCTTTACAAAAGCCACTCCTTATTTTCCAAAGAGCTTTCCATCCCACTTCTTTTGTACAACAATGATTGTGAGACGGTTAATCCCTTGGGCTCCAAAACTGGTGCGCACAAATTAGGATTGATAGACTTCCAGATCAAATGTTTGTCTCCCATGCTGTTGTCTTCTTTGTCTTCATGCTTTCTGTTAGCTGTGTAAATCAGATGATGCTAAAACATATGGCATTGACTCTGTTCTACAACGTATAACTGACGATACTGTAGATTTAGAAGAAAAGGGACTCCTCATTGACCCTCCGGAATTTTCTGGCACAGTTAAGATCAGTGTAGCACAAGTTTGTGGTGAAAACTTAGGACTGAATTCACTCCTTGGCTACTCAGAAAGTTTCATTGCTAACCACTGCTGTCGCTGGTGTAAGGTGCACAAAGAAGATTTGTGGACCAAGCTAGCAGGGAACGTTCTCAGAACTTTGGCAAACGTTCCCTAGAGGTTTGGTTAATGTTTTAAAGCAAACATTGAATGTAATGTTTAAAGAATGTTTAAAGGATGTTTTCTCATTTCAAATAAGGGTTCTATAAGGTTAAATGTAAACTAAGATATAATGTTTTAACTGTAATATTTTGAGGATGTTTTGGGAAAATTGTTGAGATAAAAGATTATACAATGTTCCATAATAACAAAGGAGGAACATTATCAAATCAATGTTCGCAAAATGCTGAAGCAAAAGCATTATTGAAGACACCTGATGATAACAAGCAGAATCACTGAAGGACAAAATCACAAATTGTAAGCCACCGTTATGGAGATCAGTGTTTGCTTTAGTTGGGCTCTTGACACTTATTCTTTCACTTTATATTTTGTTTGACTGCTGTTATTGATTTATATCAGTAAAATGAACAAAGAAAAGTGTGATCTGATAGTGTTGGTTATGTTTTGACATAATCATGCTGTGATCTGAAAAATGAAACTTATTCAGATGATTTGGTTTAACATTATAGCAACAGTTTAGTGGTTCTACAGCAGTGTCCCCAATCTCGGTCCTGGAAGGCCACTGTCCCTGCAGAGTTTAGCTCCAACCCTGATCAAACACACCTGAGCAAGCTAATCAAGGTCTTCAGGATCTGTAGAAACTCACATTTAGGTGTGTTTGATCAGGGTTGGAGCTAAACTCTGCAGGGACAGTGGCCCTCCAGGGACCGAGATTGGGGAACACTGTTCTACAGCATAAGATAATCAGTATTTTTCTTATAATCCAAAATATTTTAATAAAATTATTCTGATCAAATCACTTTCATGTTTATTTAGAAACACAGACATCAATAATCAGCCTGTGCATCTCAACCGTGGTGATATTAATAATCCTTGTTGCAACCCATCACAACTCAATAATGGCTCCCATCATGCATCTTGCATGGAGTTTATTTTCTCCCCTTCCATCACAACAGAGGCCACCATATACCAGAAACATCTAATTGCAGAACACCACACAGTTTTTTTGCAACTTTAGCCACATCTGCACCTGAAACCCAAACACCACTTTCTCCTGCATTACCCAAGAGCCATTCGGAAGATTGGTCCATTAAAAGAATTTTGGACTATGCGATTTGAGGCAAGACATAATTTCTTCAAACAGCTGGGCCATGTAGTTTGTCATTTTTAAAATATTTGCAAAACTATGGCATTCAGGAATCGAATGATGTTGTGCTACCGCTTACTGACAGAAAGTGTTTTCTCCAAAAACACAGAGTTCGAACCAGGACACCGCTCATTTCTTGCTGCAATTCAGGGAGAATTTGTGAAGGGTCTTGAAGAACCTCCATTTGCAGAGGTTTATGTTCCTGATTGGGTAGTTGTTAATGGTTCTCATGTGTTGTGAGTCACGGATGTGACGCAGTGCTCGTGCGACGCGAGATGTCAGCCACGCTTCTACGGGAAAATTCAAACGAGTTTTCAGGAGAAATTCCTTTGGATACTGGATGCCTGGCGTATAAATCACCAGAATGCCCCCATCGAGGAAAGGTCAGATACCGGAGGAATTCGAGGAGATAAAGCTCTCTATCCACTCCCTGTGCGGCGATGTGGCTGCGGTTAGAGCGCAGCAGGATCAGCTCCTGGGGCTACTGGAGGAGGTGAAACAACTACGCCTCCAGAACGCGGAAAAAGACCAGCGTATTGTGGATCTTGAGCGAAGAGTGGATGAGCTGGAACAATACTCCCGCATGAATGACGTGGTCATCACCGGGATAAAGATCAGGCCGCGCTCCTATGCGCGTGCGGTGGCCACGGACACCGGGGAGCCCAGCGACCAGGAAATACAGTCGGTGGAACAACAGGTTGCTTCCTACCTCCAGAACAGGGGGATAGATATGGACCTGGAGCACATTCGAGGCATGTCACCCACTGCCCACGAAGAACAGAGACCACCAGCGGTCATCATGAGGTTTACCAATCGGAAAAAGAAAATAGCACTTCTGAAGCAAGGACGCAAACTGAAAGGCACAAATGTTTTCATAAATGAACACTTGACAAAGAAAAATGCTGACAACTTGAAAAAACAAGGCAAGATTCAACAAACCTGGGTAACTAACTGTAAGATCTTCATCAAACTAAATGGGACACCGGAGGAAGCAAAAGTTTTGATGGTGAAGAGGATAGAAGATCTTGATAAGTATTGACATTGATGCAGCACCTGGTATCAAGTAGCTTGTGACTCCTTACACTAACAAATGCTAAACAAACCAAGAACACAGACTACATCAAGTGTTGATATGGACATGCTACAGAACATTCTACAACATCAACAAATCGAACTGGAGACGTGTGAGTATCAAGAGCACACCACAACAGAGCTTGATACTGAGATAGACCCTGACAATAACTTTTTCTCTTTGATTGCTAAAAACTGTAATTATCTTACCCAAGAACAATATGAAAACAGTGTAAAACCAGAAGATAATCTGTCAATAATACATTTTAACAGTCAAAGCATGTACACCAACTTTGAGTCTATCAAAGATTATTTGGAACACTTCGCTCATCCATTTAGCATTATTGCAATTACTGAAACCTGGTTTAATGACGATAAAGGTATTGCTTTTTGTCTTGATGGCTATGAATTAAGATATACTAACAGAATAAACAAAATAGGAGGGGGGGTTGCTTTGTACATCCACAAATCAGTTCAATTTAGTGTTTCAACTGATATGACCATAGCTGTGGATGGCTTATTCGAATGCATTACAGTGGAGATTCATAATGATAAAAAGACAAATATCTTCATGAGTTGTGTATACCGGGCACCTGGTTCAAGCATAGAAACTTTTAATGAGTGGATGGCTAAACTGTATTCTACTGTGAACCAAAAAAAACATATTTATCTGTGGTGATTTTAACATTGACTTGTTAAATCCAACCAAACTAAAAAACGTTGATGACTTCACTGACACAATGTATAGCTTGTCTCTGTACCCAACTATAACGAAACCGAGTAGAATTACGTCACAATCACATAGTGCCACAATCATTGACAACATCTTTACTAATATGATGGGAAATCAAATCATCAGTGGCCTATTCATATGTGATATCACTGATCACTTACCTGTTTTTACTTTGTATGACTGTAATCTCAAGAAAACTAAAGATACTATGGCAAAAATCTCTACATGAAAAATCACTGAGGACATGATCTGTGCTTTAAACAATAGTTTAGCGCTCCAGGATTGGACTTCAGTTTATAGAGAATCAAATGTGGACAGTGCTTATTGTAAATTTTTAGATATTTTCATTTCCCTGTACAATAAACATTGCCCTATGAAAGAATATACTATAAAGGAAAAACACAAAAAAAGTCCCTGGATTACGAAAGGAATAATTAATGCTTGTAAAAAGAAAAATAATCTCTATAAAGTGTTTATTAAAGCAAAAACAAAAGAAGCGGAACAAAGATGTAAGAAGTACAAAAATAAATTAACTGATATTATAAGAACAAGCAAACGGTTATATTATATAAAAAAAAACATATGAACATAAAAACAATATAAAAGGAACTTGGGATGTTTTGAATAGCCTAATCAAACAAGGATCCTCAAAGTTGATATATCCTGATCACTTTATTGACGCAAATGGTGAAGAATTTAATATGAGTAATGTAGTAAATAAGTTTAATACGTTTTTTGTAAATGTTGGCCCCAAGTTGGCTGCTGATATTCCAGACAATGGAGCCGTAAGATCAACTGTTGAACGAAATTCTTTTTCATTCTTCCTCTCAGCTACAAATGAGCAGGAAGTGACAAACATTGTCTGGGAATGTAAAAGCAAGTTCTCCACTGACTGTCATGATATCAGTATGACATTGATTAAAAAAGTTATATTGAATATTATAAAACCCTTAACGTACATTTGTAATTTGTCATTCCAGACTGGCTGCTTCCCAAGTAAAATGAAAATCACTAAAGTAATTCCAATTTTCAAACAGGATAACAAACACGATTTTACTAATTACAGACCAATCTCTCTCTTGCCTCAGTTTTCAAAAATTCTAGAGAAACTTTTCAGTTCTCGACTTGAAGGGTTTCTTGAGAAATATCATGTAATTAATGATGGCCAGCATGGCTTTAGGTCCAAAAGAACTACCTCGATGGCAATAACTGAAGCTGTTGAAGAAATTACTAATGCACTGGAGCAAAAAAAGTATGCAGTTGGTATCTTTATTGATCTAAGAAAAGCCTTTGATACTATTAATCAATCTTGTTAAATAAGATGGAACAATATGGAATTAGGGGACTGGCTGGAGATTGGTTAAAAAGTTATTTAACAGGGAGGTTACAGTTTGTAAAAATTGGTCAGTATTTATCAGATACTCTTGGCATAGTTTGTGGTGTCCCCCAGGGGTCAGTGTTGGGGCAGAAATTATTTAATGTGTATATAAATGATATTTTTACCATATCCAAAGTACTGAAACTCATACTATTTGCAGACGACACGAATATATTCTATAGTAGTGATGATTATAAGGAGCTCGTAAATACGGTAAACAGGGAACTAAATATAATTAAAAAATGGATGGACACAAACAAATTATCCTTGAATATATATAAAACTAAAATAATGATGTTCGGTAATCGTAGCAAAATGATTGAACAGAGAATAAGTATTGGTGATACCCAAATTGAAATTGTGAGTGAGAATACATTTTTGGGGGTAATAATCGACAGTAAATTGTCTTGGAAACCCCATGCCAGACACATTAAAAGAAAAATCTCCAAAAGCCTCTCAATTATAAACAAAGCAAAACTATACCTTGATAAAAATGCACTCTGTACCCTATACTGCACTTTGGTACTACCATACCTTATGTATAAGTGTGGGGAAATAATTACCAGAACACAATAAATCCTCTGATCATATTACAGAAAAGAGCTGTGAGGATCATTCATAAGGTGGGTTATTTAGAACATACTCATACGCTATTTATGCAGTCAAAATTGTTAAAACTTGATGATCTTGTAAAATATAATACTACAATAGTCCTGTATAAAGCATTTAACAATTTATTACCACTATGTAACACTCTGACTGTAAAATCCAGCCGAGTTACAAACTAAATAAGAACGCCTGTTCTATCTTCCTTTTTTTAAGATAGTTGAAATCAAAGCTCATAGAACATACTGCAAGTTCAATATCTCCTTCCGTGTATTACACATCAAACATACAAACAAACAATAATACCATATACCCCAACAATATAACTCGTTGAGTGCGAGTATGTGTGTGCATAAGTCCATAGGCAATGTCAATAGTCCCGCGTGTGGGTGTGTGTGCGTGCGTGTTAAGATCAGCCTCACCAGAAGGAAAGTCACAACAATGAGCGTGATCAAAGACGGGGATGACAGGCTTAAGTCCTCGAAAAGTAATCCTGGCAACGAGCCAATAGAAGTTCTCCACGGAGGAACGGCGACTCGGCGCTTCTAAGACAATCGATCCCCGGAAAATCCACATAAACCCCGGCCGGTTTTGTGAATGAGCAAACGCTTCTCCCGAACAGTCGTTTTCCGGTTCCTTATATGGCAAACTAAAAGTCTTTTCCTGTTTACCTGTGACAAACGCCCCCGTGACAAACCGTCATCACTGGTTCAAGCGCGCACAGAAATTGGGATGCAAAAACAGTACAATAGCAAGGCATTCAGAGTACAGAGTAAAGTAGAAAAAGTTAGGAAATTCCAGTGACTAAACATTAAATAATAGTCACTATCCTGATCTAAACTTTCCTCCTATGTGGCCACGCTACATAGTTTCCCCCCAGCCTTCGGCATAGGAGGAGATTGTCCGTACCAGCGCTTTAAATTGACCACATTCATAACATCTGTTTTAAGTGGATTGCCCCAACTCACTGTGTAATTTATTGGCCCCATCCTCTTTAAGATCTCAGCTGGACCCTCCCACTTGGGCGCTAGCTTGGCAGCAAATCTAGTGGCGGCAAACGAGAGAGGGTGAGTCCTAACCCAGACTAGATCTCCCGGCTTGAATTGCGCATCCTTCCGTCGGGCATTATAATATCTAGCTTGTCTGGATTGTTGTACCCCAACTCGTAGTTTTACCTCCTCTGCCATCTTGTTTTGACGTTCGACTAGAGTATAGGAAACTTGGTCAGGCGTGGGGGGTCTGAGGATCAACCTCTCCAGCGGTCCCTTAAGCTGACGACCCAACATTAACTCTGCCGGAGCTCTACCGGTGGTCTCTTGGTGAGCTGTATTGATGGCAAACCTTAGCTCCGGTAACCACTGATCCCACGTCTGATGATATTGTCCTACATAGGACGCAATCATGGTCTTTACTGTCCTGTTGACTCTTTCAGTCAGATTGGTTTGTGGATGATAGCTGGTAGTGAGTTTCTGGATGCTTCCCCAAGACCGGCATAGTTCCGCTAGCACCTTGGATGTAAATTGTGCTCCTCGGTCTGAGACCAGGTATTTAGGCACCCCCCATCGGGTAAATATTTCTTCTCTGAGTATTTTAACTACTTTCAGCGTCTTGCTATCTCGCAGGGGGAACAGCTCCACCCACTTTGTGAAATAGTCAACAATCACTAGAAGGTATGCGTTTCGTTTCTTACTCAGAGGAAATGGACCCATGAAATCCATCCCCAAAGTATGTCCGGGTTCATTAACCTGGGTGTGCTGTAGGAAGCCGCTTGGTCTTGTATTTTCATGTTTATATTTTTGACATATTTCACATCCTTTGACATACTGCCAAACATCCTTTCGGACGGACGCCCACCATGCTACTTCTAGAAGCCGCAGCAAGGTTTTTAGTCGGCCTAGATGTCCTCCCAGCGGGTTATCGTGGAAGTAGTGCAAGAAACCCGGTATCAGCTCCTGCGGCACCACCAACTGGAACCGCTCTCCATCACTCTTGATAGGTACGCGCCTATATACAACCCCCTGGTGTTCTACGAAGGTAATCCTTTGATCTTGCCGCTTACCAGTTTGGGGTTTCCCCAGTAGGAGAGCAATACTACTGTCACGGCTTTGGGCCTGCGAGATTTCTCCTAGAGTGTGAGGTATGTCGGATACATATCTGGGTGGAGTTATAGTCATACAGTGAGCACTGTCTCTTTCCAACGGCCCATAAACTCGAGACAAGGCATCTGGTCCCAAATTAAGACATCCTTTCCGATGATGCACTTGGAACGTAAACTGCTGCAATCTCAGAGTCCATCGAGTTAACCGTGAAGAGGTTTTTGGACAATTAAAGGCCCACGTTAAAGCGGCATGATCACTGTAAACATCAAATGGTCTTCCTTCCAGATAATGTCTCCATTTTTCCACTGCCCAGACCACCGCTAGACACTCTTTTTCTGATGTAGAATAGTTTACCTCTGGTCCTCTCAAGGTTCTTGAGGCATAAGCTATTACTCGCTCCCCTTCAGAGGTAAGCTGTGAGAGAATAGCCCCTAGGCCCACATCGCTGGCATCAGTGTGAACCTGGAATGGTTGATTGAGGTCTGGCTGCATTAAGACAGGTGGGTCTTGCAATTTCTGTTTGATAGTCTGCAGACTGGTTTGGCATTCTGGAGACCAGTCCCATTTAACTCCTTTCTTCTTTAGATGGTTCAGGGGAGCCGTGATGTCAGCGAAGCGGGGAATGAATTTGTGGTACCATCCAGCTAGTCCCAAGAAGCGTTGGAGGGCTTTAAGATCTTTGGGCGTGGGATAATCAGACACCGCCAGGGTCTTTTCAGGATCTACCTCCACCCCTTTCTCCGACACGATGTGTCCCAGGAATTTTAACTGTCGTTTAAAGAAGTGGCACTTCTTCATGTTGAGAGTAAGTGAAGCCTGATGAAGTCGGTGTAGAATGGCATTCAGATGTTGAACGGCTCTTTTATTGTCCGGGAATATATTATAATGTCATCGATATATACACAGCAAAATTGCCCTCTCAATTCTCCTAACACTTTTTCCATCAGCCTCTGGAAAGTGGCTGCAGCATTCCTGAGCCCATAAGGCATAGATCGAAATTGGAATAGCCCCTGTGGGGTGATGAAGGCCGTTTTCTTCT
The DNA here is from genome assembly GCA_030378365.1 of Hybognathus amarus. Taxonomy (NCBI): domain Eukaryota; kingdom Metazoa; phylum Chordata; class Actinopteri; order Cypriniformes; family Leuciscidae; genus Hybognathus; species Hybognathus amarus. Next base: position 68,949 of record JAQIUQ010001124.1, on the reverse strand, counting down.
TACTTTCCTCCTCCATTTCCACTTGCCAGTATCCTGATCGCAAATCCAATGTGGTGAACCATGAGGCGCCTTCCATGGATTCAAGGATGTCATGAATGAGAGGCATCGGATATGCGTCAGGTATGGTCTTACTATTCAACTTCCTATAATCGATGCAGAACCTGTAAGATCCATCCGATTTAGGGACCAGGACTACAGGAGACGACCATGGGGAGTGTGCTGATAACGCCAAGGTCTACGCGGTTCGATCCCGCGTACGGGCCACCACTATGTAACACTCTGACTGTAAAATCCAGCCGAGTTACAAACTAAATAAGAACGCCTGTTCTATCTTCCTTTTTTAAGATAGTTGAAATCAAAGCTCATAGAACATACTGCAAGTTCAATATCTCCTTCCGTGTATTACACATCAAACATACAAACAAACAATAATACCATATACCCCAACAATATAACTCGTTGAGTGCGAGTATGTGTGTGCATAAGTCCATAGGCAATGTCAATAGTCCCGCGTGTGGGTGTGTGTGCGTGCGTGTTAAGATCAGCCTCACCAGAAGGACAGTCACAACAATGAGCGTGATCAAAGACGGGGATGACAGGCTTAAGTCCTCGAAAAGTAATCCTGGCAACGAGCCAATCAGAAGTTCTCCACGGAGGAACGGCGACTCGGCGCTTCTAAGACAATCGATCCCGGAAAATCCACATAAACCCCGGCCGGTTTTGTGAATGAGCAAACGCTTCTCCCGAACAGTCGTTTTCCGGTTCCTTATATGGCAAACTAAAAGTCTTTTCCTGTTTACCTGTGACAAACGCCCCCGTGACAAACGTCATCACTGGTTCAGAGCGCGCACAGAAATTGGGATGCAAAAACAGTACAATAGCAAGGCATTCAGAGTACAGAGTAAAGTAGAAAAAGTTAGGAAATTCCAGTGACTAAACATTAAATAATAGTCACTATCCTGATCTAAACTTTCCTCCTATGTGGCCACGCTACAACCTAACTTACAAAGTTTTTTTCAAATCCCAGTGCGAGCTCATAACTTGAGAGGCTTTGGATATTTTTCGTACCAAGAGCCCAAACTACCCGTAAACATTATTGTGTGTCTGTATGCGGAGTGAAACTCTGGAACAAACTGGACTTGCAACAAAAGCAATGTCAAACGATCCATCAATTTAAATTGTCATATAAACATAGGGTCTGGTTAAAATACAGAGATGAGGATCTTTAAATACTGATGTTGTACTCTGTCTTATAATGTTAACAGGTGCTCAATGTTTCCTTACCACCGTTGGTATATTGTCCATTACCATTGTTGGTATATTGTCCATTACCATCATTGGTATATTGTTCATTACCATAGTTGGTATTGTTTATTCTTCTTAAATTGTTGGTAATGTTGTTATAATAAATTCTTGTTGCTGTGGTAACGCCACCATGATACAAAATATGTATGTAAACAATCCGTGACCGAAGTAATAATGAAGCTTAATGTATTAATCACCAAGTGGTGAACTGGGGTGGGATTAAATAAGTTTTCTTCTTCCCACTCCGTTTCAGGCAGAATTCGATTGTCAGTAAGAGGAAAGAAAAAAAAATAATTGAAAAATAATAATAATAATATATATATATATATATATATATATATATATATATAATAGATAGATAGATATGTTATGTTCTGTTTTTTTTTTTTTTTTTTTTTTTTCTTGTTTTCTATTGCACTGTATGATTTAACAAACATTTTGTCTGCCTTGTACTTTTTGTGCCATTGCCTGAAATAAAAAAAAAATAAAAATAAAAAAATAAAATAAAGTACAGACCAGGCATGAGCATTACAATGACACGCACAGAGGATGGAGTGCCTCAGTTTTGGCTGATAAAAGCTATTGTAACTATCGGCCTCAATGTTGATGTGAAACTTGTAAAAAAAATGGGACACTGTGGGATTTGACCGCCATTACTTTGCATATGCAGGGTCCCCTGGTGAAGCTCTCAGAGGCTGTCTCTGTGAACTCATTGCATGATTTTCAGCCCTTGCATGCAGTGAAATCATATAATGTGGACGATGACTTGTACTACATTCCCTTGCGCTACAGACATTTTTAAGGCTGTATTTTTTTTTCCTTTTACATGAAATAAGTTTTACAAGCTTTTACTTTTCCTCCCTTATCAGTACATCTTTATTAAATGCATGTTATGAATAGAAGCTTCTTGTACATCTAGAATTACACTTTACCATTAGTTAGATGTATATATTAGAACTTGAAGGTTTATTATTAGAATTTTAAAAGGCCAATTCTTGGTGTGGTGCACTAATCGACTGGAGGGGCATATGTTAGGTTGGTCATCTACAGGAGCTGTATTGTCCAATTATTAATATCTTTCTTATTTTTATTTTCATTTAGTTGGTTATGTAAAGTATACTGTAACTGCTCTTTTAAACCAAAATCTATTTTCTTCACATACAGACAGAAGAACACTTTGAAAACAATGCTAGTGAAACCGAGGTACCTACTGAAGTTCCTACTGTGACACTAACTATTGTGGAAAATTCAACCTCATTTGTATCGTATTTCCTTTTCCCTGATATTTAAAGGATTGGTTCATTTTTTTAAAAACTTTACAATTTACTCAACCCCATGTCATCCAAGATGTCCATGTCTTTCTTTCTTCAGTCGAAAAGAAATTAAGGTTTTTGATGAAAACATTCCAGGATTTTTCTCCATATAATGGACTTCAATGGAAACCAAACGGTTCAAGGTCCAAATGAGAGTTTCAGTGCAGCTTCAAAGGGCTTTAAACGATTCCAGACGATGATTAAGGGTCGTATCTCGTGAAACGATCGGTCATTTCAAAAATAAATAAAAAAGTTTAGGATATATAACCACAAATGCTCACCTTGCTCTGTTCTGTGATGCGTGTTTGTGACTCTCCTGTTCGAACTTGTTCATCAAATTGAACAAATCTTTTTTAGAGTCATTTGGTTAATTCAATGAACAAAAAAATGACTCGAAAGATTTCATTTCAAGAGTTTGAACAGGAGAGTCACGAACTCCCATCACAGAACAGAGCAAGTTGACATTTGTGCTTAAAAAACTTAAACTTTTTTATTTATTTATTAAATGAGGGATCGATTTCGCTTCTGGGTCTGGTGTCGTTTAAAGCCCTTTGAACCTGCACTGAAACTCTCATTTGGACCTTGAAACAGTTGGGGTCCATTGTCCATTATATGGAGAAAATCCTGGAATGTTTTCATCAAAAACATAAATTTCTTTTCGACTGAAGACAGAAAACATGGTCATCTTGGATGACATGGGGTGACTAAATTATCAGCAAAAGTTTTTGGTAACACTTTCATTTTACGAACCCGCAAACAACTGTGTAAGTATACTGAAATTACGGTGTACGTTTCTGTAATTATAGTGTACTTCCGTGTAGGTATAAGGGAACAATATGTTAAGTTTTGGGTATTAAAGGGGTAACAAGCACAACTTTAATTTACAGCCCGCAGGAGTTACACTTACCCTGTAACAGAACAAGAAAAAAAATGTTTTACACAGTATATTTGCCCTGACATTAAAGTGTCATTGTAATTCAATGGGATAAGGTAAGTACTTTTAAAATTATCAAATGGTACGGTCTTAAATTAAAATCATAGCAAAAACAAATTATTTTGACTTAACATTAAGTAATCTAGAAAGAAATGCCAATACATTTAATTTTATCATAGTATATATATATATATATATATATATATATATATATATATATATATACGTATATATATATATATATATATATATATATATATATATATATATATATATATATATATATATATATATATATATATATATATATATGAATATATATAATTTAAACAATTGAAACTTTTTTATTGAAACAATTTCTTACCTTTAGGAAATACATAAAAAATTGCAACAATAACTTTTGAATGCAATTTCTAATTGACTGTAAATAAAGCATTGTTAATATACTTAAGTTGTGAGTTATTTATTTACATTATATATATATATATATATATATATATATATATATATATATATATATATATATATATATATATATATTATACATATTTATATTACAATTATATTTTATAGAATTGTAATATTATATATATATATATATATATATATATATATATATATATATATATATATATATATATATATATATATATATATATATATATATATATATATATATATATATACTAGGCGCATGCTCTGCTGCGACGAACACACAGTCAGTCAATGTTCCATGGCGGCGTCACGTCTCTGTCTACTGTCGGTTTGTTTGTACCAGTATGTTTAGTGTTTGTCTTGAGAAGTTCTTACTCAGCGTCTGGGTCTTTATCCACCCATTGTTTTACTGATTGTCAAGAATGAGGGACTTACACACACTCATCGTGATCGCGCTCATAACATCATGGATTGTACACAACAACAACCTGGCGCTGGCATTACTAACCAGTGACCAGAGACCACTCACCTACAGCCGGGCGGATCTCCTTCAGCTCCAATCCTCTGCACTCTGCCAGCAAAAACCACCAGTTGCACTCCCACCGGAGATCAAACCAAGGCAAAGAGGCAGACGGAGGAGGGTGAGAACTAGACTCCGAAAGCGTCCCTTCAGGCCCCCCCTCCCTTCCATCATACTCAGCGGACGTTCGTTCGCTCAGGAACAAAATGGATCTGCTGCATGCCAAGTCCTCCATGGAGAGGGGGTTACAGGGATGCTTGCATCATCGCGCTCACCGAAACCTGGCTGGATGAGGAGGTCCCGGAGTCCGAGGTCAGCCTTGATCATTTCACCATCCTAAGAGCTGACAGGACCCATCAGTCAGGTAAAGCGAGAGGTGGTGGGATCTGCATCTATGTCAACAACAGATGGTGTGATAACATCAAGATACACAACCAAGATCTGCACACCAGATGTGGAGATGATGACGTTGAGCCTGCGTCCCTTCCACCTACCGAGAGAATTCCAGACGGTGGTTGTCACTTGTGTTTACATCTGGCTGAGCGCCAACGCTAGGGTAGCAGCAGAGATAGTAGCCGACAACGCTAACAACATGCTAGCCGCCTACCCCGGAGGCTCCGGCGTTTATCCTGGGTGATTTTAACAACTGCAGACTCAACGATGTCCTGCCATCCTTCCACCAGTTCGTGGATGTTCCAACAAGGAAGGAGAACACTCTAGACTTGTGCTACGGCAATGTTGCTGATGCCTTTACCGCACGTGCCTTCCCGCCACTCGGTTTCTCTGATCAACAACGTCATCTTCCTCCTCCCGCAGTACAAACCGAAACTGAAACGGATCAAACCAACAACCCACAGCGTCACCCTCTGGTTGGAGGACGCCATTGAGCAATTACAGGGCTCTCTAGCCTGCACAGACTGGGGTATTTTTCAGGGCACACTAGACGAGAGGGTATCCACCATCACTGACTACATCAAGTTCTGTATCCATACCACCATCCCCACCAGAACTGTCAAAAGATACCCCAACTCCAAACCCTGGATTACCACCCACATAAAACATGCACTTAAAGAAAAACGGACAGCATTCAGGAATAAGGACTGGGCCACTCTCAAAATACTCAACAGACAAATAAAGAATGACATCATCAGAGCTAAAATGCAATATAAAAATAAACTGGAGCAGGAGTTTAGCAACATGAACACAAAACAAGCATTCCAGAGAATCAAGAAACTTACAGGTCAAGAACATAACCACCATCACCAACCAAGTTTGGACCCTCTTCATCTTGCAAACACCCTGAACAGTTTCTTCAACCGGTTCGACACCCATGACCACACCTCCACCTGTGAGGAACTCCTCAGAACCCTTCCCTCCCATGAACCTCTCCACTCGCCTATCACAGTGGAGGATGTGCAGCAGCAGCTGGCAAGGTGCAAAGTTTGCAAGGCACCTGGGCCAGACGACATCCCGGCAAAGGTGCTGAAGTGCTGCGCAATGGAGCTCTCTCCCATCTTCCACTCCATCTTCTTGGAATCCTACAGGACAGCAACAATACCCACCCTCTGGAAAACATCAATCATTACACCAGTACCCAAGAAACCACGCCCCTCAGAGCCCAACCACTTCCGTCCGGTCGCACTCACACCAATAATCATGAAATGCATGGAGAAAATAATACTACAACTCATCTTACCTGCTGTCAGCACACAACTAGACCCATACCAATTTGCATACCGGCTGAAAGGGGGACAGAGGACGCAGTGGCATGCCTTCTCCACTCCCTCCTTCACCATCTCCAGACTCCCCATAACTTTGCCTCAGCTCTGTTTGTTGACTTCAGCTTCGCATTCAATGCAATCCATCATCACCAACACTGGAACCCCCCAAGGTTGTGTACTTAGTCCCTTCCTGTACACACTTTACACAAATGACTGCCAGTGTAGCATGCCCCCCGATCAAGGATGAGACTTTTACTGATGGTTTTATGATGTTTAATCCTTATGAACTTTAATCCGTTCACCATATCACCAACGTAAGAGCTGTAATGTATACAGAACATGTACTAATCAGCTAACATTGTTCACATTTACATGCTGTATTACATTTGTGCAAAAACTGGCATATAAACAGACAAAACGATCTTGTCTCAATATATCTAAACATACCTTTTGCCTCTTCGGAGGGCTGCAAGTATTAACTCGACGTTTACCATGGCTCTGTATCAAAATTATTGCCGTATAACAAGCTGGATGCTATAACTGCACTAGACAGGGAGAGCGCGCGCTTATCAAAAGCAAAACAAAGCGCGTAGCTTAAGACCGGAAGTTAACCCTTTCAGCACAAAAATTTCAAAATAAAAGTCAATCACCTTTTCTGTAACAAAATAAACTTATTGTTATATACAGCCAGAGTTCAATACCCAACACCACTTACTACAAATATGCAGATGACACAGCCATAGCAGACTACTCACAGACAACAGTTCCATTACAGCCTACTGCCAGTCCATCACAGATTTTGCACTGTGGTGCTCTGATAACTACCTCCAACTCAATATTGACAAGACAAAAGAACTGGTCATTCATGCATCAAAATCACCCCCTGGACTCACTCACATCACCATACATGGCCAACCAGTTGCACAGGTCAGCACTTTCAAATATCTTGGTCTCACCATGGACAATAAGCTTAACTTCAATGAACATGTCACCATTACACAGAAACATGCACAACAGAGACTGTATGCAATACGCAGATTAAGATCACTGCATGTTGCCCCTCATCTTCTTCTGCTACTATACAAAAGCATCATCCAACCTCTTCTACTCTACTGCTCCCCCTGTTTCTTCAACATACTAAATGTCACCAGCAAGAACAAACTCATTAAAATCTCACACTTAGCATCCAAGATAACACAGCTTCCCACCCCCAGCCTCACTGATGCAAATGACACAGCCAGCACACGCCTTGCACGCACCATAGTAAGTGGCCCTGATCATCCCCTGAACCGGTTCTTCACCCTACTCCCATCTGGCCGCAGATACAGAGCCCTGGACTGGAAAAGAGCGCACTTTAAGAAAAGTTTTATACCCTCAGCAATCACTGCACTTAACAAACTCTGGTGACATGTTTGTTTTTGTTATATGTCAGGGTTGGGTATCGAAATTGGAGTATCAATTGGAACCGAAACTAACTTTTTGTTTTTAATGGAATCGTTCAAAAGTTAAAATTTCGATTCCTAAGTTTCGAATATTCACAGTCCGCGACTCGGAAGAAGAAACCACTGAACAACACCAACGAAGAAGCGTCTACCGGAAGTGTTGGCATAACTGCAGTCGAACATGAGTAGCTTACGTTGGATCGGTCCAAAGTGTGGCTTCACTTTTCTAAAAATAACGAAATCTCTGCAAAATGCAAAATTTGTGACAAAAAGAAGTATTTGTGACAGAAGGAGTATTTCCTTCTGAAAGACCATTGGTTAGCAAGGTTAGCTAAACTTCTTTGACCCTGTCTCTTAAAAGAAATCGGAATCGAGAATCGTTAGGAACCGAAATCGAAACAAGGAATCGGAATCAGAATCAGAATCGTTAAATTACGAACGATACCCAACCCTAGTTATATGTTATATGCATGAGGCTGTGTACATCCTGTATGGAATGTAACAATGACATGAAAAAAGAATATCCTTATAGGACAATAAAGACTCTATAATAATAATATTTTTTTAGTAATTATAATAATACTAGGTTGATTAAATCATTTTTGCCAAATAACCCAACAGATTCATTATTTGTAACTGGGTAAAACTAGTTACCTAATTTATTGGGTTAAAATAACCCAACAATAGGTCGGTGTCTATATCAACCCACCATTGGGTTAGCTGTTGGGTTGTTTTTAACAAAAATTTTTTTAGTGAGTTGCATTACTTTGTGCATGTAGTTACCTGCAAGAGATTTACATTTTACAGTGAATGTGATTGTTAGTAATATGTTAGGAAATACCTGTGAAATAATAGTGTTTATCTGTTAAACGTTTTTGGCCCTGTATGTAAAATAGGATATTTTAAAGTTTTGCTTTGGCAGCCGTAGGTGAGTCATTTACTGGTTTTGTACTTTTTTCTTTTTTTACAGTGTAGATAAGGCTCAGGCATGGCTCAGGTTTGGGGTTTCTAGTTTACTTGAGAATCGGTGCCAACACTAAAACCTATTCCGGCCCAGTGCAGGGCCAGTTATGGGTTAGTAATTGTCTGAGACTCGGACCAGTTATGGCCCATGTGTGGCCCTTATAATTAATCTAGATCTTTGCCATTACAGGGTTTTGAGGCATGTGGGCCGTGGGAAAAGGGGCTGTGTGGACCGGAGCTGGGCCTGTAAAAAATTGCCATGTGATTTCAGATGTAGTCTACATGTAATGTGGATTTGATAGAGAATGAATGGGGAAAAGTCACGTGAGAGGAGGCTGTTTCTGAAAGGAACTGAAATCTGATCATTAAAAATAATATTTCTAACTTCAATTCACAAATAAAATATACGCAAAATGTAATTTTAATTGTGCAGATATGTTTTTTCTTTTTACCTGAAAAATGTATCCGCGTTAGATAAAACTGGAACATGAATTTACATTTGATTAAAGAAACTGAGGACACTGCCTATTGTTTTCAAACCACTGATTTATACATGTCAACCAATGTGCACCTGGCAGTGAGTAATTCTGCATAGAAGCGTTCATCTCAAGAGAGCCTTTTATCACTACATCAAGTGCCTGCTGTTCTATTCAGATGCTGATGAAGGCCACACCTTCAGTAAACTATAATAATCTGGTATAGTTAAGGGCATAAGCATTGAAGTATGTAACATACATGACAATAATAAAAGAAATGCCTGAGCTGTGGAGGCACTTTAAAGCGATTTAAAGCCACCATTCAGATGTACTGATTGAGAAGGTAGACCTCTGTCGATCTGTCTAAATTCATCGAGTGAATGTAATTGTGTGCTATAACCCTGTTCAGGCCTGAGGCATGCTGGGACCATACTTAGGGATAACCAGGTAAAGAAAATGGATTGATGGACAAACAAATTCACTGAAGGACTCATATTTCGGATTCTATAAATACAACAACAAACAGCGAGCCACATAATTATGATTTCACACACGCCCACATTCCTGCAACCTGATTAAAATGTGCCGTGGTGTAAATGGATATTTTCCCGCAGAAGGGATTAACACTGCACTACATCTAATGGGTACCAATTATGAATATACACTGATTATTCTGAAAGCACATCAAGTGCTCTTACAGTGAAATATTACATTTGATTGTTTACTTGATAATTGTAGCCAGAAATACATTTTTATATCACTGATTTCAGACCGAAGAAAATTGGTTTACTCAAATAGGGTGTGTATATGGATTTGATGGATTTGCATATGTCGGGTTTGATACTGTCTGAAACTGTGTTACAGAAGTTTTGCAGGACGCAGAGACAGGATTATTTGGTTGTTCCAGATGGCTCGATTTGCTGTCCTTTACTTTTTTGTAATTTTGCCCTTTTCATTTTCTTTGCAATATTCAGGGACCGGTTTCTTACACACTTTCGCTTCTTGTTGTCATGGGAATGGTAGGGTGATGACTTTGTGTTTTGAGAACAACAACAGAAGTTGAGAGTGTGAACATAGTTAAATACCTGATAAGAAAAATGGGTAAACGCTTCCTTTTACAGTCCAGTTACCATGTAAATACTATGTACTTATTTTAGTAACTACAATTACTGGGTAATAACTAGTACTAACCCTGAACCTACCCCTAAACCTACCCCTGTTCCATGTACTTACCTTATATTAGCAGTACTTTCTAGGTAAGTACACTGTAAGTACTGTACTGTAAAAGGAAGCGTCACCGAAAAATGTTAAGATCCTCTCCCAGTGAACACACAAATACACTTATAAAACTATAACACACTCTAAAGCTGGATTTATAACAATACATACAGACAGCAAGAGCACAATATACGATGAAGCATATTCATAAAATATACTAGAATGAAAGTTATATTAGCCTATAAACTGGCCCAGTGAAATCCCTCTTTCAGAGACACTTGGAAATGAATAGATATTAACATTAATCACTTTGCACTCTCAGGCAGAAATGTCAATTATCGATTAACCTCAAGACTTACAGAGATAAAATTGATAGGTTAAGCTTATTAATCTCTGTTTGGACACTTTTTAGGGCCCGAGCACTAACTGTGCGAGGCCCTATTGAAACTGTTGGGATTATTATTATTTATTTATTTTTTCCTGCAAAGTAAGCGCCATTTTCGAGGATTGACTTCAAATTTCTGCTGTGCCTTGTAAAGGCACTGATGATGTAAAGTTGTGCTATCTGCGCGTTTTGGTCGATGGGCGTGTCCGTGGCGTCGATGATTCGCCATGAAACAGGAAGTTGTAGTAACTTGGCTGTAAATGCCCAGAGCTGCATGAAATTTTACACATTTGACAGGAGTCCCGCCCTGAACACATGTACATGCCAAAATTAGCCCACAGTCATAGCGGCACCTGCTGGCAACAGGAAGTGAACTTTAAAGAAGCAGCCCCCGCCGCATGTTTGACCGACACGTACGAAATTTCTGTGGTACATCTACCATGTCCAGACGCACAGAAAAGTCTCTTAGAGCGATGCCCTAAACTCAACAGGAAGTCGGCCATTGCTAATTTTACCACCATTTTTGGATGATTTCCTCATTACGTATTTTATTCTCCTCCACCTAGGGATTTAGTCAGATCGACTTCACATTTCTGCAGTGCCTTCTAAAGGCATTGACCATAAAAAGTTGTGCTATCTGCGCGTTTTCGTCGATGGGCGTGTCCGTGGCGTCGATGATTCGCCATGAAACAGGAAGTTGTAGTAACTTGGCTGTAAATGCCCAGATCTGCACAAAATTTTACACATTTTGACGAGTCCCACCCTGAACAAATCTACATGCCGACATTCACCCACAGTTATAGCGCCACCTGCTGGCAACAGGAAGTGACCTTTAACGAAGGAGCGTAGCAAATTCACAGCCGCACCGGCTGAGCTGCAGAATATGCAACGCGGCCGCCTCACACCCCGACGCGCTACAGGTGCTACCCCGCCCATCGCTGCTTGCAGCTTTAATTTTTACATTGTTTTTCATATTAACTTTCTTTCTGTTCTGCACCTAAAAATTCATTTACTCCATTCACTCCCTGTGCCAATGCATCAATGAAATTAACAGTTGGGATGTGCCAACATTTTCTTCAGTTAAACAAAGACCAAACTGAAGTCATTGCGTTTGGAAACAAAGATCAAGTTCTCAAGGTGAACGCACACCTTCAGTCTAGGGGTCAAACAATTAAAAATCAACTAAGAATCTTGGTGTGTCAGGATCAGACCTTAATTTCAGTAGTCATGTAAAAGCATACTTTCATCTCAAAGATATTGCAAGAATAAGATGCTTTGTTCCATTCAAGACTTGACTGCAGGGAGGACTATTGTAATGGACTCCTCACTGGCCTTCCCAAAAAGTCATTAAGACAGTTGCAGCTCATGCAGAACCAGAACACATCTCACCAGTCCTCAGGTCTTTACACTGGCTCCCAGTTACATTTGGGATTGATTTTAAAGGGGTGGTAAAATGCCTTTTCACAAGATGTAAAATACATCTCTGCTGTCCCCAGAGTGTGTGTGTGTGTGAAGTTTTAGCTCAAAATACCCCACAGATATATTTATATAGCATGTTAAAGTTGTCACTTTTTGGGGGTTAGCAAAAACGCACCGTTATGTGTCTGTCTCTTTAAATGCAAATGAGCTGCAGCTCCCGACACTGTGGGCGGAGCTTCAATACTCAGATTACCTCACGCAGACATGCTAAAACATCAGAAACTGTTCTGCCTTTTGTGTTTAAATGGGAGTCTGACAACTTAGAAGAAGTGACAACACGTAAATGCTGAACGGTTAGTTGATGGATTTACGTTGCTGATGTGGAGTGGGGGCGGGGTTTATTTAAATGTTAGGGTTAGTGATGTCACCAACCTGGGAGGAAGCTTGTGTAGTCCCGACCAGCCGTTTGCCAAATATCTCCCTTTGCTTTGAACTTTGAGCGTTGCAACTTTGCAGATGTTGTTTATGCTCAAACAGCAACACTAAACAAAATATAGTATAAAAATGTGCTAATAGAAACAGGTGAAGAGCCTGGCCACATCCAGCCACTACTCGCAGTTGCAAGTTGTTGACATTTCTTGAATTTGAAGTGAGATGACAAAAAAGACAGATGTGTTGTTCAAATGGACACATTAAACATACAATTAAAATTTGATGCAAATCTGATGTAAATGTAGTTTTTAATAATTCATATAATTTTATTGTTGGAATTAACTGTGGATGTTACTAACTATACTATTTCCTGAAACAGATGATAAAAAACAGAGATTTATAATATAATGATATTGCCTATTTAAAGGAGTAGTTCACTTTTAAACAAACTTTTGCTGATAATTTACTCACCCCATGTCATCCAAGATGTCCATGTCTTTCTTTCTTCAGTCGAAAAGAAATTAAGGTTATTGATGAAAACATTCCAGGACTTTTCTCCATATAATGGACTTCAATGGGGTCCAAACGGTTCAAGGTCCAAAAGAGAGTTTCAGTGCAGCTTCAAAGGGCTTTAAACGACAACAGACAATGAATAAGGGTCTTATCTAGCAAAACATCTTCTGGACATCTTCTTGGATGACATGGGGTTGAGTAAATTATCATCAAAAGTTTACTACTCCTTTAATAATTTTCATTTAATGAAGCATGGGAGGAATTTCCTACTATTTTTTTTATTCTGAAAGACTTCTGACTAAATGTCATGTTATAGTTGCTTCTCCAAAAAACAAAAACTCCCACCAGAGTGTGTGCCAACTCTAAGTAACACAAGCCAGTTGCCAAGTAATACATACTGTTGCTAAGTAATCGAGTTCCACAGATTGGGTCTGATGAGCTTCTAAAGCCCACAGCATCCTCATTAGCGGTGGCTGGAGAAATAATCAGGCCCACGAGGGACACTAGTGAAGGAACATTACCTTTCAGACTCACAAAGCTTCAAGGTTTACCTTTAGAAAGAAATCATCATCTGAATGAAGTGGCGCACTACAAAGGCTCCCACGATCCCTGTTCCTGACAGAGGGATGAAACAGATCCTCAGATGCCTGTCGTTTGACATTTTAAAAATATATAATAAACATGTCTGTGGTTGTTTGTTGTTTTTGTTTATTGACTTTTAACGCCATGTCACCAACAAGCAGTTGGTCAGCTGTTGTTCATATGATATACACACCTGTACTGTACTGTACACAAATACTGACAGGGTTATCCCACTTTTGACCTATAAACTTGACATTTCCATTCATTCATGACACCAAGGGGAAAAACCCCTTCACGATTACACTCACAACAAGCAATAACTAGAATGGAATATTCATGAATTGCGATTTGATTAATTTCCATGATTTTATTCACCTCCAGAAATGGAAAGCACAATAAAAAAAAATAAAATAAAAAAAACAATCACATAAAAATCATGTACTGTATTTCCACAAAGTCTCAGATTGGAACATGCTGAATAACCACCTTAATTGCTTTTTTTCCACGCGATATATCGGCCACCATATCGGTATCGGATAAAATATGTTCCTTTTTATTGGTATTTATAATGATATCGTATACATCTTAAAGCTGATAAATAATGAATTAACTTATTTCATCCATGGAATATGGAATTTGATTCTCTATACGCAAGTATGTTGTACAACGACTTGTTTGAATTGTTTAGGCAGTTTATTTATTTTTAAGGCAGTTTTTTTTTGTTTATACAAAAGTTTTACTTTAGAAAAGTTAAAACTTTTAAACTGTACTGCATATGTTTGATTTATGTTAAAGTGCTTGGGACATGGCTTTCAATGGTGAGACTTTTGTTTTTTTTGTAATCAGGCTCTCAAAAACTCTATAAAAATTTGGATTTAGAGTTATCGGCCAATATATCGGTTATCGGCTTTCAAATATAAAGTATTGTCGGTTATCGTCTAGGGCAAAATTTTCATAATCGGTGCAACCCTAGAAAAAAAGAAGAAAAAAGAATAGCTGAACAATCAATAACAAAATTAAATAGAAATGTTAAAGTGTAAACTGGATCACAAAGCCATGAAAAAACATAACAAATACAGCACACAAAATATAACATTCAAAGGCATTAAACAGAAGATTGCACATTTTCACCAAATATAGCAGCACCTGACTGGTATGTACTGAACAAACTTCTAATAAATTCTAAACCCTATAAAAAACATTGTGCAATTAAAAGTAGTTTTTCTCATCTGTACAATCTTTTACAGCTAAAACATCCTGCAGTTTTAAGAAAGACCAAATATATCACAGCCCGATAAGATTGTACCGTACGAATTACAAAAGACGCTTTAGGGTTAAAAGAGGTCCTCCACTACACCACGGAGCGATGGTCCCCGCACACGTAAACGGCGCTGGGGCGGATCCGTCTCCTCGTGTGGCCGGGCAGCTGCGGCAGGAACTTGAAGTACTTGGGCATCAGGTCAAGGCAGGCGTCGCGAAACTTTTTGATACGCCAGTAGTAGATCAGAGGATTCAGAGCTGATTTGAGGTAGCAAATCCACAGCAGCCATGTGCTGATCTCAAAGAAGTTCTGCCTGTAGTAGAAGGGGCGACTGAAGGTGGACAGCAGGCTGTAGGTGGCGAACGGAGCCCAGCATGCGGTGAACACCGAGAACAGAATGAGGATGGTGGTGAAGGCACGTGTTTTGAAGCTCATGTCAACGTTCATCTGAAAGGGTTTTTGGAGGCTCATCAGACCCAGTTTGCTGGCCTGGCTGAGGCACACCGAGTCCGTGTGGGAGTGGATGCGGAGCGCGTTGTGGCGGAGTGTGCTCAAGATGCCCATGAACGTGTACAGCATCACCAGGAACGGTACGAAGAAGAACAGCAGCATTATCAGCATCATGTAGGCATGGTAGCCCCGGTCCGCCGTGTACCCGAAAACACACTGAGGTGCTCTGGGGGGAATGTCCAGGGCCGGATGGCCGACGGAAAGAGGGAAAGAGAAGCAGAAAGACAGAGACCACGAGACTGCGATTAACACTTGGCCCTGCGCGGACTTAGCTTGTCCTGCTTTTGCACGATGATCAGGAAACGGTCCACGCTGATGATCAGCAAGATCGCTACTCCCTCCATCACGAACATCCAGAAGAACATGGCTGACACGCGGCAAAACACCTCTCCGAAGATCCAGTGCGTGGTCACCGTTGTGACCAGGGCAAAAGGCATGTTAAGGACCGCTAGCATCATGTCGGCGAAGGCGAGGCTGGCCAGTAAGATGTTAATAGCGGAGCGCATGGCGGCTCTCTGGTAAACCATGGCGCAGACCACCATGTTTCCGAGGAAGGCCAGCAGCAGCACGCAGATGATGACCGACCCGAAGAACACTTGAAGGGGCAGGTTCAAGCCCTGAACCGGGTCCGCCCCGACAGCCGAAGGCGTTACGTATTCCGATAGAGTCCGGAGCTCCATCGAGCTGTTGGCTTTAGCGGAGGAGGTCTCCATGGCTCTTGTACCCGCTGGCTGGGTCAGCGCCCTCGGTGGGGGGCAGGGTGGCGCTGGGCGGCCCTGAAGCCACAGGCAGACTAGTGGAGGAATAAAACATTCTTCTTTTTGCAGTTACATGGTAAAGAGAGCAAGCTCAGCCTATTGGACAGTTCGCTAGCACACATCTCAGCATGGAGGCAGAGCCTGGGGAAGAAGAGAAAATGAGTTAGCTGTGCAAGATTCACAATGTCACAAACAAACTAACATGCAACACAATTAGGGATGCACCGATATGACAATTTTGGCGGATACCGATAACCGATAATTCCTTATATTTGAAAGCCGATAACCGATATTTTGGCCAATGAATCTAAATCCAAATTTTTTGACAATTTTTGATTTTCCTCATTAAAAGCCAAGATAAAAACACAATTATGATGTTCTTATTTTAATGTTGTGTAGCCGATATGACAGACTTGCGCTGCACAATTAACTGGATTTTCCTTTTTTAAAGTGATTTCAATCGTATTTCAAGCTATTTAAAAGCATCATGTTGAAGAGTGCACATCTAAAGTGACTTAGCTCAAGGAAATAATACATTATTTATCGGCTTTTAGATATCGGCTAAATGTTCTTGTTGGGCCGATAACGAATAACATTAAAAATGATCATATATCGGCTGATACCGATAATGTGACCGATATTTCGTGCATCCCTAAACACAATACAGAGTCATTACAGAGTCATAG
This sequence comes from Hybognathus amarus, assembly GCA_030378365.1. NCBI lineage: Eukaryota > Metazoa > Chordata > Actinopteri > Cypriniformes > Leuciscidae > Hybognathus > Hybognathus amarus. The sequence goes on along the minus strand of JAQIUQ010001124.1, from coordinate 52,076 downwards.
TAAAGAGATGCTGCCAGATTTAGAGTAGGTTTATTGTGAAATAGTTATACACCATCACACTATCCACATGGTTTCCAGTCGCTTTATGGCTGACACCGGTTTACACCAGATGTGAGCGTTGCGTTAAAAGCAAATATAATTCATTATAATCACCGACACTGTCTACACTGGAGTGTACAGATGTGAGTTTGGTTTCTGACGCACTCCACAGATCGGAGTCTGTCAACAACAGGGCAAACAAAAGTGTTTATGTAGCTTGTTTGAGACAGTACAGATTCCACAGCTTTAGCAACAAATGGATGGTTTATTTTTCATTTCATCCCAGAGCGCATCAGAGGATTATATGCTTGGATCTGACAGCAGCAAACCCCAATGTTAACAATAACACTTTCAAAATTATGTGTATATGAAGATTTGATATGGATAATTTTTTTAATGTAATACTTTTTAAAAAATCTGTCATTAATGCCATGTCATCTACATTTAGCATTATTAATTAGCATTTCATGATAAACACTTTTATAACCCTAGTTTTAGGGTTAGTTCACATCAATAGTCTCATGTCATTCCAAAGCCATAAGACTTAAATAGTCTTTGCAAAACAAATAGATATTTTTAATTACATCAGAGATATTTCAGAGTCTTCATTCATTGAAAGTCTATTCATTCAAAACTCTAACGGTTCAAAACATGTTCAAAATTAATAAGAAACCCATATGAATAGAGAGATTTAAAGTTTTCGGAAAAGACACAATCACTTTATATTATTTAATTCAGGCTTTTGTTCAAATAAACTTTGATCAATTTCCATACATAAAGTACTGAAATATGGTAAACGGAAGCCGTTTACAAATACAAGAACAAACCTCATTGGTTCTCGCAGAAGCTCAAACGCGCTGCTTAACACGTAGAATGAACCCCATTGGTTCAACGCGCTGCGTAACACGAGAATGAACCCCATTGGTTCAAACGCGCTGCGTAACACGAGAATGAACCCCATTGGTTCAAACGCGCTGCGTAACACGAGAATGAACCCCATTGGTTCAAACGCGCTGCGTAACATCGAGGATGAACCCCATTGGTTCAAACGCTGCTGCGTAACACGAGGATGAACCCCATTGGTTCAAACGCTGCTGCGTAACACGAGAATGAACCCCATTGGTTCAAACGCTGCTGCGTAACATCGAGAATGAACCCCATTGGTTCAAATGCTGCTGCGTAACATCAGAATGAACCCCATTGGTTCAAACTGCTGCTGCGAACACGAGAATGAACCCCATTGGTTCAAATGGCTGGCTGCTGTCAACATTAGAATGAACCCCATTGGTTCAAACGCGCTGCTGTAACATGAGAATGAACCCCATTGGTTCAAATCGCTGCCTGCTGGTCACATGCGTAGAATGAACCCCATTGGTTCAAAATTGCTGCTGCGTAATATTAGAATGAACCTCATTGGTTCAAACGCTGCTGCTGTAACATTAGAATGAACCTCATTGGTTCAAACGCTGCTGCGTAACACGAGAATGAACCTCATTGGTTCAAATGCGCTGCCTGTCAACATCGAGAATGAACCTCATTGGTTCAAACGCGCTGCGTAACATCGAGAATGAACCTCATTGGTTCAAACGCGCTGCGTAACACGAGAATGAACCTCATTGGTTCAAATGGTGCTGTCGTAACACGAGAATGGACCTCATTGGTTCAAACGTGCGGCATAACACGAGAATACACCTCATTGGTTCTTGCACGTCAAGCAAGCATGTTTGAGGTATGGTGCCCCAGAAGGGAAATGGTGATGAATTCTTCGTGAGTGAAAGGAAAGTTTGCTGATAAATGCAAAAATTTTGCAAGAGAACACATTTGTAGTTGTGTGCAAAACCATGGTGGACATTATCAAGTGCAGTCTTTTAAATCTCTTAATACATCGCAATGAGTGTACAAACCGATGAACACGGTACACTCAACTGTCTTTATGTACAGCTGCACTACTTCCTGAACTTCAGCCAGCTCCTTGTTTCCTGTCTGCCATTATTGGACAAACTCGATTAATTCAGGTGTGTCTGATTATTGTTGCCGTGACTACTGATGAGTTAGTTCATGCATTTATGACCTCGAGACTAGATTACTGTAATGCTTTATTAGCCGGTTGTCCTGCATCCTCAATAAACAAGCTACAGTTAGTCCAAAATGCAGCCGCTAGAGTTCTTACTAGGTCAAGAAAATACGATCATATAACACCGATTTTATCATCTCTACACTGGTTACCTATTAAGTTCCGCATCAACTACAAAATACTACTACTAACCTATAAAGCCCTAAATGGTTTAGCTCCAATGTACTTAACGGACCTTCTTTCGCCATACAATCCACCGCGTTCTTTAAGATCACTAAATTCAAGGCTTCTGGTCATTCCTCAGGATATCTAAGTACACTAAAGGAGGGAGGGCGTTCTCGCATTTAGCTCCAAAACTCTGGAATAGCCTTCCCGATACGGTTCGAGGCTCTGACTCGCTGACACAGTTTAAAACTAGACTAAAAACGCATCTCTTCAGTCAAGCATTCACATAATGCTTACCTTTTAGTCCTCTGTTATGCCATACAGAACCGTTTGCCGCTGAAACTGCTTAACGCACCAGCGGGGCTCGACAGCCTTTTAGACAAACGGTTCGACACGTTCGGCACGTATGGTTGGCTTGCGGAGAGTTTGTGAGATAGTGATTTTCTAACACCGACTCCTGTATAATGGAAATCATTCTGAACATCAGCTATGCTAATTATTTCCCATCTGCCTTTCTGCTGTTATCTCGGGACGTTTGTCCCGAGAAAATGGCGCTCGTCAGGTCCAGTTTGTATCCAGCCTCTCACGGGGATCTCAGATGCCCCAACGCCTGTGAAGAGACGACTCAACGCTGGCGATATGTTATGGCTCCATATTATATATGAACAATATTTATATTTAATATTTATATATAAACAATATGAATGTAAGCCAGAGGAGAACTGGCCCCGACTGAGCCTGGGTTCTCCCAAGGTTTTTTCTCCATCCAATCTGATGGAGTTTTGGTTCCTTGCCACTGTCGCCTTGCTTTGCCTTGCTTTTGGCTTGCTTAGTCGGGTTTTTACCATTTAACAATATTACTTATCTGTGTTGTACTTCTGTCATGTTATCACTGTGAAGCTGCTTTGATACAATCTGTATTGTGAAAAGCGCTATATAAATAAATGTGACTTGACTTGACTTGATGTCACAGTCAGGCACACCTGAAATAATCAATTTGATAAAGCCAATTAGCCGCTAACGCAGGGGTCCTCAAATAGGGAACCGTGGTACCGCTTCTGGACTTCTTTACAACTGGATAATAACGAGTTCATAAGGAAACCCTGAACCCTCATACGATATATTTTCTTTCACATGGCCTTCTGCCATAGATACTGTGGTTATCAAAATGTAAAAATAATAATAGGCAGATAAAACATCTTACCCATTAATATTCATATCCAATTGGGCTCAACTGACATATCAGACACGACTGCTTTGGGTCATCATCTGAGATCACTAGTTTGACTGTTTAGGTTTTTTTTTCTTTTACCAAGTACTACTGCCGCGAGATGGAAATATATCTATTCCAAGAAAATATTGTCCAGACCTTTGCTAGAAAGGAAAAACAGGGAAGAAACCCCTTCCAGTGCTCAGGGGGATTTCAATTGATCACAATTGATTAAGCAATTGACACGACCCAGGACGAGCTGTAGGACTGTGCCTCGTGGTGGACTCGATCGACATCTAGATTTTGATCTGATCTGGATACAGTCTTGGACAAAAATGCAATTTTCTCAGCTTTTTGCTCAAAATGTTGCTTTTTTAAATGAAACATTCAAGAATTGATAAAAAGAATGCATGAAGCTAACATGTTTTGTTTGCTTGTTAGTTTAAAAGCAGAGGCAATGGTCTTTCTTTTGATATAATCCATATTCAGATATTCAATACAACAAAATATGTTGGGGGCTAACGATGATCATTTATGTCCATTAATATATACATAAGTCAAGTCACCTTCGTTTATATAGAGCTTTTAACAATATAGATTGTTTCAAAGCAGATTTACAGTGATAACAAGAAATTTAAGTAACAGATGTTGTTTTTTCCCCCAAATTAGACAAAATCAAATATTTGGATTGACGAAGTTTCTAAAATTTGGTTGATCTGACATGGATTTGCCCATATATTTTTACCTCTTTCACTGAAGAATATAATACAATTATTGGTTTAGTTAACAGTTGTCCTTCAGTCTATAGCTAGATGTCATTTATTTAAACCACTGAGCAGGTTCACAAAGGCATACGACACTGAAATCTGAAGAATAATCACAAATAAACCCAGCTAACAGGGAACGTTCAAACTCTAACTTTGGCTCATGTTCTGACAGGTTTCCCTCAAAGTTCTTCCAGTAACATTCATACAATGTTTGTTCAATATTAATGCTCTCAAAAGGTTACCACAAAAACATAATTTATGCATTGTCTGTAAGGTTTTTTTTAATGTTCTTATAATATTGGGATAAAAAGTTCTTAGAACTTAAAATGAATAAGGTTAATGGAAAGGTTATAGGAAAGTGTAAGGATTAAGTAACTTTAAAAACAATGTTTGCTGAAAAGATTATTTGAACGTCTTTTAAATATTAAAGATCACAAAATTGTTGGCTTGAAAATGTCTCAAGGTTGGATGCTCCACAACAAAATCTCCTGTGCTGAACAGCGCTCAGCTTGACTGTGACCATTAGTGATGACACTGACGTTAATGAGTAAATCCCTGAAGGAAAGAGGAGCACCACTGTGGTGATCAGCGCTTCCTGTAGTTGAAACCATTATTTAAATGATCCTTTTTTTTCCATTCTGCAGAGGTCAGTCAGTCTTGATTGGAATATGTGGGTGAGTAAATGATGAAATGATGGGTGAGCAATCCCTTTAACTGTGTTGTTTTAATTCATCAATAATATTTATTCAAATCGTACAGCCAAAACCACAAGAGGTTGTGTTTTCATTGATTGCACCATGGATAATGCTGAACAGAGCGAGACAAAAAAACAAAAACACAGCCTTGAGAATTACTTCGTATAACAGCTGTAGCAGAGTTTGGAATTTTATATATCTAAAACTTAAATGAAATGGATTAATATTCAGAATAAACAATTTCACCAAGGACAGTTATTTCATCTAACTAAAGTCTGATTTCAGTTACCAAGCAACATATCACCTGGGCACATTCACATGGAAGTATTTATGCCCAAAAGATTTTTTTTTCCATTTGGCCTAGTTGTTAATGGAGTTGAAGTCCTGGCTTAAAGTGTAGATTTTCCACAAGAGGACAAAGAAAGCATTTTGTCTGGCATCCTGGCAAAGGGTTCCTCTACAAAGGCTAGGTTTAAACGATTTAGGTGCCAATTTACCCAAATGCATCCATGAAAAACAATGAGAGAATAAGGCACCTTTATACTAAACATACTCACCCACCCACATGCAAGCACCCATGCATACTCATTCACACACACACACACAATTATCTTCACAAACACACACGTCTGGTTCCCTATCTTTGAGGAGACTTCCATAGACGTAATGGTTTTTATAGTGTGCAAAAACTTTAGGTTATAATATTATGTAGCAACCCGATCTCACAGGAATTCGATACGAATTTTACGAGGTGGCTAATCGTAACAATTCATACGACCTCACTCGTACAAATGAGTATCGATTTTGCTAAATCGTACATATTTTACGAATTGGCCAATTCGTATGAATTCGTAAGAATGACCTACCCCTAACCCCGCCCCTAAACTTAACCGTCATGTGGGTTTAGACAAATCGATACGAATTTGTACGAGTGAGGTCGTACGAATTAGCCACTTTTTAATCACTCGTATCGAATTGGTCGTGAGATAGGGTAGCATGATCTCACCTTACACTAACCCAACCACTAAACACACACACCTTCTGCATTTTTACATTAAAAAAAATAAAAATAAAATAAAAAACTCAGTCTGTATGATTTATAAGCTTGTTTTCTCAATTTAGACCACACAGGGTATATACAGTAATCCTTAAGTTCAATTTACTACTTTTTAATACCCTTTTTACTACCTTCAGAATTTTTTTTAAAACCATCACGACACTGAATTGCAATTGTTAACCAGCGACCTTTCTATTTACATTTGTACCATACTGTACATTAATAACATACAAAAATGAATAGATTTAGAGCACGCATTCCATTTTTAATATGTTTAGTGGATTGCATTAGCGACCGAAGTGCATTAGCATTAGCATCCCATCCAGTTGACATTGATGTTTTTTTACACACCAAACAATAGAGGGAATGCATTGACATCACTTTCCCGCCGGAACAACCCCCTCAACCTGACTGAGTGGCAAAAGATCTGCTGCGTGACTGGATTTAATAGGGGAAACTGCGAAAATGCAACTAAAACAAACAATTTTATCAATTTAAACTAAATGTTGGACTCAATATATTGTTCCTAACAACTTACTAAAGATCCAGTGATCCATGGATATTGACATGCAGCCAGCAATCGTGTCGCCTGACATTTATGTTTGCCTGATTTCAATACCAGGGAAATAAAAGCAATATATAGACCTACATAGGCTAAAGCAAATTTGCCTGTGAACGCTTTATATAAATACAATATAGGTAGGTCTAAATCCGGGAGATCACTTATATCAGGGTTATATAGCCTCTATATATCGTTATATCGTCCAGCCACTGAATATGACGTCAGCATCAAACATAGACAGAGATGAGAGATCTTTGATTGTGCCCAGATAAGCTAAAGCCCATATTTAAACGGAACTAACGCAAACACAGAATAGGACACCTGATAGTCTGAAAAAAATAATACCTAATTTTTCAAAAATAATACCTCTCAGACTAAATGTAACACTTTTAATGGCCTTAAATTTGACAATTTTGATTTATCACTTTTTAATACTTTTTAAAACCCCGCGGACACCCTGCCACAGTCAGTGTGGATTCTGGTTGAAGGAATTGTGGTGAACAGGAATTAAAAAAAAAAAACAAGCACACATCAGGTGAAATGAGATCACTATTATCTTGCAATAGGCTTGCATCTACTCAAGAGTTTCCACCTTGACCTACATTCACAGGTCTTGGCTGATGACCAGTCTCAAATAAAAGGTTTTGGCATTGGGTTAAAAGCTGTAAGAAGTCAAACTGAAGTTGAAAGCATCTTACAGCAGACTATCAGTGGTACAGTATCATCTGAAACCATAGTGACAGCAGACAGTCGTGTATACTGAAGTTGTGGATCCTAGCAACAGGAATAAAATGATTAAGTGTCTCTTCATTATGCTTGGGAAATGCATCCCTCCATTATGAAGCACAATCACTTCAAGAGGCCTCAACAGTAAGACTGTTCGATGTTGTGAACCTAGAACATTCCTCCATTTCTAAAAGCTGCAGTTTTGAGACAGAAAAGGCCTAGGCCAGACCAGAAGAAGAAGAGATGAATTCCAGATACTTTTGGATCAAAGGCTCCATATTTCCATCTCTGATAAATAGGTGGGGAAACAATTGCAGAGATATGAATCTTATTACACTGTTGACTCTTTGACTTCTTCTTTTCTTTTTTTTTGCACTGATGTTATATTTACCCAGAGAAAATATTGCCTTGCAAATTGCTTTCAATTTAGGATCAGAAAGATTCACCTTGAAAGTGAATCAACTGATTTAAAATGGAGGAAAGAGTAGAGAGAACATCACAATCATATTTAAACTGTTATATAGTGCTCTCTAAACACAATTATTAATAAAGTTGGTGTTTTACCTTGATTCTCCTCTGTGTCTTGTTTGAAATAAAGGATGCCGCATCATTCACATCATTATTCGCTGAGATTCAGATTCACATCCTTCTCTGGCCAGATGTTTGAAGCTCCGACAACACAACATTTCCACATAAAAGACACTTATTTACAGATATTAAACGCGTATTGGTATAAAACCAGACTGGCACGGCTTCGGTTTAAAAAGACTAAACGTTTACACCATTAAAACATTTGAATTCTGCCCGTTTTAGCGTAATGAATCAATCATAAAACCCCGTGTAAACAGACGTCTAATCATAATGATCAAAAAAGCACTGAGAAAACTGCTGTAAACTGCCTCGCTATTTCTCTGAATGCAAACGCTCGTTTTAAACGGAGAGAATGCATGCATGATACATTTTGTACCCGCGTCTCGTTTCTCATATGCACCCCAAACACACCGTGACGCTCGCGCTGTCGCCGCATTCACCGCACGCAGAGAGGAAACCAATGACATTTCAATGCCGGGTTTGATTGACACGCCGTTGACCAATGAGAACGCAGGAGTCGCCCACTGGTGTTCTCACCGTGGCCAATGACCGCAGTCGGTGCAGCCAGAGCAGCTGGGTTTGGTTGCGGCGGCGGGACGGTTCTCAATGGTGTGTTCAGCTATGGTGTTCAGTGGTTTCGAAATATAAAACAAAATCAAATAAACAACAGACGCAGAAAAGCAGTGTTCTGATTTAGAGAATGAAACGAAACCATCTGAAACTCGAAATGCGCACACGAAAAAAAAAATAAAAAAATCTGCTGCTAACGAGACATTAAAAAAAAACCTAACTTATCTTTAAGGGGGGAAATTTGTTCATCATGAATAAAATGAATATTTTTTTCATGTTATGCTATGGACTCAGTTGTTTAAAAAATAAAAGGACATGAAATTACATATAGGCAAAAACAATTGGATTTTTTTTAGGTTTCAAACTTTGTATAAAGATGATTCTCATCTGTTATGAAAGACATAACGGAATTAATTGATATACCATTTTACGTTAAGCAATATGTGGGTAAAAGGGCCAAAAATGGGGTTCCCCATTCAATACAATGTATCTTCAGTGTATTAGCATATTAATGTGTTCTTGCAAAATGTAATGAAAAAAGTAGTGTAATAATGGGAGTTATAATACTCTAATGGGAGCAACATTTTCATAATATCTAATATTTCATATATATATTGAATATTGCATTACGGGTGTCTCCAAAAATGCCTGATAAACATGATGTACAGTGTCCTCTAGTGGAAATGTATGAAATCAATGCCCCGTTTTGTAACAGTCATATTTTGATTAGACCCCCATAATATTTAACTTAGATGTAGATTAATGACAAACAATTTGAAAATGAGTCAGATTTAAATGATAGTTACACTTAAATATGATCATATTTCCATAAGAGTGCTAAATTTGATCATTAAATTAATGTCGGCCATTTTTAAGAGAAGTTATTGTCATGGCGAATCCTCCAAACATTTGGTATCTCTGAAAGCCCTGAATGTGCTCTTTACAGGACATCCATAAATTCACTAGGAGTGCAAAAAGTATTAAAATCAAATATTCAAGTATGGCAGATAGTCACTTAACAAGTACTATAATATTTCACCTTGTACAACCTTGTTTAATTCAGTTCACTGGGTCAAAATGCAAGGGCAGCTGATTTATTGTCTAACAGCGAACATAGTATAGCATTTCTTTATCGAGAAATATAATCTGTACTGATACCATCACTGATATGACATCATATTTCCAGAAGCATTTACATTAATTGATCTTAATTATCTTATAACTGAAATTATCATTGGGACATGCTATGCTTAAATAAGACAAACTAAATAAATAGACAGGCCCTTCAAAAACAAACAATATACACAATCAAAAGGTCAAAACACTTATATTGAGGCAATTATCCACTGTGCATTTCAGCGACTCGAGTCTGTACAGAACGGCGCTCACGTGAGCTAAGAATCCTTAATCTGCTTTGTCTCTCCCGGATTTTGGTGGAATGATTTTGACGTCAAAGGGAAAAAAGAAACCTGTCAGCGCTTTGGCATCTTTGGGATCCAGAGAGAACTCTAGTGCCAGCTTCTCTGGAGTCCATGTGTTAGGCATGCGTTTGTGGTTGTTCAGGCCGGTTAAAGCTTCCACAAGCGTCAGTTTTCCTTTGGGAACATCGGTGACATCCGAGAAGCCAGTAGGGGTCGCCGGGCAGACTGAACTTCAGCAGCCGGCGCTGGGTAAGAGTCTTGACCACCTTCACCGGAGCGGATGCCGCTTCACCCTACAGGAGCACAGAGTCAGTCACACCAGCAGAGGGCAGCGCACACCACAACCTGAGCCGCTAACAAGTGCAGATTTCAGAGGTTGCCTGGGACATTAAACGGCATCAGCCGAACAGGTAAACTCATCGACTCACTAGTCCACTTTCACAGCTTCACAGGGCCCTATAATCAGTGTTGTGCCAGTTCATACTTAAAAAGAACTAGCTCAAAGTTCAGTTCACACAGATTATAATGAACTAGTTCACGTTCATAGTTCATTTTTTAAAAAAATGAACTAAGTTCACATATCTAAAAATGAACTAGTTCACGTTCATTTGTTAAATTCTTTAGGCCACTACCTTACTCAATAGAACCTCTTTACCATCCATTACCAGCTGCAAATCACTGCCACTCCAAAACTAATCAAAATTATTGTACCAATAAACAAGAGACAATTATTATAGCCAGGAGAAAATAATGTATTACCCCTTAAATAATGTGTAATCATGATATGTAGCAATTGGAAATAAGGTGCAATCAGGGTATACTGTATGTTCAGTGAATTTTATTTAGCCAGCATGAACCAAATTACCCAGGACTTTAAAAAGGTATATTCAGGATCATGGGGAAAAGATCAGTCTACTGAAAAAAATCCAGCATATTTTGAACGGCAGTAACTATGTAAGCCAGACCAAAGTAGTCATGTAATGTCAAATTAGCTTGGGCTTACCCTGCTCAATGTGCAATACTCAACCAACACATTTTCAAACCTTCAAAGGGAAATAAACAGTGAGTAAACGATGAAAATGCCATTTACATTGATTGTAATAAAACAATCTTCCTGATTATATTTGTCTAAAGAAAATGAACAGCTACCAGCTGAACAACTTAACTTACTACGTACAGTAGGCACTCTGATTCCATGTATGGGGCATTTAATATTAATATGACACACAAACACAAGTAGATAAGACCTGTTTAGTTCAAAAGATCACTCGTTGTGGAAAAGCGCAGATCATAAGTGATGATACGAGCAGCGCACGGCCAGATCTGCCTCGCGCGCGCCAAGTATGCATACTATTGCAACTCCCCCTGCCTTCACGTCACCCGCACTATGAATACTTCGACCTCGTCTAACATACCCAGAGGTGATAATAGACAAAGTCTCTACAACAATACTGTCGGGGGTTGGATTCAGCGACTCAAAACGGGAGTTGGAGGTAAAACCTGACTTTTCAAATGAGCGTGAACGTGAACTGCGCGTGCTGCTCGTTCATTCCGGACAGAGTGAGTGACGCTCTCGTTCGCGTTCATGGTATGAAAAGTGATTCGTTCAGTTCAGCGTTCGGCAAAAATATGAACGAGTTCAGTGAACGTCGTTCATTGAACGCGTTCATGAACAACACTGCCTATAATACACCTGGTGCAATGCAGCGCCAGGCGCGACAAGTGTTTTTTGCTAATTTCAGCCCGGCGCAGTTATCATTTTCACATCCTGTTGATAAACTAAAAAGTGGATTCGAACACATGCCGTAAGTGAACTTGCGCCATGCGCCTAGATTGTTAAAATAGGGCCCATTGTGTTAGTAACTCATTTTCTTTTTTAATAAAGACTTGGGAGTTTTCGAAAGTCGAGCGACCAAAGTGTAGTTCGCATATAGCCAAAAATTAGCTTTTGTCGAGGGAACCGAGGCGGGCTTTAAAGTTTACGTGGCATTTAGCACATACATCGGAGCCAAAAGCAGAGAGGACTTCCACAATCTCTTTGAAGGTTACTGTTAAGATATGTGGAACACACACAACTATCCATAATGTCATACTTTTTTGTAAGCATAGCTACCCGTGTCATGCTTTGTAGTTAATATTTGTTGAAGCTAAATGTAGAAGAAAAGTTATGTAAACATTTCAGAAACAACCTGACGTCAGTTGCGCACTTAGAAAACATGCTATGGCTGACTTTACGCAAAAGTACATCACCACAGCACTCCATTAGTAATGAAATCAGTCTGGCAATAACATGCACAGGGTTCCTACAGGTTTCTTCAAGTTAAATTCAAGTCTTTTTAAGACCATTTATATAAAAAATTAACACCTATTTCACGTCCCTACCAGCAAAGAAAAACAAAATCCTTCAACTTGCGTTCATTTATTTTTCAAATGTGGAATGGGTAAAAGATGATAAGTCAAGCAGGTAAAAATAAAAATATTTCAGTTGGCCACAAGAAAGCTTGCCGAACAATGTTAAGTTGTGTTTTAACTAGGGATGCACCGATGCATCGGCTGAACATCGGTAACGGCCGATATTTGCCTTTTTAACAGCCATCGGAGAAATAAAAATGACATTTGCGATGTTTATGTGTCATGAACGCTGTGCTCAGGAGAAAACTTTTTCCCCTCTTTTAATTTGGGCGGGGGAGATACCGAGACGGAAGAGGGAGTCGGGACCCGTTTTTGAATGTTATTTTTCAGAAAATAACTTGTCATAAATAGGGATGGGATACCGAAACCCGGTATTAAACGGGCCCCGGTGCTGAATTTTGAAAGACCGCTGTATCCGATAAGCTCGGACGCGGTTCTGCTGTCGGTACTGGAGAAATTAAGAAAATACACGTAGGCTACTATTTATTATTCCTAAGACGTTATCTCTGAACATGTTTATCTCACCAGCCATTTCTATATATAAACTATATATTTTAATTAAACCATTTATCTGTGATGCAAATTTGCTATTCGCAGTTCAGAAGAGAGAGAGAGATCTCTCACGCGGAGCCACAGCACGCGCAACACGACAGCCCTTGCTTAATGGGTGACAATGAGGACAGCACTAAACATTCAAACTAGGTTTCACTTTAGATCTGGGATATTATTCTAATTTAATTTTAGATTTCGGCTTCCAAAGATTATAAAAAGAAGATATTTGAGATAAAACCGTTAAAAACGAGACGCATCTGTCCAGCGCAACTTCTTTCACAGCGCTGCGCTGTCAGTTCTTCCTAAAACCCAAATGTAGGCTACCATCAGAATCCGCACGATCGGCGATTGTTGCAAAATGCTGTCTCTACTGTTGCTAGATAAAAAAAATGGCTATTAAACACATATGAATCGGATACGTGCATTTGCTTGTGCCATGTAAGCAGACAAATCGGATATTCACCAGTAAATGCGAGTCGTGCGTCATTAAAAACTGCGCGATTATAGGCGCAAGCCGCGCGATGGAAGAAAGGATACACACAGTGGAGCAATGCGGAGGTTTCATGTCTTTTGAGTGTTTGGGGTGAAGAGTGCAGGCAAAAATGCAGGGTTGTTACAGAAATAAATCTGTATTTTTCACGAGATATATGAGGCATGCATCGTTAAGTGCTCGTGGCTCCAGTGCCTCTCCTCTTTTTTCTCCGCTGTGAGACCAATGTTTTGATGACTTTACAAAATATTGTGGAAAGAAACACACTGGATAATTTTATTCGCATCTGCATCCATTGAATTTCGTGCTGTTTAACTTAATTTCCCGGGTCAGAACTGCATTTGGTAGTTTCAGTGTATAGTGTAAATACAAAAATCGGATTTTTTAAAAGATGATGTAAGCAGGTCGTCAAAAAAATCGGATATAGTCAGAAAATCGGATTTAGGCATCAAGACCTTCAGTGTAAATGCAGCCTAATAAACCTGCTGACGATTCAGCCATTAATGCAAATCAAACAAAAGGCAGAGAAAATCACTCACAGCTCTATAAATAAGGTTATAATGTCAACCAGAAAGTGACATCAAAGGTTGTTTTTGTTTCATAAATTGGTCTGATTAAATTTGTTCTCATTCTAGGATAGTGTGATCAATAGCCGAAAGATTTGTATGTTTCAGTGGCATAAAATAAGGAATATTAACAAAAAGAAAAAAAAAAAAAACATCGGCATCGGCCATCGGCCAAGTTGTTATGTTAAACATCGGTATCGGCCCAGAATTTCCCAATCGGTGCATCCCTAGTTTTAACATTAACTACACACACACAGGACATGAGTTCTGACTGGATCGCTTCCCAGATTCGACACTATCTAACATTTTCATCAAGTTTTTATTCGTCGACGAAAATGTCAACAAATTTTCGTCATAGTTTTTGTCATTCAAAACTAGCGTCTCGCTTTCGTCATCTGAAAAATGTCGTTGAAGAAAGGTTTTCATCATTATTTTTGTCAATGAAATTAACACTGACATACAGGACAATTTTTAAGACCCAGACATCAAAATTCAAGACTTTTTAAGGTATTATTTCCAAATTCATAAATTCAATGCTTTTAAGGCTTTTTAAGACCCTGTAGGAACCCTGCATGCACATCATGTGCGAAATGTCAAAAACGAGATCAATCACAGCATCTCTAACAGAGATCGCGTGAGCACACTTATTTCTCCTAAATGTTTTAGAGCCCTAGTGCAGAGATAAAATACGTGCATTTCTCTAAATAGCTTAAGCATTACATTTCAGTGCTGAAAGACACTGATCATATCAATGAATGTAAACCACACTAATTAACCAGGGTGGAAATATCAGACAGATACAACTCTCTATTAACACAGATTTTTTATATTAAAACTATTATTAAGAGTGTTACTATTGATCAGACCTATTATAATGCTTTTCAATTTGCTGAGTGACACAACGTCCATTAGTGACGGCAACGCGAACACGCTAATGTCTACAATTCCTATTTAACTTTGAGTTTTATGGCCGAAATGAACTCCCATAAAGCACCAAATGCAGGTACTTTTCTATTTGTTCTGTGAATTTCTCAGAACAAAGCATTAGAAAAAGTGTCCGAGGCCACAGATCAGACTGAAGCGGGAAGAGTGTATGAACTCAGCTGTCTAAAGCATGAGAGCACTTTACATGAAACGCTTCAAACGCACAAGCTTGTGGGCGGTGGATGCAAAATATTGAGGGCCCCTTCCAAGTTACAAAAAACCCCCATGCATTATTAATTGTTGCAGAAATTATCCATTTTACTGTAATACAAATTTACTATTTCATATAATATGAAATATTTTACTGTAATACAAATTTACTATATTTCATTTTATATGAAATATAGTAAATTTGTATTACAGTAAAATCAGTTTCCCCAGAAATGAACATTAGTTATCTCAACCTCGAGGTTGAGATAACTAATGTTCATTCCCAGGTGAACTGATTTTACTGTAATAACTTTACTTGTGTTTGGCTAAAAGAATAAAGTCAAATACACTTAGAATGGCTCTAAGGGTGAGATAATCGTGGAATAGTTGCCATTTTTTGGTGAACGAACCCTTTAATGGCCTGGATTTCAGAGACAGGGCTTAGATTAAAGGTGCATTGTGTAATATTTCTGAGGATAATAATTAGACAATCAGCTGATTACTATTATTATATTGTATATCAAGACCCTTGAGCCTCACCTGACTATGGCTTTGTAAACTTTATCCATGATGTGGTTTATACGGTGGCGTATTGCATTCACTTGAAGAAAAAAAATCTACTCTGTTTTTCTGAATTAACGACTTAATTATCTCAGAATTACAAGATATTTTTTTTTCATGGAAAAAAGTTTTTGCTCTGTTTTTCTAAATTAACTACTTAATTTTTCATTAGAAAAAAAGTTTTTGCTCTGTTTTTCTGAATTAACGACTTAATTTTTCATGAGAAAAAAAGTTTTTGCTCTGTTTTTTTCTGAATTAACGACTTAATTTTTCATGAGAAAAAAGTTTTTGCTCCGTTTTTCTGAATTAACGACTTAACTTTTCATTAGAAAAAGTTTTTGCTCTGTTTTTCTGAATTAACGACTTAATTTTTCATGAGAAAAAGTTTTTGCTCTGTTTTTTTTCTGAATTAACGACTTAAAAAAAAGTTTTTGCTCTGTTTTTCTGAATTAACGACTTAATTTTTCATTAGAAAAACAGTTTTTGCTCTGTTTTTCTGAATTAAAGACTTAATTTTTCATTAGAAAAAAAGTTTTTGCTCTGTTTTTCTGAATTAACGACTTAATTTTTCATGAGAAAAAAAGTTTTTGCTCTGTTTTTTTCTGAATTAACGACTTAATTTTTCATGAGAAAAAAGTTTTTGCTCTGTTTTTCTGAATTAACGACTTAACTTTTCATTAGAAAAAGTTTTTGCTCTGTTTTTCTGAATTAACGACTTAATTTTTCATGAGAAAAAGTTTTTGCTCTGTTTTTTTTCTGAATTAACGACTTAAAAAAAAGTTTTTGCTCTGTTTTTCTGAATTAACGACTTAATTTTTCATTAGAAAAACAGTTTTTGCTCTGTTTTTCTGAATTAAAGACTTAATTTTTCATTAGAAAAAAAGTTTTTGCTCTGTTTTTCTGAATTAACGACTTAATTTTTCATTTCGAAAAAAAGATTTTGCTCTGTTTTTCTGAATTAACGACTTAATTTTTCATTCGAAAAAAAAGTTTTTGCTCTGTTTTTCTGAATTAACGACTTAATTTTTCATTCGAAAAAAAGTTTTTGCTCTGTTTTTCTGAATTAACGACTTAATTTTTCATTAGAAAAAGTTTTTGCTCTGTTTTTCTGAATTAACGACTTAATATTTCATTAGAAAAAAAGTTTTTGCTCTGTTTTTCTGAATTAACGACTTTAATTTTTCATTAGAAAAAAAGTTTTTGCTCTGTTTTTCTGAATTAACGACTTAATTTTTCATTAGAAAAATAGTTTTTGCTCTGTTTTTCTGAATTAACGACTTAATTTTTCATTAGAAAAAAAGTTTTTGCTGTTTTTCTGAATTAACGACTTAATTTTTCATTAGAAAAAAAGTTTTTGCTCTGTTTTTCTGAATTAACGACTTAATTTTTCATTAGAAAAAAAGTTTTTGCTCTGTTTTTCTGAATTAACGACTTAATTTTTCATTTGAAAAAAAGTTTTTGCTCTGTTTTTCTGAATTAATCGACTTAATTTTTCATTCGAAAAAAAGTTTTTGCTCTGTTTTTCTGAACTAACGACTTAATTTTTCATTAGAAAAAGTTTTTGCTCTGTTTTTCTGAATTACCGACTAAATTTTTCATGAGAAAAAAAGTTTTTGCTCTGTTTTTTTCTGAATTAATCGACTTGAAAAAAGTTTTTGCTCTGTTTTTCAGAATTAACGACTTAATTTTTCATAAGAAAAATTTTTCATTCAGAAAAACAGAGCAAAAAAAATTTCTCATGAAAAATTAACTCGTTAATTCAGAAAAACAGAGCAAAAACTTTTTTCTCATGAAAAATTAACTCATTAATTCAGATAAACAGAGCAAAAAAAATTCTCATGAAAAATTAACTCGTCAATTCAGAAAAACAGAGTTGATTTTTTTCTTCAAGTGAACGCAATACGCCTCTGTAGGTTTATAATGGACTGTGGTACAGAAACTTGGCTTACTGGCTATTTTCTGCTGTCTCAGACTACGACATGTTTGTCCCATTTGAGCCACCGTAGCTTCTTCGAAAGGGAGGGGTGAGCAGTGGGCTGAGCCCTTAGTCGCTAAAAAATACACACTGCACCTTTAAGCCAGAATTAGGCCTTAGTACAATTAAGTAGCTTTTATAAGCATACCTAAGAAAATTACTGAGGTGCATCTTGAGTAAAACAATTATGGCAGTGACATATTTTAAGTTTCAGTAACAACAGCTCAAACATACATTTTATTCTGGGACTAGATTAAGACTTGTCTGTGAAACCAGACATAAGAATCTGAATTAATCTGACACTGCAGTACAACTGATGACTATAATTGTACTGTTGGTGAAATGATCCCAAACTTCAAACCTGAGGAACTGTGTTGTCAGACTCCACATAAACGCCCTTGAGCTCTCGACAGCAGTGGGTCATTCTTCAGGTGAATCTCTTCTGCAATGCTGGTCACTGGCACAGAAACACATACGTCAGATCAAAACAGAAAAATGTGAGAAAAATTATGAGAAAACCCTTTAAAAGGGGGGTTGACTGTGATTTTACTTTTTTCATTTTAAATAGTGTGTAATGTTGCTGTTGGTGCATGAACAGTATCTGCAAAGTTGCAGCGCTGAAAGTTCAGTGTAAGCAGAGATATCGTCTTTTAAATATCAGGAAGTATAATTGCCTACAAAAACGACTCTCAATTGGGACTACAGCTGGGTTATGGTACGTCACTAACCCACACATTTGCATCAACCCCTCCCTCCGGAATATGCAGGAAAGGTCATATGCATGATCATATTTCAGCAGCTCCTCATCGAGTGAGTTGTTCACGCAGCTGTCAGGTCCTCTGTGTTCGAAACTTCCCACGGACGCTGTAACTTCGTCAAGAATGGAAAGAATTTATGTTTGATTATGTTCCTGAAAGTGACGATCGTAATCTAGCTCTTCTGTGCTGCGCATTTTACGGAAGACAGCTTCCAGAATCTCCACGAGTTCAACACTGGATTCAACAAGAAACTGTTTCTAAAACATGAAGCAGTTCCAACTTTAAAACCAGAGGCAGCAGTTGTTGGACACAACCTGTAAGTAGGCTAAAGGCCAATTTATACTTCTGCGTAGGGTGCGCGCAGTAGGTACTAGGGTTGGGTATCGAGAATCGAGTATCCAATTGGAACCGGGACTAACTTTTGCTTTTTCCTGGAATCGTTCAAAAGTTACAATTTCGAATCCTAGTTTCGATATTCACAGTCCGCCGACTAGAAGAAGAAACCGCTGAACAACACCAACGAAGAAGCGTCTGACCGGAAGTGTTGGCATAACCGCGCGAGGCGAACATGAGTAGCTTACGTCGGCGGTCCAAAGTGTGGCTTCACTTTTCTAAAAATAACGAAATCTCGGCAAAATGCTAAATTTGTGACAAAAGTAGTATTTCCTTCAGAAAGGAGTATTTCATTTAGAAAGACCGTTGGTTAGCAAGGTTAGCTAAACTTTTTTGACCCTGCCTCTTAAAAGAATTGGAATCGAGAATCGTTAGGAACCGGAATTGAAACAAGGAATCGGAATCCAAATCGTTCAAATTCAAACGATACCCAACCCTAGTAGGTACGGCGTAGCAGTAACGCACAGACGCGTCCCATACTGCGTACCCTTCGCCGTAGCCTGACGTGCACCACCTCAAAAATGTAACTACACGTCGCGGACCGCAAGATCGGTGATTGGTCGGCTTGGTAGCATTGCATTTCCTCCTACACATTTCCGCACGTACCTTCTCACGCATTTCCACACGAACCATCTCCTCCGACGTCTTCTCTCATTTCTGCCTTTCAGTTTTAGTAATTTCACTAAAATGAACTGTTTTTCCACCTCAATAAGCTCCAACTCCAACATGATCCACTCTCTTTCAGTCGCTATTGCTTGTAGTAACCTAGCCGCTGAGGAATCTAAACACAGTGAAACATTAAAACCCTCCGCCGCCAACTAGCGCTTCGGAGCAGTACTGCAGAGCAACCAAGACATGAACGCAGAAGTATAAATGCTCACAACGGCGGCGCCTACGTGCGTAGCCAACATCGTACACTACGGCGTTCCCTCGACCGCAGAAGTATAAATTGGCCTTAAGACTTAATCATTTTAAATGCATTTGCATGTATAATTCCAGACATAGCCTTGCATTTTATTATTTTTCAAATGCCAGCGCTAGCTTTATAGGTATTGCTATTTTGTGTCAACGACAAACACGTACAAACATTATGGACCTGAATTTTGTATAAGTACTAATGTTGTAAATGTATTTTTCATGTATATATGTTTTACGACGTTATTTTCGATTTTATCAAGAACGTAAACTTGCCAACGCTGTTTGTGTTTAACATTACTAGCCAGTCAGTTGCTATTGTTGCCAGTCAGATGCTATTGTATAAAACAAACGTGCATAAAGTTAAAAAAATGTAGCAAATTATTATTCAGAAACGTTTAGTAAGAGCCGTATGTGGTGAAGTTCTGTTTTAATATCTTCATCACGGCTTTCTCGGTCTGATTCTGCCTCAAACTGATACTGCAGTTCGACACATATTTACATCTGGACCGGAGCTCGGGTTTCACTCAAAGGTCATGGGCGTTAACCTTCCGGACAACGTGAGCGACAGTTTAGCCAATCACAACACACCGGCCCAAACTAACCAATCAGAGCACAAAGTCTGTTTCTGAGGGAGTGTTTTCATAGAATCAGGAAGTCAACCGCTCGTTCAGGGGACAGAGGAGAGCGCGGCTGACAATAAAGGTGAAGTTTATGAAAAATAAGATTTAAAAAAAAAAGAAAAAACACGAATACATGTTACTATTCACCCCATAAACACAATCATGCGAAGAAAAAAAGCAGTAAACCCCCCTTTAACAGGTCTGGCTTTTTTTGGCACAGCTACTCAATGGACAGACACATCTGGATCTACAAGCAACAGAGAACAAGGTGTTGAATCTACCCAACTATATCGCTAAGAGGGGAAAAAGCCGATGTCTACATGGTCATCCTCAATGCGATCAAAGAAGATGTAGACAAACAACATGTAAAGACAAGAATGCAAGCAAAACAACAAAAGTGGTTATATAGTCCCCCCACATTTCAAAATCTAAGTTTTTTTCCCCCCACTATTTCCCAATATAGGATTTTGTTTTGCATTGCCTGCCAATTTTGGAGTCTCCCAAATTAATCCATTCTGCAACTTTTAAATACATAATTCAATTTTCAAAACGTCGTATTCTTCAGCTGTTTATGTCGTCAGTCGACCATGATCGCTGCATCGCGCACCGCTCGCGCATCTCAGGTGACACGGATAAATGTACACATCAATATGTTCCTGGGAGATCTGTAGTTGCATGGGATGTGGAAGCGCACAAAAGTTCCAGAAATGTACAAAAGTGCCCTGGCTTTGAATGACAAGATAAGGAAAATAAGACTAAACCAAAATTAAATAACCAAGACTTGGTATTTTTCTCAGGAGATGATTTGAGCTTTTTACTTCAGACACCGGATTATCAGCAAACTGCCAAGAGAACTGCTAGCTGGCTACTCTAAATAAACTAGCTATCTATTCAGTCAGCATATTTGTGTTTGATCTGTGTAAAAAACTTGAAATATAATTGCTAGACCTACTTTTAGCTACCAAGCAACCTTTCCACAAGGGATAGATTGATTTTATGTTTTAGTATTTTATATTAAATGGAAATCAAATAAACCATTTAACAGTAATGTAAATGCTAAATTCCCTAATACATGTTGATACAACAACAATGCAAAGTCTATGCTTTTAACCTTGCAGTTTTTCACATATCAGGTAAACCTCAATTTCTCCATTTCTTTGTACAAAACTCTCCAGAAAGCATCATTTAATGGTGTTTTTTCTCAAAAAATCCCCCGGACCCCCCTAGCATTTAAAGGCCCCTCCAGGTTCAAGAATTGCTCCTACGCCCCTGGTTTACATGTGATCTTTAGCAGACTGTTTTTGCCTTGATATCCAAGGACATACATAAACAGATTGAAAAAATGTTAATACAGGCTTACCATAATAAAATGGGGTAAAGCATGTACTTGTGTATTTTTTTTATAGCAATGCACATTTTAAATGTTAAATACTAGATAAAACAAGCAGAAAGTGTTTTAGTTGCTCCATGTTTAGTAGTTAAAAGAGGCGAAATATGGATATAACTGCGTCCAGTCCACTCTATGACAGCTGAGGGATTGTCATAGTATGACAAGCAATAATATTTGTGGTCACTGACATTTTCTTTTTTAAATCCCCTTATCGACAGTGGGTGTCCTCAAACAGGCTGTTAACACATAATTAGAGTTAAGCTAATTTTAAAAATTCAACAACAACATCTGTTTTGAGTGGTTATATTGAAGTAATTTCGGTCACGGATCTGTTCTAAGTCATATCTTCTAAAAGACATTGGGCATGGTCCTTCACCCCCCACACAGGTTATATGACTGTACTCTAGCATTACTCAACACAATATATCTCACCCGCATCTCCTTCTTGTGGAAAACTGCCGGATGTTGGATGTCGCGGTGCTGCCTGAGGTTTGGCCTTGCTTATTTCTCGGAAAGCGCGATTTTCTAAATTAAAGTTTCTAATCATGCGTGTTACTCTGGAGCCCATGCTGGAAACATCTACACACAGAGGACATGCCACTTCTTCATTTAACTCTACTGTCAGACACAGCCCGCTCATTACTGCCCTCGACTGGCTGATTCGACAGTTGACTCCCCAAATGGTTTTGTGTTTTGTTTCTTAAAATGTTATTAACCTTAACATTACATATTTTTGTATATTTACAAATCTTAATAATTATACAGAAAAATGTGCTCCCCCACCCCCATACACACACACACACTGTGTTTTTCATGTTTAATGTGATGATATTGTAGAAACTGTATATTCTATCCCCAGATTCTATGTAAACAATATCTTAAATAGGCAAATAGAGACAGGTATGTTCTATGCCATTGAGCTGATTGAGCATTTTCAGATATTCCTCTTTAAAATAAAAAAAGTATCAGTTGTACGAAAAAAAGAGACCCACATTTTGATTTTGACCGCTGAAAATGTGTACAATTTACCAATTTACTTATTGAGCTGCTCTGAGATCCACATATCTCTAGAAATGAACCATATAGGGCCTTTAAAATGGAGATATTAAGGTATCTTTAACACTTCTTGAGTTACAAGCATGCAAACATCAGGCACGAAGTGCTTTCTCCCATTTTTGAACTATCACTGTAGCATATAATGAAACAATTATTGCTGAAGTCAGCATATTTTACTAAAAGACCTACCAATCTCAGTGTAACAATAAAATAAGGATGCTGTCATCTTCCTACAGTCATTTTTACCCCCCAGTAATTTGGCTCCAAATCTCTGATGAAAATATTCATTTTGACCCCCCTCTACATAGTGTTATTCAGTCAATATATCCATCCACTACATTTAATATTTTGGCTTTTGCCTTTTTTGCATTTATGTTTTTTTTTTTTTTTTTTTTTTTCAAAGGGCTGAAGGCCTCTCAAGGCTTATCTATGCTGCTCAATCTGTTCATTTGGAGTCAAAACCCGGTAAAATTATTGACCAGATACTCTTCAAATTTTTGTGGAAAAACTCAATCCATTAAATATCTGTTGTAATGAATGTTAGTGAAAAGGGTGGTCTTAATATTTTGGATTTTAGTACTTTAAATGATACCTTTAAAATGAATTGGATAAAACAGTTTAGAAAGAACCCAGTGTCTTTATGGAACTTTATTCCTAATTATGTTTTTTTTTCTCAGTTTGGTGGTTTGGATTTTCTTCTGTTATGCAACTACAAAATTGAAAAATTACCAGCTATATTATCTGCTTTTCACAAGCAGTCACTTTTGGCTTGGTATAAGCACAATTTTTCACCTCATAAATATTTTATTTGGAATAATTGTAATATTTGATACAAGAATAAATCTATATTTTTTCAGAATTGGTTTGATAAAGATATTTTATTAGTCAGTCAATTAATTAATTCTCAAGGACTGTTGTTTTCATATAAGGAATTTCTGGAACATTTTCAATTTCCTGTTTCTCCCAAAGAATTTCCAATAGTTATGGGTTCAATCCCATCAGGTGTTCTTGCTCTTTTGAGAGGAACTCATTCTCTTCTTCCAGTCTCTCTGAGTTTGATAAATACTCCTGTTGCTTCTCCCAATAAAAACAATAATAGATCAATCCGTTCACTATTTCAGCAAGACATATCGCCTGTGACCGCTTATTGGAGTAATTTAGTTGGTAATATTTGTTGGAAAAAAAGTATGGATGCTTCCTCATCTCTCTTTTTTTAACCAATAAAGTAAAAGAGATTTCTTTTAAAATAATCCATTAATGCTACCCTGCAAATCATCTGAAAAAGTTCAAAAAGGATATTTCCTCCAGTTGCTCTTTTTGTAACAACTTCTGACGAAACTGTAGTTCATATTTTTTGGCATTGTCCATTTACGAAAATGTTTTGGCAAGATGTTGTTAAATTGATTCGAGTCTGAAATCTATAATGAATGTGTATTGCATTGGAAGGATGTGCTCCTGAGGTTTTGTTGATTATGATAAATCTAAAAAAGGTCATTTTTACATAGTTAATATGATCTTATTACTTGCAAAATAAATATTTAAACGCAAACCTCTCTTTCTTATATTTGTGAAAGAACTTGAAAAGTATATATCTTCAATTAAGTTGTCTGAAAATAAGAAGCCTTAAAAACATTATCTGTATGTAATTCCTTTTCTTTTTTCTGTCATGTAATTCTTATAATGTTTCAGAATGTTTAACTTTTTTATTATTATTATTTTGTAATATTTTTTATTTTTTGTATGTTTTTGTTATACTTGTGTATTGTGTTAAGCATTGATAAAAAATAAAATAAAATAAAAAGACAGACGTCATAGATGAAAAAAAGTCATGTGATTATGATGACGCGCGGGGGTTTCCAAGAGGGGTCTTGTTGCTCTGTCTCTATGGCAACGGAGAATGAAAGTGACGCGACGCGAGGCAGCGACCGGTGTCGTGCCAACTATGGTGCCAACCATATCTATGGTGCCAACTGCCAAGGTACTTACCCCTGAAAGGAAGCGTATCCCCGGTCGCGGGAGCGCGCTCGCATTGAGCTGGAGGTGTGTCATTGCTTACTATAACACGTGGATTGTTTAAGTTATCGTTGTTTTTTATCGACGATGTTTAGCAAAGAAAGCTATCACGTGGCCCATCAAAAACAAATTATTTTATTCTTCTGTGGGCAAACGATCGAACTTCATGCACTGAATGGATCAATTCCGAGAATGTCTGAAAGTTACTGAAAAACCAAGACGACCATATCGTTTCACAAGCAAACAGCCTGTAAACTTGTTCTGAATCCCCCTCCTCCTTCTATGGTGAATTATTATCAAAATGATTCAATAATGCATTGCACTTAAACATAGGCTGGTCAATGGCAAAAAATAAAAATAAATATGCTATTTTATAGATGCTGGCCTGTCATTAAGTGTTTATTTTGTGAATACTGTACATCATGTCTAATAACAGCAGTGAATATGGACACATTTTCTGTTTCCTGACAAAAGTTATAGTGGGATACAAATTTTTTCAGACCATATTTTCGACCTGCCAAAATATGTATCCCCCCTCCCCTAAAATCTACAGGTGATGGCCTATCATCTAAGTGTTTTATTTTGTGAATACTGTACATCATGTCTAATAACAGCAGTGAATATGGACACATTTCCTGTTTCCTCCATTTCCTGTAACTCAGCTAATAACTTTCCTTTCTCTTTCCACAGATCGTCTATGAACTGACGGGATTCCAGAAGGGAATGGAAACGGGACTCATGGCAGATTCCAGGAAACTGAGAACGAGAGTCATGGAGCGTATCCTGGGAACATCAGAATAAGGTCAACAAGGTTAGTATCTTTCAGGTAAGTATACTTTACGTCCGTTGCTGCAGGATGACTCAGAGCGAGACAAGAGGAGACTGGATAAGGGTCTTTTCCTGTCAGAGGCTTGACGATGACTGTGAGTGAACCGGGTGCTTTTATACTGGCTGGGAAGTGATCGCTGAGTGGAAACAGGTGCTGGTGATTAATACTCTGGGGACTAACTTGGATGCACCCAATATTAAATATGTTAAATTAATTAAATGGATTGGACACTATAGAATAAATTATTATTATAAAACATTGTACACTTATCTACACTATTGTAATGTTGCTGTGGGACAATGTGGATGACACCAATAAAATGTAATATATTATTTTAAAAATTATCATTACTATAGTACAACAATAACATACATAGTGTACATAATACACAATTTTAGGTTTCAAATTTTTAATATTTGATATTGCACAGACCACAACTGGCAACCAAAGGGATAGAACCGGCCCTGCAAAGGGCGCTCACTTTTCTCGTTCAGCTTTAATATTATGCTTTTATATGTACTGATTCCATTTATATTTAGACTTTTCCTTCCAAAATGTTTGTTGCAGCAAGAAATTGTATTTGTTGTCTAACATAGAGTAACAGCCGTGAATGTCACTCACAATATAGTAGGCTATGAATATGTATAGTATAAATGTAATTCGGACGTTCCACATCCATCATGTTTTATACGTCATGTGACCTAGCTACCAGCTTCAGTTGCGTCGCTTCACTGCCATCTGTTAATCCTCTCCTGTGGCCTCATGGATGCAAAGTGTCCATGGAATGTGCGTGAAGCTGGAAGAAGTAGATCATCCGGGGACTTTCGCCTACAGTTTTCAGATACTAAATGTGTTGGTAACAGTCTACTCTGTTGGTGTACTGTTTTTCACGTACTATATAGTAGGCCTAGGGAAGATTGAAGAAAGATTTTGAAGATTTAAAGGAAGAAAGGACCCACACAGTGTCTAATGTGTCAGTCTAATGCCGCAATATGAACACAATCCACTCTCCAGAGTGCCTAATGAAGCACCCGTCTTGAGAGACTGCTTCATATCTGCAGTGAAGACTAATAGGAGATCACCAGATATCCGAGAAGAGTTTGCTCAGAGGGTGATAAAGGGGCTCTGTGTTGTGCTTTCTCGCGGGATAGCTGTTGTGGACGGTGGTGGTGGGTGTCGTCACTCCACACCATATCTATGGGAATGACCCACGGCGTCAGGTGGTGTGGCGCCCTCACTCCCTCAGCACCTTCGACCAGGTGAAGCACTCTTACTACAGCGAGACGCTGCTTTATATCTCTCACGGTCCTAGTAGTGAAGATCAATAGTGAAGGCTTCGCTAGGTGGGTGTCGGATGGGGTCCACTTCAGCTTCCCGTGGTTGCCGACGCGAGTCTGAGAGGGAGGCAGGACAAGCCCTTCCCTGGCTGTGGTGAGTTGGAGTGGGAACAGCCGACGACAGAACCTACGTTTGCATGGGATCCCAGAGAGAGGATGACAACTTGTAGTCTACATCTAAGAAGAGTGAGTTCCTGAGCAGCAAGAAGCTTCGTTTCAAAGAAGACCTGACCGCTGAAGACAGAGCCATTCGCGGCCAGCTCTGGCCAACTGTAGAAGCGGCAAGAAAGAGAGGAGAGAAGGCTTATTTTGTTGGGATCAGAGCATTTGTGAATGGAAACGAAATTAAAGACACCTGATCCTATAGACCTTATGTAGCCCCGCCCTTTTCAGTGCTGCGCTCGTTGTCTTTTGCCTTCCGGTCTGTATTTTCACAGCGATCTTTCATAGGCATGAATGAACTGCTCGTAAAAAAAATCCCGGTCGACATTTGTTAAGACATCTGCTTTACAATGCTTATGATAAACTCATGATAACTTTTGTTAACTCTACAATAAGTAAATCCACTTCACCAGCTAATTACTCCTTGACAGTGATGCCATAGAAATAAACAGAGCGACCGCGAAACCGGAAGTTCAAAGACAATGTTCTGAAGATGACGGCGCCCACGTTTCTCTGGTGCATAAGGTCTATATGCTCTGTTGAAATGCAACCATTTCTTAAGGTAACACCCCTCATGTTTAACAAGGGACATTGAAGCAGCTAATGATTACATTAGAGCAGTTATCTCTGCAGTTCACGAGTTCGCATCTACATACAATTATTATGATAAAGATTATGCGTACTTGGCGTGCTGTCCGAGGTGGAGGGCTCCGAGCTCGGAATTCTGCCCGAACCCAGAGTACTCCCCCGTGGTAAGAAACAATTCCACCGAGAACCGAATACTCGCTGGACAGAATATGAAAAAGGAGGATACGTGCTGTCCGCTTGAGAGACCGACTCGCTGGACGGAGGAATGGAAAGATAGATACGTGCTGTGTCCGCTGTGAGACAAGTGCTCGCTGGACGAGAGAAAGTTACAGAAAAGTGTATAGTGCGTCCGCTGGGAGACCAGTGCTCGCTGGACGGGAGGGATTAGAGAAAAGTGCATAGTACGTCCGCTGGGAGACAAAATGCTCGCTGGACGAGAGAGATTGGAGATAAGTACATAGTGCGTCCACTGGAAGACCAATGCTCGCTGGACGGGAGAGCTTTAGAGAAAAGTACATAGTACGTCCGCTGGGAGACCAAAATGCTCGCTCGACGAGAGAGATTGGAGGTAAGTATATGGTGCGTCTGCTGGGAGACCAAAATGCTCGCTCGACGAGAGAGATTGGAGGTAAGTATATGGTGCGTCCGCTGGGAGACCAGTGTTCGCTGGACGGGAGAGATTTAGAGAAAAGTACATAGTACGTCAGCTGTGCACTGGTTCCACCCCAGTATGTGCACTGGTTCCACTGTGCGACTCATACTGCATTTTTGGCTGCGAAGAGTTTGTGGTAAGTATAGAAGTATAGGAGCGAGCTCCGCTATGATCGCCAGGTAATCATTTAGTTCCACGCCGCCTGTTAGGGTGACAGAGAAATCCCCACAGTCTATTTGCCGGTCTGATTCAGCTGCAGGATGCAGAGAAAGCAGAGAAGAGAGATCTACATCCGCACCTGAAAAGATTTTTGCCCGGATGTGTGACACTGGAGGCGGTTCCATGGCGGTGGCATTAGGTGGGATCTGTGTTGCTGTAAAGAGAGAATATTGGGATTTAGTTTGGAGGGAAGAGCTAGGAAGAGTATGAGCCGGGGCTGCAGGAGGGCGGGAAGGAAGGGAGGGGTGAAAGTGAGAAGCGTAGGCTTGTGCTGTGGGCGGAGGTTGGCTTGTGCTTGTTTGCACTACTGGGGCTGCAGGCCACTGAAAGAGGAGGAGTTAGAAATTCCTGGGTAAACCTGTTGAAAGGCTTGGGCATGCGGAGCTGATGGAGGTAGCTTTGCGCTGAATGTCTGCGACGGGAGCTGGAGGCCACTGAGAAAGAAAAGGGTTAGAAACCATCGGAGGATAGGGCTGAGGGGCTGAAAAGAGGCTGATGGGCCCAGCTGCGACCGTCGCTGCTGCGGCGTGATCTGTGGTGGTATGCTGAGCCGCATAGGAAGGTTGTTTTGGTCTTGCTTCGGCGGACTCTGGGGCTCGGCCTAGGCTTGCTGAAGGCCTGTTGCTGCAGCTTGGTGGATGGAGAGAGCCGGATCTTGTGCAGGTGGAATATGGTGGTGTTGTCTGAGGCGGATTGTGGATCCTGTGGGCTCTGTTTTGCCTGTTGCTCGTCCTTGAAGCTGGTGAAGGCCTTGGAGAGAGGTTAGTTGGTTGAAGGGAGACATAGAGATCATACAGTTCTGCTTTATTTAATTTCCGTGAGAACTGTACATCAGAATTACTTAAAGCTTGCTTCAAACCTTCAAAGCTTGATTTTCCTATAGGTGGGAATCGTCGGGATAGCCGAACGGTCAGGAGGAAGCCGGAGAGGAAGTTGGAAGTCTCGCTGGAGGCGGTGAAGACTGGCCTCGGCGTCTTGGCAGGCGTGACGTTGTTCGGGCAGGCGTGCGGCCACGAGATAGAGGCTCTGGTGCAATGTCTGGAGAAGGAGGAGGAATTATCCCCGGTCCTGCAGACTACGGGGGATCCATTGGGATGTTTGCTTCGTCTTCAGAAGAAAGGCTTTGAGATTTATTTATCTTGTCCTAGACTGATTACTGATTGCTCTCCACTGGTGCTGATTGGGTTAATTATCTGCACCTGCTTCCTCCGAACCTTGTTTATCAAACCTCATTTCTTGCAAAAAAGTTCATACAGTTAACGTTATTTGTTCTGGGTTTTTACGTCTGTATCTGTTTTTTCTGTAAATCCCAGAGGTGCTAGAGACCAATTGAAAAGGAAATGTTTATTTTTATTTTTTCAAAACAAAGGTGCTGATTTTTATTTTATACAGGAGACTCATGCTTCTAATTCTGATATTTCTTTTTGGGAGAGTCAATGGGGGAAAAATATATGGTCTTCATTTGGGAGTAACCGGTCAGCAGGGGTCGCTATTTTACAGGGAAACTTCAATAAAATTAGCCAGCTGATTACAACTTTTCCTACTGCCAAGATTATATGGGGAGGTGATTTTAATACAGTTATGGATGGAAATCTGGATAGATGGCCTCCAAGAAACAGTTCTTCAGATGAATTGGAGAATGTATGTCAAAGGATGAGTCTTGTAGACATCTGGAGACAAAAAAATCCCAATAAAAGCATATATACTTGGAGTAATAAAGGTAGGTCACAGCAGTCTCGTATAGATTTCTGGTTGATCTCTTCAGAGATCGATGACAGGATGGTTTCAGTTCATATAGAACCTACTGTTCTTACTGATCACCAAGCTATTTATATAAAGATAGATTTAATAATGCTTAACTACAGACCAAACAGAGATTATTGGAAATTAAACCAAATGCTATTACAAAATAAACAATTTAAGGATGATGTCGCCGTGATAATTGGAAAATATTGGAGAAAAGCTAATTTTGATGATAACTTTGGAGGCTGCTGGGAGCTAATGAAATTTGAAGTTCGTAAGTTAGCTATAATACTTGGGAAGAAAATAGCCAAAGACAAGAGAGATGAAGAATCCAAAGTTATCACTAGATTAATAAAGCTATATCAGAGAAAGTTAATTTAACTGGATGTGAACTTACAGAACTAACTTCTTTGCAACTTAAATTGGACAAGTTGTACGAAGACAAAGCTAAATGGGGCTTTTGTCAGATCTAGGAGGAAATGACTAGAAAAAGGGGAAAAATGCACTAAATATTTCTTTAATCTAGAAAAAAGAAACTTTGAAGTATCATCCCTAAGTAAATTGAAAATCAATGATATTATCTGTGAAGATAAGATGCAGATATCAAAATACGTTGCTGATTTTTATCAAGGTTTGTACTCTGCTGACGTTGAAAATGCAAATAACATGGATGTATTCTTAGAAAGTACACAAAATTATATTGATGTCATTGACGATGGCTTTAAATTGGTTTGTGACAGAGAGATTTGTTTATCAGAAGTGCAAAAATATATTGCCTCTCTAAAAGAAAATAAATCGCCAGGGAACGATGGGCTAGTCAGTGAATTCTACAAAGTTTTTGATCAATTGTTAGCTCCTTTTTTAGTTAAAGTCTATATAGAAGCCATTAAGAAAAGGGAACTCCCACCAACTATGCGACAAGGACTTATTAAACTGATACCCAAACCAAACAAAGATAAATTAAGTATTGAAAATTGGAGACCGATTAACTTATTGAATAATGATGCTAAAATATTTGCACTAATTTTTGCTAAAAGATGGAAATCAGGGTTAGATGATATAATTGATGAAGAACAACTGGCTTTATGCCAGGCCGGAATATAGGAAATAATATACGTTTGATTTTGCACATGATCGATTACATATTAGATGATAGTTTTGTTCTTTTTGTCGACTTTTATAAAGCATTCGACACAGTTAGTCATCAATTTATGTTTAAAACGATCAAATGCTTTGGCTTTGGAGAACAGTTTTTAAAGGCTATTCAGACTCTATACAGTGGATGTAACAGCTCAGTTAAACTTGCGCATGGCACAACTCCTAGATTTGAGATCGGTCGTGGAATACGACAAGGTTGTCCCCTTAGTCCTTTTCTTTTTCTCCTTGTTACACAAATCATGGCTAGACATATTAAAAATGCCCAGTTCCAAGGTATATTGACATTAGGTACAGAATTCAAAATTTCACAGTTAGCGGATGATACGGCATTATTTCTCCGTAATAAGCACGAGGTTATTAAAGCATTTGATTCTATTACAAAATTCTCTGACGTCTCTGGTTTAAGAATGAATCTAAATAAATCCGCCTTGTTATCACTAAAGGAGTGTGACTTATCAGAAATAAGTGGTATTCCTGTTAAAAATACAATAACATACTTGGGGGTAAATGAAAAAAGGCGATGCAATCTCAATTTTGACCCCATAGTAGAGAAAATAAGGAAAAGATTTGTCACTGAATGGAAGAGTTCCCTTTCGTAGTCACTCCGAGTTACGTCAAGGAGTGACGGAGAATGGGGTTTTCGCATAGAAAGCCAATCCTCTTCGAGTATTTAACAACGAGCCAATGGCATGAAAATGCCTTGGGGCTGCGGAATTTGCATAGCGTACTCCGTCCCACCGCGTGGGTATAAAAAGAGGAAGTGAAATGCAACCGCAGTATGTTTTCGCTTCAGAGCCAAGAGAATTTCTTCACTCCACAAGCCACACAATTTGAGTTACTACTGTGACTCACCTCTTCTAAGACGAGCGAACTCTCTGGTGTTGGTGTGACGGCGTATCCAGCGAGTTTCACATTGCCTGCGATCGGAGCAGTGGTCTGCCAGTGTGTGTGATTCTCCCTGGTCGCTTCAACATCCACAGAGTTTTCTCCTTTCACTAAAATAGTGTGCAGGCGGCACGTCTTTTTAAGACGCGTCTTTCTAAAGAAGATCTGCCCGTGTATTTCTGAGTGCGATATTCTGATAGATCCAGCTGATGGGCGCGAGCGCTGTTTGACTTGTTTGGGCTTTGATCACGCTCAGACGGCGCTCGTGGGTGTGTCACGTTCTCTCAGTGGGAATAATTGACGACAGACCGTTGAATTATTAGAAAAATAATGCACACCCGAGGTGGTAATGCGGTCACGACGCGAAGCGGAGTGGCCGTTACACCTCGGGTGTGCATTATTTTTCGGATAATTCTACGGCCTGCAGTCAATTATTCCGCTTATACTACAGTTACCACACCTCAAAACATTGTTCAGATGATTCATATCAAGACGTTTGTCAAGATTTTGACATTGAAGCGCTCTTGTATGTAGGACTAATTTCTTACGCATCTAATCCCATGCCTCCGTTGCTAATTCCAAAACGTCCTTCTAGAGGTAGTAAATAACGGAGGTTTGAGTCACTGATAGCAGACTAATGTAATGATGGGGAACACACTTACAATTCGCTGAAATATTCGAAGACCGACTGTTTCCATCGACTGTAGCAGGTCCTACTAATCACCAACTGTGTGAACACAGACTGAACGCGCTGCTGTGCTGAAGTATTAAATTAACGTTACATTCATAACTGGCATAGGCCTAAACTAGTCTGTCCCGGCTTTATGCAGTTATTAATGCAGTTATTAGAGAGAGAGAGAGAGAGAGAGAGAGAGAGAGAGAGAGAGAGACGTTGAAATAATGAGACAGAAAAGCATGTGCGTCAATATTATTTATTTATTTATTAACTTCGTTTTAATTCATTCGTTCATTATTGTTTTCTATAATTGACAGTAGATAACCCAATAAATGAAAAACACAAAGCCCTTTTCACAAGTAAGCCTATCAATAATTATTTATTTGTTATAGGCCTATTATCTGGAATAATTACGAAAATCCGTGCAGCAGGACTATTAATTTATTTATATATTCAGTTTAATTTTCTATTTAGCCTATTAAAGATAGGACTATACTTTATTTATTAAAGTCAATTGATTGTGAAGTTAGACATCGAAAATTGCAGATCAAGCGCATGGGGCTGCATGTCTTCTCTTGTTATGAATTGAATCCTAACTCTGCGCAGTGATATGGAACTGTAATGCGGTTCAAACTTGCCTGAAACTACTTTAGCCGTGTGTTTCCCTGAAAATAATGCACACCTTTAGAACGTTCTCAACCAATCAGAATCAAGCATTCAACAGCCCTGTAGTATAAATATATGTAATTTAAATAAAAGGGCCCGCATTTCTCATTTGGTCCCAGTTGATGAAATTATGTTTATCGCCGCATCATAAGGTGAGCTGGAGTTCTCTGGATCTGACTCGTCTGTGCTGCTGTCCTCGGATGTGCTGGCATAGCGAGTTACATTCAGAGTTCACAGCTACGCTTCCCGGGCTGCCACGAGTGTTGGGTTTGTGTGGAAAATTCTGCCATGTCCTAAGCACTTTTGGCTAATGATTGGTTTTGGGGGTGGCGAACCCAAATCCTTTCTACCCGGATGCGCATGAAGAGGCCATGACATCGTGGAAGTCTCCTTTGACTTTCACGACTGTTCAGTGGCCTCTTCCGCCTTCCTTGCCCTCGTAGAGGCCGCAGTCTAGGGTACACTGGGGTTCCCCCCTGTGGAGTGGTCTGTGGCAACACTCAGGTGTCCCCACAGCGCCTCCACCTGGCGTGGCAACCCTAAGCACCCCTCCAGTGCCGTAGGTCCTTGTCTACTCTGGTGGCGGGACCTATAGAGCCGCGGGACAGGCTGCCACCTCACTGTGTGTCATTGCCATCCTTTGGGGTGTGCAGTGACATGCACAAGGGTAGGGCTGATTCAGGGCTCATCCTTGAGCTGCCTGCCGTCACCGGAGCAACGAAGGTGACCGCATGCTCCCTGAGTCAGGTGATGTCCACATGCGTGGTCAGACATTTCCGGCTCAACCTGGTTGATGTGCGCAAGGCTGAGTGAACCAGTTTCCTCAACTTCCCCATATCCCAGGTTGGCTTCTTCGGCGGCGCGGTCGAGAACTCTGCCCAACAGTTCTCGGCCGCCCCGAAGTGGACTGTGGATTTTTTTTCTGACCCTACGGCTTTCTGCTGCCAAAACCAGCCGCTGGTTAAGACGCCTCAGCCCGCTTGCCGCTGAATGCACCCTCCTGCGACTTCCGCCCCCTCCTGTCCAGCCCCAGCAGCAGTGGGCCGTGCCATGGAGGTGGTCGCAGGGAGGCGCCCCTGCCCGGTACCAGCCCGCTGCGTCGCTCCCGTGACATGGCAGCTCAGATATGGCTTGCAGTTCTTTCAGGGAGTAGTCGCAGGCCTACTCCTTCCCCCAGTGGAGGGCTGGGGAGAACCTTTTCTCCAAAGAGCTGCATTCCATCTCTGAGCACACAGAGCAAGATGAAAGGGCGCAGCGCCCCGTGCCTCACCACTCTTATTCTCCTCTGTCTCCGAGGGTGCGGATGGGAGTGTGTCGTCCCGGACCACGCTTCCATCCCCCTCTATCGCCAAACCCCCGGCAGAGCAGACCCCCGTGGAACGCTGGTCCTTCCCTGGTCTCCTCTGTCGGGGAGCGGAGTTCCGATTGTGCACCCGTGGGGGGTAACACCTCCGCGGCTGCCGGTCTCCGCCCCGCTGCCCTCCGGGGGACGTCTGTGCCTCAGATGATTCCACTGGATCAGTGTTTGAGAGCTTGGCTAAAGAGCTCCCCTCTCTGTTCCGTTGGGTCGCCCGAACGATCAGGCTCGGCTACGCGATTCAGTTCGCACGGTCTCTCTCCCCGTTTCCGGGGAGTCCGCTATACGATGGTCGGTGGCAATGCCCCGGTCCTGAGAGCTGAGATTGCTACCCTGCTGGCGAAGGGTGCAGTTGAGACGGTCTCTCCAGCCGAGATGAAGTCAGGGTTCTACAGCCCCTACTTCATTGTTCCCAAGAAGACTGGTGGGTTACGACCGATCCTAGATCTCCGCGTGTTGAACCGTACTCTTCACAGACTACCGTTCAAGATGCTTACGGCCAAACGCATTTTCGAATGCATTCGGCCCCAGGATTGGTTTGCAGCAATAGACCTGAAGGACGCGTACTTCCATGTCTCCATTTGACCTCGACACAGACCCCTTCTTCAGTTTGCTTTCTAAGGTCAGGCATATCAGTATGCAGTTTTCCCATTCGGGTTGGCTCTGTCCCCTCGCGTCTCTTACGAAGATTGTCGAAGCAGCCCTTGTTCCCCTTCGCGAACACGGGGTTCGCATCCTGAATTACCTTGACGATTGGCTGATCCTAGCACACTCTTGAGATCAGGTTTGCAAAGAGACCTGGTGCTTCAGCATCTGTCCCGTCTGGGCCTTCGGGTCAACCGGGAGTAGAGCAAACTCTGCCCGTACAGAGGATCTCTTTCTCGGCATGGAGATAGCGCGCGCTCTCACTGCTGGCTTGTCTTCGCCAATCCGAAGGCAAGAGTGCAGTCCCACTGAAACTGTTTCAGAGGCTCCTGGGGCATATGGCATCCGCAGCCGCGGCTCGCCGCTCGGACTGCTTCATATGAGACTGCTTCAGCTGTGGCTTCGCGATCGAGTCCCGAGGTGGGCATGGCATCGCGGCTCGCTCCGAGTTCCAGTGACTCCAGCGTGCCGCCATACCTTCTTCCCGTGGTCGAACCTCAGCTTTTTACGGGCTGGGTTCCCTCTTCAGCGAGTATCCAGGCATCTCGTTGTCTCCACGGATGCATCTACCACGGGTTGGGGTGCCATGTGCAATGGGCATGCAGCCGCGGGTTCCTGGACAGGACCCCAGCGCCTCATGCACATCAATTGCCTCGAGCTGCTGGCAGTACGCCTGGCCCTGCACCGCTTCCAAGCACTGCTCAGGGGTCAACACGTACTGGTCCGTTCTGACAATTCCGCTACAGTAGCGGACTTCAACCACCAGGGTGGTCTACGCTCACGTCGGATGTCGCAGCTCGCTCGCCACCTCCTGCTATGGAGTCAGAAGCACCTGAGGTCCCTTTGTGCAGTGTCATTCCAGGAGACCGGAACTTGGCGGCCGACGAGCTGTCACGGGTCTCGCCCTATCTCCGGCGAATGGCGACTCCATCCCCGGTCGGTCCAGCTGATCTGGGACCAGATCGGGGAGGCACAGATAGACCTGTTCGCCTCCTGGGACTCATCCCACTGCGCTCAGTTTTATTCCCTGTCCGAGGGTACGCTCGGCTGGCGCACAGCTTTTCCCCTGTGAGCCTTCTTGCACGGGTGTTGTGCAAGATCAAGGAGGACGAGGAGCAGGTCTTGCTGGTAGCCCCTTATTGGCCCACCAAGACGTGGTTCTCTGAACTCATGCTCCTCGCGACAGCACCTCCTTGGCCTATTCCTCTGAGACAAGATCTACTCACTCAGAGACGGGGCACTCCTGTGGCACCCTCGTCCCGATCTCTGGAGACTACACGTGTGGCTTCTGGACGGGACGAGGCAGGTTTGAGCGCTGCCACCTGCGGGGGCGGCAACCATCACTTCCGCTAGAGCGTCGTCCACGAGACACCTTACGCGTTGAAGTGGAACCTCTTCGTCAACTGGTGCTCTTCTCTCGGAGAAGACCCCCGGAAATGTTCGATCGGTGTCGTGCTTCCTTCCTGCAAGGAGGGTTGGAGCATAGGCTGTCGCCCTCCACCCTTAAGGTTTACGTCGCGGCCATTGCCACGTCTCATGATGCAGTGAAAGGTAAGTCTAAGGGAAGCATGACCTGGTCATCAGGTTCCTGGGGGAGCGCGCAGGTTGAATCAGGCCTCGCCCTCCCCTCGTGCCCTCTTGGGACCTCTCAGTAGATATAAGTGCTCTGCAGAGGCCTCCCCTTGAGCCTTTGCAATCGGTAGAGTTAAGTTCTGTCCTATGAGGACAGCACTCCTGGTTGCATTGGCCTCCTTCAAGAGGGTAAGGGACCTGCACGCATTCTCCGTTGACGAAGCGTGCCTGGAGTTTTGGGCCGGGTTACTCTTACGTGATCTCGAGACCCCGGCCTGGATATGTGCCCAAGGTTCCCAACACCTTGGTGTTCCCACCACCTTGAAGTGTGGCTTCCTCTTGGGCTCTAGTGCATGGCGCCTCGCTGAACAGACATTTGCAGAGCTGCAGGCTGGGCGACACCTAACACCTTCGCGAGATCTATAATCTGCGCATTGAGCTGGTGTCCTTTCCACGGACTCGCTTCCGCCAGTACTGGACCCGCTTAAGTGTCTTCGCTTGCTCGCCATTCCACTCCTCGGATTGGATAAGTGCGATATTTCTCAGGCAGCCTCAGCTAGCCCTGAGTCCTCCAGCACTCATGATGCTGGCACCACTGCTAAACTATCCGCTCCGGTGCCGGCTAGGTGCCTCCATGTGCACGGTTCCCCCTGGTAACTGTCTCATGTGTATTACTCCACTGTAAGCCTCTCTGAGCATGTGTCTTCCCTCGGCAAGCCATCTGCCACCCCTGGAGTTAAAATTCTAGCCACCTGCGGTTGGCGCTCCAGTGATCTCCATGTGTAGTCCCTAATCGGCCACATGCGTATTCGTAAGTCCTCCCTTCGGTAGGCATCTGGTAGCATGTCCCTCCCGGGATATGTTTCCCAGTGTACCTTGGTATTCCTGTGTCAAAGTAGGACCACCTGGTTATAGCCTAAGTTCAGGGGTCTAGACTTTCGCAGGGCACTGGAAGACAGCTGTAAGATGGCGTGATGGCACAGACCCCCATTCTCCGTCACTCCTTGACGTAACTCGGAGTGACTACGAAGGGAACGTCTCGGTTACTGAGTGTAACCCTCGTTCCCTGAGTAGGGAACGGAGACGTTACGTCTCCTTGCCACTTCTGCTGTACCGCTGGGTGACGCCTGAGTTCAGTCTCGGCTCCTCAGCGAAGACATACTGCGGTTGCGTTCACTTCCTCCTTTTATACCCACGCGGTGGGACGGAGTACGCTATGCAAATTCCGCAGCCCCAAGGCATTTTCATGCCATTGGCTCGTTGTTAAATACTCGAAGAGGATTGGCTTTCTATGCCAAACCCCCATTCTCCGTCACTCCTGAGACGTAACGTCTCCATTCCCTACTCAGGGAACAAGGGTTACACTAGTAACCGAGACGTTTTATTTTCTAAGGCAGAAGGGATATCACGTGCCATCTATCTTTATCCATGGGAATGCCAGCTAGTGTATATAAAAAACTTGATAAGATCTTATTTAATTTTATTTGGAGGAATAGATCCCATTATTTACTTAAATATATTTTATGTAATCTAAGGAAAGATGGTGGTCTTGAAGTTTTGACCTTTGAAACCTTAAGTAATTAATTTCTGGTTAGATGGTTAAATAATTTAATTAAGGAAGCAGAGACAATTTGGAACACCTTTCCCAAATACATTTTTGATTCACTGGGAGGATTAAGCTTCTTGTTGAAATGTGATTTTAAAGTTGAGAAGTTACCTGTGAAGTTAGCCAACTTTCACAGCCTGGAAAATGGTCTACAAACATAATTTTTCTCCCACAAACTGTTTTATTTGGAACAACAGGAATATTCAATATAAACGTAAATCTATATATTTCCAGAGATGGGTTTGATGACAACATTCTATTAGTTAAACAACTCATGAACACAGAAGGACAGTTACTAACATACGACGAGTTTCTTTCAAAAGCAAAATTTCCTGTCTCCCCTAGGGAATATGCTATTGTTTTTGATGCTGTGCCAAGAAATATTGTTCAAATTTTAAAATATAACTCGGCCGATGTAAGTGGCAGTTATCTGACTACACAATAAATTTTCCTTGCGACGTTGACATCACTACCAAAAAATGTCCAAACAAATACATTAGGAATCTAATGCATAATAAAACACTTCCTGCAGCACGGTCCTTTGGGCTGCTCAATTTGAAGACATCAAATGGGATAGAATGTGGTTAATTGGGGACAAGTTCTTCTTAAATAATAAAGTAAAGGAGGTATCTTATAAAATTCTACATAGAATATACCCAGCAAAGGAAACGTTAGAGAGATTTAAAATTGATATTGAATATTCCTGTACCTTAATTAGTGGCTGTTGCAACTATTAAAAAAAAAAAAAAAAAAAAAAAAAAAAACTCTTGTGGTGTAATAGTAACACGTCCATCCTTTGGGTGGGAGACTCCAGGTGCAAATCCTGGCAAGAGTGTGCAACTTGTTGGCCCAATCAGTAATTAATAAAAAAATAATTTATGACATAATTTAATCTGCATTTTCTCCTTCTTTTCTTATTATTACTAGATGTACCAGCAGTCATAATTATTATCATAACATTTTTTTTATTAACAAAGTATTATTATTCAATACAATCCTATTTGTATCAGATTTTAAGATATATTTGATAGATTCATAGCAATTTCTAATAGTGTACGTTTATTGAGACGTTCCAATAGCTGGAAAAGCTGCCCAGGAGGATGAGGAGCTAGTGTCAAAGGGGGAACCGCCACGGAAGAGGCTGACAAAGGAAAAGTACAATACACCTGCAAGGTGTGTGGCCAGGTCCGCCAGGACAAAAATAAAAGGACTGCACACACCCAGCTGTAGGAGCGGTGGTACTGCCCAGCATCAGGACTGACCCTGGATGTCTGGAGGAAGAGTCTATAGTTGCTGTCACTATTACTTGTCTCTGTCATTTGTCTTTCTGTTACAATAAAGTTTAATCATTTTATTGGAGCCAAACACAGCCTTTACGTTTTTATTTAATTTCCTCTTGAATACCGGGACAGAGAGTGTCATCCATTGAATGTAATTCTTAAAACTAAAGCCAGAATTACTTGCAGAATCATTTTACATTTATTCACAAAACCCAACACTATGTCCATTTTTGGAATATGTTTTATTCACTTGTGCTGCACAGATGTAGTCTTTCAAATAATTGAGTTTACCAAAAAAGAGGAGGGGAAACATTGAAAGAGTTATTTACATTTACAGTTACACACTGTTAATAATGTTATAGCTTTAAATGTAGCATGTGACATTTTGAGTTAATTATTTGAATATTGATTTGTTTACATCACAAAATATGTTTACTTACAAGATAATTTGCTTTAAATGCATTTGTGTGCATAATTGCATAATCACAGGGTTATTACTGTTGTGAATTATATGTAAAATAATTCCTGTGTTAAATAAATGACTACTGTTACCCAAAATGCATTGCCTGTAGCACTTCCGGAATGCGCTAGAGAACAAGTGAAGATGGCGATTTGCATGCGTGGTCGAATCCCGCACAAGACATACAATTAAAGTTATAATAAACATTAAAATAAGTGGAGAACTGTGTGTAGGTTCCACTGTTTCCACTGAATGTAGCCTTAGTTTGACGCTTTATCCACTCTCCTTGTCCACATCCAATTCAATGAATCCACAGGACAACTCTTGATAAATATCTTCGTTTATTTAGGTAATCCAAAAACATCAGTACAGGAACGTTACAAAGTATAAACGATTAATTAAAGGGAATAGAAATAAAGTTAAAGTTAAAGATAAAGGTAAAGGTAAAAAAACTGTGTGGCTTCACTCTCCGTGTAACTGTCCGTTCACGCAGCAAGCTCACTCAATGAATGACACGAGAATCAGCGTCACCAACTCTCGTCACCACACACAGAAGCAGCTCCGCGTCACGCACACGCACGCAGCTCCGCGTCACACACACACACGTCATTTTAGATAATTATTTTAGATAATGACGTCAACTTGCTTGCTTTAGATAATTACCCAATTAACTCTATAAATATCTGCAAGTACTGTAAACATTTCTCCCAAAACAAATCATACAAATCACAGTTCAACACACAAATCACATCATTCATCAAACAACTGCATTTAGGCTCCTACATTACCGGCCCCTAATTGTTATCAATGTCCTTGAAACAATTATAAAAACTTAAATCAAAGGAGCCTGAATGATAACTAATAAACTATTTAAAGAAATATTCTTGGTCTTCGCCCTATCTGAAATAGGGTCTTGCCTTCGGAACAGCTTATGCGTCGTCCTCCGATCCTTGAAGTAGACATAGCTTTGTTATCGGGCGACAAAGCTCGTTGCTCTTAGTCTTGACTTTCACCTGACGAACGAAGCCTTTCTTGTCAGGAAAAATCTCCACAATTCTTCCAAGTGGCCATGAATTTCTGGGCGATGAATCATCCACGATCAGCACTACATCACCAACACTGAAGTTCCTTCCAGGTGTGAACCATCGTTGACGTTCTTGGAGCTGCATTAGATATTCTTTACACCAGCGTTTCCAGAATATATCAGCGAGGTACTGAACTTGTCTCCATCTGCGATTAGCATACTGGTCGTCCTTGCTAAAAACTACTGGGGGTAACTCAGGCTTGACCTTGAGTAACAACAGGTGGTTGGCCGTTAAGGCCTCTAAATCATTAAGGTCTGAATAAGCCTGGGTGATTGGCCTGCTGTTTATGATGGCCTCAGCTTCACACTCATCCTCAAAGTCTGTAGCACATTTTTGCATTGCAAAGGTTGCAACGCTTGGCGAAGAAGTCGCGCGAAGATGTGGACCATCATCTCTGTATTCGACGGAGTGCCTGCTCATAATTCCCATCAGGCCACCAAAGGAATCTTAAGAGATCCGTGTCTTCACTTCTGACTAGGGGTGGAACGGTACATGTATTCGTATCGAACCGAAACGGTACGGGCGTCACGGTTCGGTGCACGAATTTAAACGGAGAATACACGGTATATAAATAAATAAAACTCGCGTGCATATTACATAATGTAATGCGGGACTACTGTTAGATACGCGGGTTC
This sequence comes from Hybognathus amarus, assembly GCA_030378365.1. Lineage (NCBI taxonomy): Eukaryota > Metazoa > Chordata > Actinopteri > Cypriniformes > Leuciscidae > Hybognathus > Hybognathus amarus. The sequence goes on along the minus strand of JAQIUQ010001124.1, from coordinate 9,806 downwards.
TTTAGGGACACATAATCTGTATCATCGGCTTGCTCTGAACCGTCAAAGCTCTGAACGCGCGTTCACTTCAAACGTGGCTTTATATGCGGCACCCTCGCTTTGGACTAGCGTCGAACCAGACGCGATAGACGTGAATTTGGCGCTCTATTCGCGTTTGGTGTGACCGCATAATGAACAGGCTGCGATGTCAAGATTGCAATGCTTGTGTGTGTGTGTGTGAGAGAGAGAGTGTGAGAGAGAGAGAGAGAGAGAGACGCGCGAATAGAGACACGCGATAGAACAGTGGAAACAAAAACTGTTCTCATATTTGTGTAGGCTACACTCGCAATAAAACACAACATTGTGCTTTTGTTACACTGTAAACTCTTGACAAACTGTAACCTACAACAGTCATCCAACCAAAATCACACACACACACTGTTTTAAAGGCAAAACATAGGCTATTTATCCAACTCCATTTCAGAACAGTCTGTGGGTCCCATCTTTTGGACATTCGTCATATGCCTCGGAGCACTAGCCTAATCTTACACATTCTACATAGATTTAAAAAGAAAATCAAATGTGTTTTTAAAGGTAGTATTATGTTATACAGAAATCACTTATTTATTCAGATGAGAATAATGTTACATTGTTAATTAATAATGTTAATTAAAATTAAGGAAAACAAATATATTGATCTGAAATATAGCAAAATAATTTTAAATAAATTCAGGTACAATTACCAAACATATCGCAAGGACTTTTTGTCTTTTTATTCATTTAATTAATAAACTAATTATAAAAACTATTGTCAGTGCACTACAAATAAACTGGTTCTATGCTTTTATAAAACTTTAAAAAATACAATGCCTTCTGTATTTTTGTTTTGCTTTTCCCTCCATTGTACCGAAAATCGTACCGAACCGTGAGGTCTGAACCAACGCGTTCTCATCCTTTAGCGTCATATAGAACGTTATATGACAAAACGGCGTTATGCTACGCGCATGGTACCCTTTATCGTTTATATAACACGCGCTGTGATGGTTAGGTTTAGGTGTGGGGTAGGGTAAGGTAGTCTCATATTGCGCTAAAGGATTTATGACGCCTTGACTTCGCGTGTTATATAAACGATAAAGGGTACCATGTGCATAGTTCTCAGCGCCGTTTTGTCATAAAGCGCTTTATGTGACGCTGAAGGATGAGAACGGGCTCTCTGAACCTGAGATATGAACCGAACCGTGACTTCTGTGTACCCATCCACCCCTACTTCTGACCCTGATCTGGTAGAACATAGCTTCCACGTCTGGCCATGACCGTCACGGTCTCCTGCCGGAACCTTAGAGAGAACCCCCACCAGCGAGCTGGTTAGGTCCGGTCCCCGCAGGAGCCGTTGGTTCAGTGACGTTCCTTGAAAACCTGCTCCACAGTCAAAGACGACACGTAGTTTTTGCTTAACTGGATGTCTAACTCCATGATGAGGCAGATACCATGTTCGTCCCTCCCTTGGCTGACATTCAACGCTATCCAGCTTCACAGCGTAGCCTTTCTTGAGCGTATCATCCATAAACGCAACGTATTCTGCATGAAACTTGACATCTCTGGAGAATCTTTTCCGTAGGTTCAGTGCACGTTGCTCTGCGACTGATCTGTTGTTTGGCATATACAATGACTTGTTCTTCACTGGCAGGCAAACACTGTAATGACCATTCACAAGTTTTGAAGACTGAGACGCCATGTCAATAAACTGATGATCATCTTTGGACATTTCGATGTCTTCACTTTGTCCAGCATCGGGAAAGTCCAGCTTGAACTGCAGCTGCCAGAGCTCTTCTAGTTTGGCTACTGAGATACGATTGGTGGTGACTCCAGTCAATGTGTTTGTCTCCCTCATATCGCTTTCACCTCTGAGTGGTCCATTTACCGTCCATCCTAATATCGTTCTCACGGCGTACGGGCCGTCGTCCACACTGCTAACCACCTGCAGTGGCTCCATTGCCTTGGGAACATTTGCTCCTATGAGTGATCCGACCTCTGCTTGGATAGTGGGGAGTTTCACCTCATTTAAATGAGGCCAACTGTCGAATATCCTCTTGACAGGGAATATTGTCTTTGGTTACAGGGATATGTTTCTGTGAAAACACCTCAGGAAGTTCGATAAAGTGGTTGCCATCCAAGCCACTGATTTCCAGTCCATTCATGATGCAGGTGTTAACAATAGATTCATTCCCCATTGTTTGTAACAAGATGCTTGTATTGCGTCCGCTCATACTCAGTTGTTTTATTAATGACTCCGTAGCAAAAGTGGCTGAGCTACCTTGATCCAAGTGTGGCAACCCGGAGGTGCACTTGACGGATAATTTGCTAACTACGCCACTCAGGGAATTACACCCAGAGAATTTAGTGTCTCTAAGAAGGACACTAACAAGTTGATTCACCAATAAGTGCTCAAGACACGGGTAACAGTACAAAACAGTTGACTTTATTAAGTTACACCATCACTTTAAAACAATCATTTAAAGTAACTCAGGCCTCAGTCAAACATCACTCAGCATAAGGGTTCGAGCTCTAAAAAGGTCACAGAGACACCAGCTAACTGGGGCTTACCAGCAGGGTCAGGCTATCGGAGATTAGACTCGTTTATGACAGAAAAATCATTCCTCACACCAGTGCACGCAAACACACGCACTCACACCTTACTCCACGGATGGACACGGCACACTGTGAACACACACCACCACCACTTAGAGGGAATAGAGTCGGCCCCCTGCCTTTGGCCCCAGATCCTGCAGCACAAGAACAGAACAATCTTAATATGGAATCACTACAAGGCACACAGAATGATGAAGGCACTGAATTGCTAGATTATGTAGTTAACAAAAAAATACAGAAATGAGAATTAACAAACTGAAAAAAAGAAATATACAGGGCCTATTGCTCCCACAAAATACAAATCATGAAATGAACAAATAAATCAACCAAAAAGAGTTACACAAATGCAAACAAAAATATAGCTGCGAGCAGCGATCGGTGCCCAAGCCGGTGGCACCGCAACCCGGTGCCTAAAGGCACCGGGATGGCGGTACCGCCGGCTTTGGCCCTCGCATCGCTGCTCGCAGCTATATCTATATTCCACAATTGGAATACATACTAACATACTAGTCAGAACTGAATAGTTGATATCTGAATGACAGATCACCATAGAAGTCAATGGAAAAAATGTGACTAGTAGTAACAAAAGAATAGTTACTAGTCACCATTGAAATAAGTACTAGTGTCTAATGAATAAGTACTAGTATCTATTTAAGAGGTACTAGTATCTAATGAATAAGTACTAGTAACTAATTAATAAGCATTGGTATGTAATGAATAAGGACTAGCATCTAATGAATAAGTACTAGTATCTAATAAATAAGGACTAGTGTCTAATGAATAAAGTACTAGTATCTTTAAAAAGGTACTAGTACCTAAAGAATAAACACTAGTATCTAAAGAAAAGGCACTAGTATCTAAAGCATAAGCACTAGTAGCTAATGAATAAGTACTAGTACTTAATGGAATAGATACTAGTATCTAAAAAATAAGTACTAGTAGCATGAAAATAGAGACTAGTAGGTTAAAATGATTAAATGTTAAAACGGTTTGCCATACTCTATCTGTCGTTTCGACTAGTCACAATTACGTTACAGATATCCTAAATGATAATACAAACTATCCAAAATGTAATTACGACTAGAAAGACGTTGTTGATATCTACAATGTTAATTACGAATAGTCAAACTTAGCTTTTAAATGTTAAAAGGGCTTGCCATACAGAAGTGTAGGCTCAGAGAGACACTCAACATTTTCAAACCAAAATATCTGACTTTCTGTGGGTCCTAGCTCATGAGTGTAAATTAGAAAGTTGTCCGGCTTGAGGAGAATATATGAATATATGAAACGATGAGATCAACATGTGTACTGAGTTTCATATTATTACATGCAAGCGTGTTTGATTTATGGACCAAGTTTTTGGACCCCGTTTCCAGGGGCGCTGTCTAGCCCCCTTGCCACACCCGGGTACCATCTTCAGCCCGGCTCTGATGGCTGTGGGATCTGACCTGTGTGCAAAGTTTCAAGAGTTTTCAAACCCATTAAGGGCCCCAAAAGCCGCTAAAGGAGCCGCTCAAAATCATCAAAAAAAGGAATGTTAAAGTTTGATGCGTTGCTATGGCAACATTATCTTAGATATTGAATAATGCTTTCACAGCTCTTCATCTGGCGTGTGTTTACATTATACAGATGAAGTTTGAAGCAAATCGGGTAAAAGTAAGAGTGTGATTTCCAAGCATTTTGAAAGTGAAACACTTTCTGCTGCCAGTTGGTGGCGCTATATATTTGACTCACAATAGTCACATCCATGTGATCGGCCTCTTACAACGAACACACTGCTGAAGTTTCATCAAGATCAGTTAATGTATGCAGAAGTTTTAACACACTTCCTTTTTGATTTATTTACTTACTTTTTTGATTTATGGACCAAGTTAATTTAATTAATACACTAATTATATAAAACTATTGTCAATGCACTACAATTAAACAGGTTATATGCCTTTACTTATAAAAAAATAAAAATAAAAACTTATTTAAAAAATACCAGGCTTAAGAAATGTATTTACTTTAGCAGGCCAGACACACAGTGAAATGATTAAGCCCCCTCCCCCTACACACACACACACACACACACACACACACACACACACACACACACACACACACACACACACACACACACACACACACACACACACACACACACACACACACACACACACACACACACACACACACACACACACACACACACACACACACACACACAGACTGTGTGTCAAGAGACTCAAGAAAGACTCAGGCTCAGAAAGAGCATGATCATATTCAAACTACAATATCTGACTTTCTGTGGGTTTGAGCTTATTATTGTTAATTAGAAAGTTGTTTGGCTTGAATAGAACAATATACACGGCAAGTTTTGGAACTGTCGAGTAAAACTAACCAAGTTATAACACACTTTATGTGTCCTTTTTTAGTCAAAAAAATCCGCCACGGCCAAACCGTTCGAAGATATCACAAATCCGTCCGGAATTTAGCATCCTCAATGTCTTGACTTCATGCACACCGAGTTTGGTGGTGATTGGTAACAGCATGGGTTGTAATTTGATGTTTTTCTAGGACATTTATTTAAAAAAAAAAACATAATTCCCGACTTCCGTTTGAACTGTCGTAAAACTTAGAGCATGAAAGTTGTTTGGCCTGATGTGATCTATGAGTGTACCGAGTTTCATATTAATCCATGCACGTGTGTTTGATTTATGGACAAATGTTCGAATCCCTAAAAGAATGCATCCTGAAAGAATGGTAAAGTTTGATGCGTCGCCACGGCAACAGTTTCAAAGATATCAAGAATCCATTCATAGGTCTTCATCTGCCGTGTATTTACATTATACAGATGAAGTTTGAAGCAAAATCGGGATAAAAATAAGAGGGTGATTTCAAAGCATTTTGAAAGTGACACACTTCCTGCTGCCAGTTGGTGGCGCTATAACTTTGACTCACAATAGTCACATCCATGTGATCGTCCTCTTACAGCGAACGCACTGCTGAAGTTTCATCCAGATCAGTTAATGTATGCTGAAGTTATGACACACTTCCTGTTTCACGTTTCTCGCCATAGTTTCGTTTCCTCCGCCACGGCCAAACCGTTCGAGATATCAAAAATCCCCACGCAAACTTTCATCCTCAATGTCTTGACTTCACGCTGACCGAGTTTCGTCGAATTTGGATCAAGAGCTCTAGGAGGAGTATTTAAAAGTTCATTGCGTGTGTTTTACAGAAAAACCTCAATAGCCGACTTCCTGTTGGGCTGGGGTAAAAAGTAAGAACGCGAGGTATAGATGAAATTCTGCTATCGACATGTGTACCGAGTTTCATATTATTACATGCAAGTGTGTTTGAGTTATGGACCAGGTGTTCGGACCCCTTTCCAGGGGGCGCTGACGAGCCGCCCTGCCACGCCCGGGTACCAGCTTCAGCCCGGCTCTGATGGCCGCGCGGTTCTGACCCGTGTGCAAAGTTTCAAGAGTTTTCGAGTATGTTAAGGGCCCCAAAAGTGCCCGAATAGTCGCTAGAAAAAAAAAAAAAAAAGAAAAAAAAAAATAATCGGAAGGAAAACAATAGGGCTCTGCGCCCTTTCAGGGCTTGGGCCCTAATAAAAAAAAAGAGTTAAAGAGATACAAACGTAAAACAATGGGGCTTAGTGTATGGAAAATAAACCAAACCGAATCTCAGCTCGGGTTACACTAATTAACTAAGCAGCAAAACAAACTAGGAAAAAAAATACAAAGGAATGATGAATAGAAAATCAAGATTTAACAAGTTAAATCAAACGAACCACACAAAAATAAACACACTGCAAACTGAACCCCAAGAGAAAAAGATAAAGCTCATGAAAAATAGAACAAAACAAACAAATAACAATAAATCAGAAGATGCAAAGGCAAAAAAGCAAAGAGTTTTACGTATTTCACACGTAAATAAAGCTGACTTAACCAAAACAAAATAGAAAATATAAAGCAAAATCAGCACAAAACAAAACCAAGCAAAACAGCAATGTTATCCATGGGCAGGACGTGAAACGCGCCCCACTAGCAGTTGCAACAGCGCGAGATCTACAGGTAGAAACGAATCCGTTGATTTGAATCACACGAGAGGAATGACGATCACAATCGGCTTATGCTCTCCAACGTTTTCAGGGAGAGCCCTGGAATAAAATAGAATGTCACCATTTAAAATTACAACTACAGAGCCTCACCGGAACTTAGTAAATGCTTGTTAGACATACCAATGATGAATGATGCGTGCATACTCGGAGCATACACACCCAACAACGGTAGTCACCGCAATAGTGCGTCCGCATGAAAACGGAACAGCTGACTCGCACTTTACGAGAGGAAATGGCAATCAAGATCTTACTAAGATGCAAAGAAAACACACGCAACCCAGGAACATTAATTACTAAATTTAAAACAACAATCTCATAAAGTCACCAAGCGTTCTCACCTCTCTAATGTCCACACCTGATGCCAGAAGCAGCCACAGTAAAGTGTTTGCGGCGCGTCAGTGACGTCCACAAATGACGTTGACGTACTGCACAGGTCTGTCGCACTTTATATCCCCTGGCGACAGCCAATTGGCTTACAATCCTCATATAATTATAAGGGAAGGTTAAAGAGCTTTCCCACCACACAAGAATGTGTTTGTTGTCACTGCATCGGTTCCCTTTTGTGCCTTGAATGATTGAAAGAGCACAGTTTTCCTTACCGGCCCCGGTGACTGCAAAAGTTTCCTTCGTGTGTACAAAAGCGCTTGAAACGGATTGCGGTCCACACGCTCGCTTGTAGTTGTTTCTTCACGTAAGCCTTTAGTATCCATGTGCAGCAATGTGGGATGCAGTCAAGAGCATTCTTGACATTGAGCTTCTCTTTACAACTGCTGCTCATGTGGCCATACTTCAAGCATGCAAAACAAAGACCTTTGCTCCGCAGGAAGTCAATTTTTTCTTTGTGCGGCTTGCACTTGAGTTTTCTGCAGACTGCGAGACTGTGTTGCTCTCCCTTGCAATAAACACAGGGCTTGTTGTATGCGTCTACAGAGGCATTCTGTGTTTTTGGTGTTGGTTGTTTGTTACTTTCAGTCTTGAATTTGTTTTCAGTCTGGGAGGAGACAATGGCCGCCGTGACTACTTTCTTTGGTCTGAACATCTCTGGGTACTGTAGTTTGGGTTTCTGTTGTACCGGTTGTTTTGGTCTGGTGGTGGTTTCTTGAATGTTTCCGTAGAGTGGGTTTAGTATATATCTGACTTGCTTGTTGACGAATTCGACAAAATCCTTGAACTTCGCCCTTTTCTTTGTTTTTTTCTTGTAGGTCGCATGCAGACCTTCTCCAAGCTTCCTTGAGTTTGTATGGGAGCTTGTTAGCCAAAGCCTTTATGTTAGCTTTGTTGTCCAAGTCTTCCATATAGCTTATATCAGTCATTGTGTTGCAGCAGCCTGTAAGAAACAATGCAAAGGACTGCAGTGCAACGCCATCTTCTGACCTAATTGTCTGCCAATCCAACGCCTCCTTTATGTAAGCTTCTGCTATCTTGTAATCATCACCAAAAAACTCCTTCAGCATTTCTTTCGCTTTGGCATAACCTGCCGAGGATTCCATGTGAATGCAACTTTTTACCAACTCATGTGGTTGTCCACTTGTGTACTGCAACAAAAACTGTAGACGATCATGACTGTCACCAGTGCGGCCCTCAATTCCATGTTCAAAAGATCTGATAAAGGATTTATACTCAAGCGGTTCACCCTTGAATGTTGCAATAGCGAGCTCAGGGAGTAATGTGGCTTTGTGATTCTTCACAAGGTACTCAGTGACGTCGACTTGCTGAGAAATAGCCTTGCATACTGTAGACTGTCAAGCACAGGTCCGTCGCTGGGGTCCATGTTTGATGCAGACGAGGCTCTTATGGCACTTTTCCACTGCATGGTACGTCTTCGGTTCGGTTCGGTACGAGTTCGAATTGGCGCGGAACAGTTCGGCTCGCTTCGCTTTTCCACTGCGTGGTATGACTCGATTCAGTACGGATTCGGTTCGGTTCGCTTTAGCTCCGTTGCTTTTCCACTGCAGTAGTACCGCTTCAAAGTGGGTGGGACTGATCGTTATTTGCGTGCGCCTCTACTGCCATGGCATCATCTTAACGCACCACATTTCAAACCCACAACACAGGAACAATGGAGCCTATCGAGGGGATGGTGTTCCTGATTCTCGGCATGTGGATGTTTTTAACTGCGAGACAGAAAAATGTGTTTAAAAGGAGGCTGATGGCAGCAAAACAAAATACTGCTAAAAAAAACAAAAGAGTCTGGGAACTCTTACAACGAAGCGCAGAAGACGACATCACTCGGTCTGCCCGACGGCGCGCTATGGTAAGCTAATCTTGTTTAGGGTCTCAATCGCTATATCGTCACAAAGCATATAATGAATTTAGCTGCAATATTATGTATTAAGAAGTGTTATCTGTGTATTTCAGATGTATCATATTTCGCAAAGTCGCCGCAACAGACCATCTGTTTGGACGTTTAACAGAGCTTCTGAGTGGTGGGATGTGATAGTTCCTGGTTTTACAAACACGCAGTGGTTGGAGAGACTTTAGAATGTTCGGAAGACACGTTTATCTATTTTTGCAACAAACTGCGTCCTGCGATGGAGCGACGGGACACAAACTTCGCGTGTGTTTACCTCTAAAGAAGAGAGTAGCCATTGCACTGTGGAAGCTTGCAACCGGCTCTGAGTACAGAAGTGTTGGACATCTTTTTGGAGCAAGCATTTCCACTGTGTGTCGGTGTGTTCAGGATTTTATCTCTTATTTTATTTTCAAGAAAATAAAAAAACAGGTGCTACCACGTTGGCTGATGTCAACTGGCTATAAATCGAGCGGGTTTCAGTGTCTCGTGTCGCAAATCCGATGACGCTAGTAGTGACGATTCTGTCTGACCAATCAGTGATCTGCAGTGTTTCACGTCACATTTTAGTACCGGTACGGTACGCTTGGAACCTCAACAGAGCAGGTACCATTTAAAGCGACCCCGAAGCGAGCCGGACCGTGACCGTACCATGCAGTGGAAAAGCACCACAGGTGAGCCGTACCGAACCGAACCGTACTGTACCATGCAGTGGAAAAGCACCACAAGTGAGCCGTACCGAACCGAACCGTACTGTACCATGCAGTGGAAAAGCGCCAT